>JAHTLZ010000252.1:14175940-14186979 GCA_023846285.1 Phrynocephalus versicolor | reverse complement strand
TTTAATAAACTTTTATTCAGCATCCTGAGAGTGTTCTCTCCTATACTGCCATTGTCTGTGGATGCTCCAATCTTTTCACCTCTCTTTCATTTCTTACATTTTTAGAAAAACAATTTCATACAAAACAAAATGGCTCCCCTGGGTCCTAGTGGCACCCTATTTGATGCCCGGGACTCTGGGAGACATTTTTAAAGCACCCTCTGGTGCCGAATGGGCCAGGTTTAAAGGTCTCCAGCCATTGACAGCTTGGCAGGAGCCCTCAGAAAAGGCAGTCTAAGGCATAATATAAGAGCTGGGTGTCTTGGGATCAACTTTCATAAGAAGAGAAATTGGGCTCAAGAAGAAATTGCTTTATCTGTTTTTTGCAGCCAAGACATTAGCATGCAGTGCCCACCAATTTGAATACAGCAAAACATCACTGAAATAGGCATTTTGTAGAAAGGCACATGTAGAAATGTGCCCTTGGAAGACAACCCCTTCGGAAACACATCATGGAAGGGATGCACTTCAGTGTGCCTGTGAGAGATGGGCACCACCAACCGCAAAATGGCGGCTCATCCTCGCATGTGGTTCGTTGACTCCCACGAGCAATGAACCACGGAACGTTTCCCAAACAAACTGTGAATGGCTTCACTGCTTCATTTGGGATTTAAATTTAAAAAAAAGAAGAAGAAGCTGGCCTCTGAATTTGGTTTGACTACCTTGCAAGATGGAAGTAGTGGAAGCCCATGGTAGGGTGGGGACGGCACTTGAAGGGGGTGGGGGGCATGCTGTGGAAGTGGGGAAAATAACCCCTTTTGATTTTCCATAAACTGGTTGGGATGAACCTGAACAGACCAAACCAGGAATTCCTTTTGGTTCATGCCAATCTCTATGCATATGGATGGCCTACAACAAACCAAACCATGTTAGTGCATATATAAAAGGTCTAGAAATACAGTAAATTGCCCATCTTTGGCCACTGACATCAGACTGACCAAAGTGATGTGGAGGGATCTACAAGTTACATAGCAGAAGGAGCTTTTATAAGTAGGAAAGTACATTTATTTTTCTCTAGCACCCTTTGGAAGTGACTTTCCCTTGGTTGCAGGCAGCCATCTGCTTTTAAAAAAAAATCACTGCAAAGCTGGAGCCAGATTTGGGCTAGAAGTTTCCTTCTCAAGAGACATATTTAGCCCAGTTTATTCCTGGAAAGGACAAATGCATGCAGGCAGCATTTTAAATTTGTACATCTAAATTAAAAACACTGCCAGCCAAATGCCGTGGGCCCCCTAAGGAGAGAGAGCTAGGCGGAAAAAACAAACAAAAGAGAATCAGAAACAACCAGGAAGGAAGTAGAAGGCTGGGGTCTGATCCTACAGCTTGGCTGGAATAAGACATTGGGAAGAACTCTCTTTGTTTTATAATAACCTGAGAACTGCAGAGCTGGAAGGGACTCCATGTCCCATAAGGGGCCTTATGAAGCATCAAGACCAGCTCAAGTAAAGGAGACCCAGTGGGGGAATCAAACCCCCAACTGCTGTCTCTGCAGCCAAATGCCTAAACTAAAGCAATGAGCTGCCCAGTTTTGATCAGAGATGAACTCCCCACCCAATGCTTCCAATGTCAAATGTCTTCCTATTTCAGGGCCGTCTCACTAGCTAGATGGCATGCTCTTCCCACAGAGACTACCAATGGGAAGTCTAAAAATAGATCAATCAATCGATCGACAGATATTAGAGATGGGCAAGAAACAAAAATATAGCATTTCATTTGGTTTCGTTTCATTTGTTTAGCCGGCTTGTTTCATTTCATTACTAATAAAATTTTAAAAGAATTTGGGAACGAAACAAAACAAAGCTAAATTAAATGCTATATAATTGCTCCCCTGGGTCCTAGAGGAACCAAAATTGCAGGGTACAAATTATTTTTCTCCTAGGGGGACCCCCTTTGAAGTTGAATAACTCAACCCCCTGAACCAAAGTTGGGGGGCTTACAAGGAAAAGCTTGAGGAAGCTGCCCTGTGATTTTGGTTCCTCTAGGACAAATCATTTCATTCCTAAAAGAAAAATGGTGTTTTGTTTCATTTCAAAATGTATCCTGCCATTTTGTTATGTAATGGAATGTTTCATTAGATAACAAACTAACAAAACATCATTTCATTTTCTGCCCATGTCCAATAGATACAGATATAGATATGTGTGTTGTGTCATTGCAGTCATGACTGACTCTTCATGACCCCATGTCCATGGAGTTTTCTTGGCAGGAATACTGGAGTGGCTTGCCAGTCCCTACTCCAGGCACCTACAGCACCTGGTATTCCCTGGTGGTCTCCCATCCAAGTACTAACCAGGCATGACCCTGCTTAGCTTCTGAAAACAGGTGAGATCAGATGTGGATAGGGCACCTAGGGAGATATAGATATAGATACAGATGCATGCTCAGGGCAGGCGCATCCATTAAGGCGAACTAGGCAGTTGCCTAGGGCACCAAATGGACAGGGGGCGCCAAAATGGACAGGGGGCGCCACCCCCCACCGCCACCGCTGGCTAGCTTGCTGCCCCCCGCCCCCCCCCGCTGCTGGCCACCGTGCCGCCACCTGCCCACCGCCGTCGCCGCCCCGCCACACCACCGCCCCGCCTGCCGCCTAGGGCGCAAGAAACCCTAGCGCCGGCCCGGTGCATGCTAAAGTTATACCCTGGCAATAAACTGACTCCCGCTTGAGGGACTTTCATAAGTCACTTTCCTCCTACATTGATCACTGGCGAGAATGAATGGGATATTCCCATACTCCTCTGGGAAGAATCCTGCACAACATCTATGCTTTTATTTCCGACGCCCCACTCTTTCTGAAACTCAACAAAACAGGTCACCAGGGCAGCACTCCATTGATTTCATGTCCACTTATTCTCCTCGTGCGGCGCTGAATACTTGATCTATAATTCAGAAAGCTACAGACCTGCTAGGCCCCTTAGGAAAGGCTAACCTCTCTCGCAGACAGGGTTGTTTAAGAGTAGTGGCAGCAACAGGTCTCTTACTTCTTCTGGACCACCTCGGAACCGGGGTCACGGCCATGTGTAGGCCACAGTGGCAGAGAATGTCCACTAAGTGGTTTCCAGCCATTTCATAAGAACATAAGAACATAAGAAGAGCCATGCTGGATCAGGCCAAAGGCCCGTCTAGTCCAGCTTCCTGTATCTCACAGTGGTCCCACCAGATGTGTCTGGGAGGGCATGAGACTAGATCGAACTCTGTCTCCTGATCCCACTCCCCTGCATCTGGCCCTTGAAGTAACCCAGTTTTAAGCCTGGAGTTGACACATCTCCATCATGGTTTGTAACCTGTGATGGACTTTTCCTCCATGAATATGTCCAATTCCCTTTGGAAGGCATCCAGGCCAGATGCCACCACCACATCCTGTGGCAGAGAGTTCCACAGACTAACAATGCGCTGGGTGAAAAAAAAAATGTGTCTGTTCTTACGCTCCCAGCCCTCAATTTGAGTGGATGTCTCCTAGTTCTGGTATTTTGTGAGAGGGAGAAGAGTGTCCCTCTATCCACTTTACTCATGCCCTGCATTATTTTGATATAAGTTCTCTAGGCAGCTACAGATTTTTGCATCCTAGGTACCAGAAGGCAATGACTTCTACGTTTGTGACTTTGTTCACTATTCAGGATCACCTTCTGACATTCACTGGATGGGACTGGAGCAACCTCTAGATTTATATTGTTTAGTGGGATCCAGAAAGGGTTTTACATAAGTTGTCTGCTTCAGATGTAATTTGTGATATATCTGGTGGCAAAGAGAGGGTAATCATTATATGTTATCAAGTCATCTATCCATCGAATGACAAGATGGGAAACAGAATGAATCTTGGTTGGATTGAGAATGATCTCCCTCACAAAACCAACTGAGGACATATGATTGTCTTCTACCAATACTGTGTGACACAGATGACCTTCTGACAAAGTAGTAGCAATTCTGGTCAAAAAGAGCCTAATTATTATGGTTATGGTCCATGGCCAGCAAACAGACCTTAAACATAAAACAGGTTGCATAAAACAGAGGAAAGAAAGAGTTAAAGAAAAGTTATAGTTCAAAATCACTATCCATTAAATCTTTATGTATCCTGCATGCAACTGCTAGAAATGTTGCAAAGGTAACAGGATGAAAACCTAAAAGTACAGTATTTTTTCCAGATATAACACTATATTTTTGTCTAAAATTGTTAGACTAAAAATGGAGGGTTGGCCTTATATGCAGAAGGAGTCCAAGGAGAGAACTGTGTGGTTGCGAAACTGTAATTTGGGATTGGAAAAGTGGTAAGTCTCATACATGGGTGCATCTCATTGGAAGAAAAATACAGTAGTTTATGAGAGAGCCCTGCATCAGGACAGGCTGCTAACCTTGCCATCAAAGAGTTCCGATCAAAGGGTTCTCGTCAAACAGCAGCTGCAGCCAATAATGGCGTAAAGCTGAAGGACATTATTGAGACTAATTAGTTCAACATTTTAATTTGTTTTATTTTTACCTATATGTCAGATGTGTTCACAGTTTTAAATTGGGAAGGAAGGAAGGAAGGAAGGAAGGAAGGAAGGAAGGAAGGAAGGAAGGAAGGAAGGAAGGAAGGACAGATGGACAGGTGGACAGGTGGACAGATGGGCAGACAGTTTGGTGGAAGGAAGGAAGGACAGTTGGACAGAGATGGACAGACAGTTTGATGGGTGGAAGGAAGGAAGGAAGGAAGGACAGATGAATTGACATATGGATGGACAATTGGATGGAAGGAAGGAAGAAAGGAAGGAAGGATTTTCTCCCCACCAATATCATTGCTCAGGGCATGTTTTTATGGTAGGGCATGTTTTGTGGTAGCACTATTTTTGAAAAGCCCTTTCATGCCTCCGTCCTTCACGCTTCCCACACGGTTTGCAAGAGCACCACCCACGGCAAAACTTACAGTTCAATAAGTCTCAGCGTCTTGAAGAGCAGCCATGACAGTGTCGTCAGCCGGTTCCCGGAGAGGTTTCTGGGAAGAAAGAGAAGACAGAATTTACAGTCAATAATTCCCCTCGCTCGGCAGCTTCTCTAGCTTAGCCCGATCCCGCTTTTCTCTGCACAAGCAGAGAGGCATGGAAAGGCCGAACAAAAGTTAACCGCAAAGAAACAAAGATGGTGTTCGCCTCCTGCCAAGGAAATATTTCAAAAACTGGAAAATTGACATTCTCTAAAAAGCTATTTCAGCTTGGTTGGAGATTCTAATTAAATATTGACAGGCTCTTACTAATATCAAAGTAATCCTAATATGAAGCAGAGACTTTTTGAAGAAGTATGTATACTAGTCTAAAGTTTTTATATAATACATAAAATATAATATATCATATTAAATTCCCATTGCATGTAGGACCTTTCTTATTTTATACCCTAGGATTTATCATTCTGAATTCAGTTATCCTTACTTAATTGCAATGTATCTAATTTATCAGAAGACTACACAGGCCTACCCACACAACTTGGAAGCATTACAACGCTCTATCTTCTGAAAAACAAGATTCACTCTTATCAAGAGGGTTTTGTTAATGCAACAGCACTACATAGCACATGTTTCTGTGGAACTGCTGTGGCATGTTGGTACTGGAACCTTAATCCCACCCTCAAATGCCTATGAAGGAAGGCCTCCTTTCATCAGCAGTGTCTGGAAGTTGAGTCATGGCTACTGGACTCATCGGTCTGAATACAGCTAGTGCAAGTAATCCATCTTATAGTCAGCTTTGACCTCTTGTCACCCTGGTCTGAATTAGGCTCATAAGATGAACAATGGCCTGAATAGGCTCGTTAGGGAGACAATAGTATCCATAGCCTTAAGGTGAACAATGGCCTAAGGTGCTGAAACCTATCAAGAATGGGTCGTTAGCTATGGCCTTGGTGGTGAAGGCTTTTTGATTTGTCTGGGTACTTTGGAAAGCACAGCCTGATAAGTAGCAGATAGACTATGCCTGAGCCCACAACCTCAGGCATAGTCTATCTCTAACATGAATGGCTTCCCTTACTCCTCTCACATGAATGGCTTCCCTTACTCCTCTCTCAAACCACCTCTCTTCTTTGTCTAAGATGTGTACATTCCCATCTTTGAAAGAGTGTCCTTTGTCCTTCAAATCAGCAGTACTTTGACTAGGAATGGGTAGGGCCACAGTGGTAAGTCCCATATAGAGCAGAAGATGGGAATGTGTATGCAAGGTCAGCCTTACAAGCTAATAGTGGAATTTTAACACCCAGATGAGGCTTTTAATGACATCTAAATTTGCCTCCTGCGTGCTTGCATTATTCACACGGAAAGCGGAAAGCAGGCTGCTTCCATGGCAACCTCAAGCAACCTCGAAGAAGTCCCTGAGCGCCAGCCGGGAAAGACAAAAAATAATAATAATAATAGTGCGAAATCTGTTCTCTTTAGGACACATGTACAACCCAGCATCTGACACCTTATTACTAAGTCTTTCAGAGAGCTGAAGATGGATTCTTTCTCTCTCTCTCTCCCCTCTATTTCTTTCTCTGCAGATGGAGCAAAGTTGGACCTGTCAAAGGTGAGGCCATCAATGTATACAGTGGTACCTCGACTTACGATTTTAATTCATTATGAATGCATGTTCTTAAGTCGAACTGCTCTTAAGTCGGGGTACCTATCTAAATTTTTTTTGAAAAAATAAGGTTAAAAAATTAAAAAATGGGGAAAAAATTGCAACTTGAACAGACCATATCTAAAATTTGTAAGGTGGCAGTTAAAATGCCAACAGTTTTCCGCTCTTAAGTCGAGCTGCTCTTAAGTCAGGGTACCACTGTGCTTGTCAGTATTAACTGGAGAAGTGCTGCAGGGCAACAGAGAAAGTCCATTTTTAAGACAGATATGAAAATGACTTGCAAGATCTCTCCTTCTTGTTGGTTTTGTCTGTCCTGACACTATGAGACAAATCAATAAGAAATGTGCAAGGCCCACAAAATTCCTTCCCTCCCATGCAAGAGCAAGGTAAGGAATCAGTGTTCTGTGATTCCCCTGCATGATGCCTCTGTGGCATTCCAGAGTCCTTTGTATACAAGAATCGAATTGGACACACGGGAAGAACAGGGGTATTGGTGATCATTGCAAATGATGAAAACAACCCATCCAGTGCTTACTGTATTTTTCCATGTATAAAATTGTAATTTTTACTAAAACTGTTAGACTAAAACTTTAGTCATCTTATACGTGGAAGTAAGCCAATGAGAGAACCACAGACTACAGAGACAGTTATTTTTGGAAGGAAAATTGGGGGTCATATTACTACATTACATTACATCTTATAGATGGAAAAATATGGTATGTGCCTTACTGGTCCAAAGAGTCACCACAGTTTAAGAAGGATGATGGCTAATTGGAACAAGTGCAGACAAAGACAACAAGAATGATTAGGGGGATGGAAACCAAGTCTTATGAGTAAAGCTACCTTTGTATTTGGCTCGAAATGAAGTTCATCACCCAGAGTGGCCCTTCAGCTTAGATTGCAGCATAGACGTTGAAAAAAATAATGAAGGAAGGAAGGAAGGAAGGAAGGAAGGAAGGAAGGAAGGAAGGAAGGAAGGAAGGACTAGTAATGGGGATGAATTGAAAAATGCTGATTCATTATGATTTGTGTTTCATCAGAGCTGATGAATTGCCAAATGAACAAATTGAATTTCCAGCAGCAGATCCATGAATTGTCCCATTTTACTATAAAAAGACTCCCCTGGCATTAGGAACCCCAAGTTTACAGGAATGATTCCTCTGACTCTCCTCTACAAACCCTGAAAGTTTGGTGAGGACTGGGGTTCGGACCTCTGAGTTTGCAGAGAAGTTTCCTCTGATTCTCCTCTATAATTTCTCCCAGTTTGGTGAATGTTGAGTTTCCCCAACCCAGATGTTAAAGGGTGCTTTCCCAGGAGAGGTAACTTTGTGGGTGTACAACACAAGTGTCTGAAACCCAATCTTCACCAAACATGGAGGAACCATGGAGTTGAAATGGGAGAAGCCTACTGAAACATTGGTGTCTCTAGGTTACTGGGGAGAATTTTCCTGGGTGTGTGTGGATATTAGGGAGTGGACAACTCAGGCACTGAAACTCCACCAAACTTGGAAGGAATGTAGAGGAGAGTCAGTGGGTCCTTTCCTCCAATTTTGGTTTCTGTAGGTGTCCTGGGGTCCATTTTATAGCTTGACAAATTAATGAATCAAAAATGGCTAAAAATTCATCAATTCATATTCTTCATTGGGGGAACTCAATTTATTATGAATGTGAATCAATGAAATTTTGATGAATTGGCCAATGGACATGGGCACGGAGTGGCGAAATTTTTGTTTCCGTTACCGTTTGTCGTTTCCGTTATGTAACGAAACAACTAACGAAAATTGTGCTGAAAATGCAACAAAACGATCAGAACCATGAAAATTGTGGTCGTTACGTTTCGTTTCCGTTAATGGCGACACACAATGAAATGAGCTGTTTTAAATGTTAAAAAACGCCCTGGACATCCATAAAAATGCAGCAATAATTATTTATATTGTCTGATAATACCTACCAGGGGGGTTGGGGTCCTTAAAACGTTTGTTTTTCTCTTCTCCCATCACGATGTATTTTTCTTTTCCCTTTAAAATGGATGTCGCCACCAGCCACAAAATGGAGGCAAGCCATGTGATGGGATCATGTTCAACCAATAGCATGCCCAGGTTGCAGACTGGGTGGGCAGGTCTGTCAGCCACAGAGGGCATAGAAAGCTCTGACAGCCCCCGTCCTCCTGGCAGTCTCTGGTGGGAGTTAGGGTGGGATTGCTGTCTCTGCTGCGACTCTAGCTTCAGTCCTGCAGCCTCCCTGTGTGTGTGCGTGCTGCGTACCTCTCTGTGAGTACCCTCCCCTGCCCCGCAGTACAGTCACTCTGCAGCTGCCTTGCACCCGGGGCAACGCCCGCCGCTGCCTTTGCAGCCTCCCTGCGTACCTAGTCTATACTGTGTCTCTGCCAGCATCCATTTTTTTAGTGTTTTCCCTCTGGTCTGGGGCGTTGGGGGATGCCTGCACACGGAAATGCTTTAAAGATCGCACAAAAAGTGGGTAGAAACGACAAACGAAGAAATGAAAAACGGTAATGAATTTTTTCAAAAAATCCCCGACAAACGGAAACGAACCGAAACAGACCTCTCAACAACAAACGAAAAACCGAAACGCCATTTTTCTGTTTTGTGCCCATCTCTATTGGCCAAATTTGTCAGAAAACGTGATTCTTTTTCAATTCATCCCCATCTCTACTTATAAGGAGTAAACGGTGGTTGGTGAGTAGTGACTGGTCACGTTTAGGCTAGCAAAGTGAAGACTGAGGGGAGAGAGACACTTGAAAGGCAGTCACACAGCGCAGGAGATGTAACAACAGGCTTAAGTTATACCAAGCCAGATTTCAGTTGAATATCAGGAAAAGACTTCCTAACTGTTAGAGCGGTATGATAATAGAATCTATGATGTTGAGAGACAGTGGGTGCTTCAACATGGGAGGCATTCAAAAAAATGTAGGCAGCCACCTGGCAGGTACACCTTGAGTTGCAACCTTGTACTGAGCAGGGGGATGGATCTGATGATGTGATAGGTTCCTTCCAAATCTGTTGTTCCATGATTATATGAAAGAGTCTTACAAGAGAATTCTAAGGGGTCCAGTGCCCTGCCTAGAAGCCCTAAGCACAACCAATCTTGCCTGATTTCGGAAGCTAAGCAGGGTTGGCCCTTGCTAGTACTTGGATGGATGACCACCAGGGAATACCAGGTGCTGTAGGCACCTGGAGTAGGACCTGGCAAACCTCTCCAGTATTCGTGGCAAGAAAACTCCATGGACATGGGGTCACAAAGAGTTGGTCACACCTGTAACGACATAACACACACACAGGCGATCCAGTACCAGGGGCTGCAGGCACTTGGAGGAGGAACTGGCAACCCACTTCAGTATTCCTGCCAAGAAAACCCCATGGACATGGAGTCATGAAGAGTTGGTCGACACAACACACACACACACACACACACACACACACCAATGACATGCAACTTTTACCTAAAGACATTTTGCATCCAATGCAGACACGAAGAGGAAGTAAAACCTGTCATCTCACCCTTGCTCCAGAAATGAAAACTTTTGCATGGATTAAGGTGCATCCCACAGGATGGGTCCTTGTGGTGAGAGGACTCCAGATAAGATGGCCTCATCATGAATGTCAAATTTAGCAAGATTTCTTTGCATCCCTTTGGAAAACACGAATAATTGGCCTGCCTTTTGACTGGTCACTCTAGTAAGCCCCTGTCTTTGGAAAGCATCTTTTAAATATATTTTCTCTCCTCAGGGAAGCGTTCAGTGGTGGTGAGGAGAATTTTGTTTATGTTACTCGGTAAATTGGCTTCTGCAGTAATTTCAGCAGCGCCTGGGCCCAGAAACTGACCTTCACACCAGGTAAATCCATCTTCTAAGAAACTGAGCCCCATCTAATTGAGGAAGAAATGAACTGAGAAACATGTTATTGTTCCAAGAGAAGAGAGTTTAAATGGTCTTCACCTTTCACTCAAGTGAAAAAGGAATAGGCCAGAAAAGAGAGAAAGCAGAGAAGAGAAAGACAGAAAGGAAGGAAGCAAGGAAAAGGGGGAGAGAAAAAGAAAAATATTCATTTCACTAGAAGTGTCCCTTC
Source organism: Phrynocephalus versicolor (assembly GCA_023846285.1). Classification (NCBI taxonomy): domain Eukaryota; kingdom Metazoa; phylum Chordata; class Lepidosauria; order Squamata; family Agamidae; genus Phrynocephalus; species Phrynocephalus versicolor. Next base: position 14,176,283 of record JAHTLZ010000252.1, on the reverse strand, counting down.
GCAAAAGGCAATGTTTTGCTACATTAAGCAGAAATGTCAAGAGAAAACAAGGAAAAGCAGGGAGGGGAGAAAGCACACATACACAGAGAGACCCAGAGTTTTCCACACAAATTTGGACTCAAAAATAGCACATCCTAGTTATTAAAATTTTAGGCTAACACTGAATGGGAGTGAGGGAACAGGTTCTTCTCACTAACGAAATGGAACGCCATCTGCAAGGTGGGGGAGATTGAGAAAGATACACACAATTAGTTCATTTCCTACTCTCTGCAGGGCCAGTGTTTTGGCATATACACAGATAGATAGATAGATAGATAGATAGATAGATAGATAGATAGATAGA
>JAHTLZ010000252.1:14146610-14175930 GCA_023846285.1 Phrynocephalus versicolor | reverse complement strand
ATAGGAAGGAAGGAAGGAAGGAATTTATGATGCAGATAGAGAGACAGAGAGATAGAGAGATAGAGAGACCATCCTATAAAAGTGGACCGAGTCTCAGAAGGAGAGTGAACAAATTCTAACACTTGAAATTCTGCTATCCAACCGTGCTTCACACACCACCCAATCCTATGTAATCTCAAGGAAGCCTCCTGCGTCCCCCGCTCTTGGATCTGCTTGTATCTGTCTTCGAGAAACCACCATCTCAAAAACTACCAACCAAAGCCTGATCCTCTTTACTACATTGGCGACTCCTTGGGTTCAAGCACATTGCAATGGCCACAAAGGAGAAATAATAATAATATTAATAATCATCTTAGAACTGGCAAGCTGGAAGGAACCCTATGGTTCCCTGAGTCCAGCCTGTCCAGGCAGCATAGCAAGGAATTGAATTCTCAACCTCCAGCAGAATCCTTCAAACAGTGAGTTTGGACTTCACCACTTTAAAAGTAGTACCATGTTTCCCCAAAAATAAAACAGTGTCTTATATTAATTTTTGCTCCCAAAGATATGCTAGGTCTTATTTTCAGGGGATGTCTTATTTTTCCATGAAGAAGAATATGGTACACATGTATTGTTATTATTATTGGGAAGGCCTTATTTTCAGGGGGATGCCTTATATTTCAGTGAGAGGCAAAACTGTAAGTAGGTCTTATTTTCGGGGGATGTCTTATTTTAGGGGAAACAGGGTAGTAGTAGTAGTAGTAGTGGTGGTGGTGGTGGTGGTGGTGGTGGTGGTGGTGGTGGTGGTGGTGGTGGTGGTGGTGGTGGTGGTGGTGGTTGTTGTTGTTGTTGTTGTTGTTGTTGTTGTTGTTGTTGTTGTTGTTGTTGTTGTTGTTGTTGTTGTTGTTGTTACATGGTGGACGCTGATTATCCTGTCAGTTTCCACCACATAGGTTTACACAAACAATATTACTGACTATGGCTAGACATTATCATTACTTTATATTAGGGATGGGCATTTTGTTTAGGAACCAGTTGGTTACGAAACAGACCACGTGAGCCCAGGTGGTGCTCGGAACCATCTGATATACACAGAGCCAATTGATTTACCTTTCCTTCTGCCTGCACAGAGCTGAGCTGCGATGAGGAAGCATGCTGCAATGTCATCTTTCCTCCTCTGTGGGGGCCAACACCCATGAAGGAGGGAAGATGAGGAAAGATGATGTTGCAGTGTGCTTCCTCATTGCAGTTTAACCCATGCGAACCCGGAAAAAGGTAAAGCAGTTGGCTGTGTGTGTATGAGGCGGTTCCGAGCACCACCTGGGCTCACGTGGTTCATTTTGTAACCTACTGGTCCTAAAACGAAATTCCCATCCCTACTTTATATCTTAGTTTATATAAGACTAAGTTTCTCAGACCTTGGGTAGGAATGAACAGAAGGATGTGGCCTTTGAGATATTCTGGCATCAAGCCATTTACGGCTTTTAAGACCAAAATCACTGTCTTGTTTTATGTTTGTTTGTTTGTTTGTTTGTTTTTGTGGCACTCTTGATGAAAGAAGAGTTTTGTGCAAAACCAGTTTGCTCAAATTAAAGAAAGCTTGACAAGAAGAAAAAAAAACACTCTTTTTTCCCCCTGTCTGAAAATTAATTTTTCTGGCATCTGTGTGCATAGACATACACTTGACAAGACTTCAGTTTAACCAGGCGTTGTGTGAAGCCAAGCATGCTTTCCTCTGTTTCAAATTTCACATAATTCAGCCTCTGCTGTGGCTAACAAAAATAGCACTATTCTAGTATAACTGTAAACATTACATGTCATATTAAGTTTAATAGGGGGTATTTCTACGTGAACTGGTATTGGATCTAAGTCTCAGGTCTACAGTTTATGTTAAGTATATAAAACAAAGAATTCTGCACTGCAGAATTTTACATCAGGTTGCAGAATATCCTGTCTCTTTGCAGGTCATTTGCCTTATGTATAACCTAGAGTTCTGATCTCAGTTTATACAGAATAAAAAAAGGCAGTATACACACAGAGGCTTAAAAAAAAGTGGCATTGACAGATGTTCCATTCAGCAATGCAAACAGGAGACACTGGTTAAGGCAGAATGGCAGAATTCGCCCTCCACTCTAACTTGTGGCAATGTTTGTTTGTTTTCTTGCTTCTTATTTAAAATGTCTGATGCTTCACGGAGGAGTTTCCTCCTCAGCAAAAATCCGGAACAATTTGAATTTACTGTGAAGGGAAATGGCATGTTTGCTTTTCCCTCAATTAAGCACCAGCAAAAAAAGAGGAGAGGGGAATGAGAGCTCTGCTATTAAGAGGCATTTTGATTCGGCTAAATTAAGCCAGATGCCTCATTAATGACACTTACAAACAAGAGCCTCTGTAATTAAGCTGCAAACTATATTATTGTGATCAGGCCAAAGCAGAACGATGAACCTACAGAAAAGGGCATTTCTATCGCAGCTTTGTCCAGACGGGTTTTGGGTAGCTTTGTTGTTGTTGTTGTTGTTGTTGTTGTTGTTGTTGTTGTTGTTGTTGTTGTTGTTGTTGTTGTTGTTGTTGTTGTTGTTGTTGTTGTTGTTGTTGTTGTTGTTTAATGTCCATTTCTATGTCTTTTTTTAATGCACAACCCCTCCCTGAAGTTTCCAATTGCCTCAAACCTGACACATTTGTTTCTGCACAGGAGATGTTCTTTAACACATTTTAATAACATGTTGCCAGCTATGAAATCCTGATCCGGAGGATTAGCTGCGCAGAGCTGTGAAGGGAAGCAAGCGGACCTGGAATAAATTAGAAGCAAAGCACGGAACAAACCCTGGAACCATGCTCCCTCACGGTGGCTGTGCCTGCAGCACAATTCAGAATTTAGAAGGGGAAATCAGCCCGGGCCTTTGCAAAACACAGCATCCCTTAATAAATAAAGAGACGTGCCCTCTGCCATATATGAAGCCCACAGCTTGCTGCTCACTGAGTTGTATGGAAACGTCCCGAAAGACATTTGTGCTGATGTGTTATTTTGATATGGATTTCCCGGGTTTGTACATTCCTTGATCGATTCGATAGCAAGAGCTTGCGAATAAATTATGTTGAACTTGGGGAATAGATGAACTGCCTGAGTTTCCCATCTGGGCAGAGGACTGAGCTCCTTTGGACCTTGGATTGGAAACCTTGTGTACTCAACCACGTGACTGAAGGAGAGGGAAACATGCACCCACCACGCAGGGGGAAGGCAGGTTCCAAATTGCAGGAAAACTCAGCTGGCCTGCTGAAAAGGGCTTAGGGGAGTTGTCATCCAAAGCACCACAAAAGCACAAGATTTATTTATTTATTTATTTATTTATTTATTTATTTATTTATTTATTTTATCAGAAAGGAAGGTGGAATGGCAGCAGCTAGATGGATTTTCCCATCCTCCTGGATTACAATAATCATGACTCTTAATCAGCATGGGTCACTTGTAGTCCAGAATCTCTGCCAGGAAATGGGTTAGGAAAAGCTGAGCTGGGCATTTAAAAGAAAATGGAGGTGGTAAATATCTGACCAGATTTTGACAATATCACTGGCTTGGTCTACTATGGAGGAATAATGAGAGTTGTAGTCCAAAGTTAATAAAATAATATAAAATACAAACCTTGTTCACAACAGTTGAACTGTTTCCCCAAATGATAAAATATCTTTATGAGAATCATGGGTCTGTTCTTACTTCAGTCCTTCTGTAAATGCTTGCTCTTCTTTTTACTAATGTTTTAATTCCTGAGTATTTATTATTTAGTAGTGCATGTTTTATCTATTGTTGAAAACCACCCAAAATTGTGCTTCTCACTACTGGAGCAGTATGCTCCTTCATTTGTTCGTTCATTCATTCATTCGTTTGTTTGTTTTTGTTTGTTTGTTTGTTTGTTCGTTCATTCATTTGTTAATTTGTTTGTTCCTTCCTTCCTTCCTTCTTTCCTTCCATCCATCCATCCATCCAGCCGGACTAGAAGGTTATGCTATACCTGGGCTCCATTCACAGAGCCAAAACTAACTCTGCAGCAAACAGAAAATGATTGAAGATGATGAGGATGATGTGGATGATGAGGATGAGGATGCTGCCAGTCCAGTTTGTGCAGTTGCTGTCAACATCTGTGTTTTTATTTATTTTTTGAATGTTTTTCCCTGTCTGCCGCTGTCAAATGGATTAAATCACAAAGTGGGGGAAAACGAATAATGAACAAAATGAACTAATGAAATGAATATTTGGGGGGAAATTGTTAAAAATGAAATGAACCAAACTAAACCCTAAAACAAACCGAACCAAAACGAATCACCATTTTTTTCAATTCGTGCCCATCTCTAATAACTAGCCTGGAGCCCACACAACTTGCCTCTTCTCTCCTGTCTACCTCCTCAGGAAGCATCTTTCCTCATTAAGATGGAGCAGGGTGCCTCCCCTCCATGGACATGAGCCAAAAATTACCCCTGAACAAATGGCTACTGAAATCCTCCTGCTGCAAATATTGTGCCTGCATTTAAAAAATCGGACCACACAGGAGAAATCCACTGCAAGCCATGGCCTAATCGGGGCCGACAGGAGCCCTGGCCGGTGCCAAACCTATTAGGGGCCTTGTCTTGCCAAGCTTTCTTAGACAGGAGAAAGTGGATGAGTTAGCAGAACAGCGCTGTGCTCCTCATTAAATTGATGAGATAGGTTTCACAATGTCTCTAGCTCGCTCTCTCCTCACACACATTTCCTCTTTCTCTCACTCTGTCTGGGCTCCTCTAAAGGCGTATATACACGACCCCTAAACTCCGCAGCAAATGGCTGCAAGCTCCGGAGCTTACAATTGTTTCCCCACCAGCTCCGGAGCTTACAGAAAATTAAGTGCGACCACGCCCCCATAAGCGTGTCCCAGTGCACTTTTCTTGTACCTACTCTTCCCCGGTGAAAATTGCTTGATGCGGTGTAAGGATAGTGAGTGTGGGGCTCTCCTTGCTTCTGTTTGTTGTTGTTTTGGCTCCTGCCCCTTTAAGAGCTACTTTACGGAGACAGGAATGTTGCCGCGGCAAGAACGGAGGCAGAACGGGAGGTGAGCCACAATCTTTTCTTCCTTTTTTTCTCCCTCCCCTCACGCAGCCAGCAGCCAGGGTGGGGACACAGGAAGAGCGACAAGCCCCTAAGATGTCTGGTCCGAATTTAAGGGACCAGCAGATCTTAGGGGTCGTGTAAAAACGCCCTAAGAAGACAAATATTTTTGGTTTTATATAGAGAATGGGGATAAGAGAAAGAAAAATACACACACAGAGAAGTTTATAATCATGTTTGGCTTGGGACATTCCAGTTTTACAAATGCATTTCATTTCGAAACGTGGATAATATTTGCTAAACGCTTTGTTGTTGCCGATTGCGCCAGTCCTCATTATACCTTCATGGGAGATTTTGAATCTTCACAGGCCCTCCACACAAAGGTAGAGACAAAGATCATCCAAAAGCAAAAGCAAAAAGCAAAGTGTTCTGCTTATATACCGCCCCACACGACTTCAAGTAGTCTCTGGGTGGTTTACAGTTTTAATTACAGTATGCAGGCTACACATTGTCCCCCCCCCCAGCAAGCTGGGTACTCATTTTACTGACCTCGGAAGGATGGAAGGCTGAGTCAACCATGAGCCTGCTACCTGGGATTGCACCCCAGGTCGTGAGCACAGTTTTACCTGCAGTACAGGCATTTAACAACTGTGTGTTTGCCCTGAGGCTACACACACACACACACACACACACACACACACACACACACACAATTTCCACCAAGCTATCCTGCGAGCTCCAACCACATATAGGTACCTCAAAATAGCCAACAGAAGAATGAGAGGGCTCGGCTGAGTGCTGATTGTTTGACGAGGGAACAGAAAACTCTGTAGGAACAGCGACACAATGGTTTGTGTTCAAAAGACCAATGGGAAAGCCACAGAATTGCGAGACCCACTCACTCCCAGAATAAATACAGCCCTTTTGTATCATTGTTATGGAAGCAGTACTACCAAACTGCAGGGCATCTTGCAACGACAGGTAAGCCAGGGCTGGTTTTCAATGCAGGCATTCAGTGCACGGTCAGCAGGAATCAGGAGCATGGAAACAGATGAGGCACATATGCACGGGCAAAGCCGCTCCCCATCTTAAAAAACTGTGTGGAAACCAAACCCGCTGGGGTCTTTTCATCCATCTCTCTGAGACTCTTGACTCCTCCGTCCTGACCTCACATGCCAGCCTAGGAGCTCCCATCTGAGCCTCCCTCCCGTCCCTGCCTCTTCCACCTACGCCGTGATAAATTTAGACCCATCAGGCCTGAAATACAACCATGTGCCTGGCTTTTTCCTGCTTCACTGCTCAGCAATTCGTGGGGAGATTTCGGCCGATTGAGGCCAGGAGGGGCCAGCCGGAGCTGCTCGCAAAGGGTTGAAGCTTAATGGGTTCTCTGGCTTCCAAAAGCCGAGTTCTTTGGGATGAAAGTGAGCAAAGTGTTGCAAGAAAAACAACAACCATTTGCCGTCCCTCCCGTGATAAACAAAGGCTTTCAGGTTCACTCTGGCATAAAACAATTCTCCTTCTATGCACAGGACTCCTGAGCTCTGAGCAATCACTAGACAGCTGCAGTAGGCAGAACTCCTCAAAGCAAGGGTGAGCATCTGTAGCCCTGAAGAGGAGTTTGGACTACAGTTCCCATCATTCTTCATTATCACCTACTCTGGCTACTGGGAGAAATTCTACAACCCCAAAAGTCTTGAGATGGGCAAATTGGCTGATTTTTTAAAAGCTTTAATAGGAGTTGAAGGAATCTCATGCTGCTTTATTTCTTATACTGACAAACAAATGCAGCAACACCAGGGATAGGACACTCCATATTAGAGATGTGCACGAAACGCCAAAATGGCGAGTTGTGCTTGTTATTCGGGCCCTGGGGCCCGCTTCGGTCCATTTTCGATCCGTTCTCTGCAGCGGGGATGTAACAGCTGAGCCAGCTGTCACCGCCTCGACACGGAGATCAGAGATTGAGATAGCCGCAGCCTCGCCTCCGCTTGTGGAGGCGAGAACGGAGCTCTCACAATCCTCCCCCGCTGCTGCCGATGACTGCTGGGCTGTCATCGCCAGCAGGGAGAAATGAAACGAACATAACCGAACTCATACATTCTGATTCTGTTCGGTTCGTTCCTAAATTACACCATTCTCCGTTAGTCGTTCCGTTATGTAACGGAACAAATAACGGAGAACGGTAACGAAAAATGGTCGTTTCGTGCCCATGTCTTCTCCATAATCCTTCCAAAATAAATAGCTAGGGATGGGCACAAAATAGAAAAATAATGTTTCCTTTTCTTTTGTTTTGTACTCACCTCCATTTTAGAACATAAGAACATAAGAACATAAGAAGAGCCATGCTGGATCAGGCCAAAGGCCCATCTAGTCCAGCTTCCTGTATCTCACAGCGGCTCCACCAGATGCGTTTGGGAGCGCATGAGACTAGATATCTGTCTCCTGATACCACTCCCCGGCATCTAGCGCTTGAAGTACCCCAGTTTTAAGCCTGGAGATTACATCATGGTTTGTAACCTGTGATGGACTTTTCCTCCAGGAATCTGTCCAATCCCCTTTTGAAGGCATCCAGGTCAGATGCCATCACCACATTGTGTGGCAGGGAATTCCATAGACTTACAACGCGCTGGGTGAAAAAATATTTTCTTTTGTCAGTTTTTACTCTCCCAGCCCTCAATTTGAGTGTATGTCCCCTAGTTCTGGTATTTTGGGAGAGGGAGAAGAGCTTCCCTCTATCCACTTTACTCATACCCTGCATTATTTTGTATGTCTCAATCATATCCCCCCTCAAGCGCCTTTTTTCCAGACTAAAGAGCCCCAAATGTTTTAGCCTTTCTTCATAAGGGAGGTGCCCCAGCCCAGTAATCATTTTAGTCACCCTCTTCTGCACCTTTTCCAGTTCCACTATGTCTTTCTTGAGATGCGGTGACCAGAATTGTACACAATACTCCAGGTGGGGCCTTACTATTGTTTTGTATAATGGCATTATAATGTTGGCTGTTTTATTTTCAATCCCCTTTTTGATAATCCCTAGCATGGAATTGGCTTTCTTCACCGCTGCCGCACATTGGGGAGACACCTTCATGGAGCTGTCCACCAACACACCAAGATCTCTTTCCTGATCCATCACGGATAACTCAGAGCCCATGAGTTGATAGATGAAGTTTGGATTTTTTGCCCCAATATGCATTACTTTACATTTGGTTACATTAAAACGCATTTGCCATTTCTCAGCCCACTCCCCCAGTTTGGAGAGATCCTTCTGGAGCTCTTCGCAATCTTCTCTGGTTTTTACCACACGGAAAAGCTTTGTGTCATCTGCAAACTTGGCCACCTCACTGTTTATCCCTGTCTCCAGGTCATTTATGAACAGATTGAAAAGCACCGGTCCCAGGACCGAGCCCTGGGGCACACCGCTTTTCACTTCTCTCCATTGTGAAAATTTCCCATTGACACCTACTCTTTGTTTTCGGGATCTCAACCAGTTCTCAATCCATAAGAGGACCTGCCCTCTTATCCCCTGACTGTGCAATTTTCTCAGCAGCCTTTGGTGAGGGACTGTGTCAAAAGCCTTTTGAAAATCCAGATAGACTATATCAACCGGTTCACCCAAATCCACGTGCCTGTTGACCTTTTCAAAAAATTCTAAGAGGTTTGTCAGACAAGATTTACCCTTACAGAAGCCATGCTGATTTTCTCTCAGCAAGGTTTGTTCTTTTATGTGTTTTAAGATTTTCTCTTGGATGAGGCTTTCCACCATCTTCCCTGGGACAGATGTAAGGCTAACCGGCCTGTAGTTTCCTGGGTCCCCCCTCCTTCCTTTTTTAAAAATTGGTGTGACATCTGCTGTCCTCCAGTCCTCCGGCACTGTGGCCGTTTTAAGAGACAAGTTGCATATAACCGTTAAGAGATCTGCAATTTCATTTCTCAGTTCCCTAATAACCCTTGGGTGGATGCCATCTGGGCCCGGTGACTTGTTAATCCTCAATTTATCAATTAGTCCTAAAACCTCCTCTCTTTTAACCTGTATTTTATTTAATTCTTTAGTCAAGAGGGGCAGCTGAGGCAGCGGAATCCGCTCAAGGTCCTCTGTCGTGAAGACAGACGCAAAGAACTCATTCAATTTCTCTGCAATGTCCAAGTCTTCCTTAACCTCCCCTTTTCCTCCCTCACCATCCAGAGGGCCAACTGGTTCTCTGGCAGGTTTTCTACTTCTAACATATTTAAAGAAGCTTTTATTATTACCCTTTATATTGCTAGCCATTCGTTCCTCAAAGTCTTTCTTTGCCTCCCTTATCATCTTCTTACATTTCTTTTGCCAGAGTTTGTGTTCCTTTTTATTTTCCTCATTTGGGGAGGATTTCCATTTACAGAAGGACCTCTCCTTGTGCTTTAGAGCCTCTCTAACTCCACTCGTTAACCATGCCGGTGTCCTCTTGGACTTAAATGAGCTCTTCTTTCTTTGTGGTATGCACTTGTGCTGGGCCTCTATTATTGTTGTTTTAAACAGGCTCCATGCACTCTGAAGAGATTGGATTCTTCTAACCTTCCCCTTCAGTTTCTCTCTAACTAGTTTCCTCATCTGAGGGAAGTTTGCCCTTCGAAAAATCAAGGGTTTTTATGTCTGATTTGGTTGACACTCTTCCTCCGACATGCATGGCAAAGGTAATTGCAGCATGGTCACTGTTCCCCAGAGGCTCAGTGACATTCACACCCCTGACCAGGTCCTGAGTATCACACAATATTAGATCCAGAGTTGCCTGTTCTCGGGTGGGCTCCGTGACAAGTTGCTCTAAGGCACAGTCATTCAGCAAGTCGAGAAACCCAGTTTCTCTTTCTTGCCCGGAGCTCACATTGGCCCAGTCAATGTGGGGATAATTGAAGTCCCCCATGATTACTATCCTATCCCTCTTAGCCACCTCCATGATTTCTCTCCTCATTTCAAGGTCCCCCTCAAGGTTTTGATCTGGTGGACGATAGAAAACTCCAACGATCACATCACTCCTTGGACCTGGTAGTTTAACCCACAGTGATTCTATGGTGGAGTCAGACCCTCTGTCCATCTCCATTCTGCTGGATTTTACCCCTTCTTTGACATAGATGGCCACTCCTCCTCCAACCCGCCCCTCTCTATCTCTTCTATAGAGCTTATAGCCTGGGATTGCTGTATCCTACTGGTTCTCCGCATTCCACCAGGTTTCTGTTATGGCTATTATATCAATGTTATCCCTAGCTGCCAAATGTTCGAGTTCTCCCATCTTTGCTCGGAGGCTTCGAGCATTGGCGTAGAAGCACCTGTACAGTGGGTCCCGCAACAACAGCTGCTTCCTTGTTCTATTTGCCCCACAGCTTTTATTTTCAGTAGATGAACTGTCACATTCCGTTATTCTCCCGGTGCTAATACCTATACCTGCTATGTCTTCTCTATGTGATTCTCTACCCTCTCCAACATTCCCTGAGGATGAGGTGTTCCGAACCAGATGCCACGCAGCTGCTGTCGGCTTTCCCCCAGTTATCAGTTTAAAAGCTGCTCTGCTGCCTTTTTGAGGTTGAGTGCCAGCAATCTGGTCCCATCATGATTCAAGTGCAACCCATCCCTCCTGAACAGGTTTGGCTTGTCCCAAAATGTTCTCCAGTTCCTGACAAATCTAAAGCCCTCCTCTTGACACCATCACCTCATCCATGCATTGAGGCTTCTGAGTTCTGCCTGTCTGGCGGGTCCTGCACGAGGAACAGGTAGCACTTCTGAAAATGCTACCTTGGAAGCCCGGGACTTCAATCTTCTACCTAGCAACTTGAATTTGGCTTCCAAGACTGACCGCTTGGCCTTCCCGACATCATTGGTACCGACGTGTACCATGACCACTGGCTCCTTCCCAGTTCTCTCTAACAAGCTATCTATATTTCTGGTGATGTCTGCGACCTTTGTTTTGTTTCATTTCTTACTTTTTTAAAAGTCATATGAAACAAAACGAAATGAAATGAAATGGCTCCCCTGGGTCCTAGAGGTACCAGATTTGCTGCCCGGGACTCCAGGAGCCTTTTTTAAAGGGCTCCTGCTGAGCTATTATCAGCTGGACCCCTTTAAAACTGGCCCAGTCAGCACCAGGGGGATCCCGTGGTGCCAAATGGGCCAGGTTTAAAGAGATCCAGCCATTGACAGCTCGGTAGGAGCCCTCAGAAAACGATGGAAGGAAATGGTTCATTTCAATGCAAAAATGACTGTTTCATTTCATCTATAACAAAATTCTGCTTCTTTGTTTTGTTTGATTTCATTTTGTTTCATTATGTAACAAAACCGACAAAACAGCATTTTGTTTTTCATTTCCTGAAAAACAAAACACTGTTTAGTTTTTTTGTTACATAATGAAACAAAATGAAATCAAACAAAACAAAGAAGCAGATTCCATAAACATCCACGTGAACTTTGAAGTTGTTCCCCATTTTACCCCCTCCGCTGCATAAATATAGCCAATGGGAGACATACTATGTTGAAATCATTAGTACCTGTTTGCTTGTCACTCTGAGATGGACTATGTCAGTCTGGAAAGACAGCTGCCTGAGAAATTTCTAACCTCTGCCACACATCTTGTGTATGACACCAAGACACTATTTGTCTCTCCCTCCCCTCCCTATTATAGTTTTTGCAATTTGCCCACAAGACCTTTGTGCAAAACTATTGGCCTTTTCCATCCTGTAAAACTACACACACACCCAGTTGCAATGAAAAATATTCAACCTCTTTGAGCCTTTTCACACGACCCCTAAGATCCACTGGCCACTTAAATTCGGACCAGAGATCTTGGGGGTTCGTCACTGTTTCTGTGTTCCCACCCCCTGGCTGCTGGCTGCGTGAGAGGAGGAAGAAAAAAAGAAAGAAAAGAATGCCTGCTTACCTCTGTTCTGCCAGTCTCTCTCTATTCCCGGCAGCATTCAGATCTCTTAAAGGGGCGGGGGGGAACAACAAACAGAAGCCAGGAGAGCCTGGCACTCTCTACGTTAGATCCGCATCAGGGATTTCTCACCCCCAGAGAGCAGGCATCTGAAAAGTGCGCTGGGATGCGCTTAGGTGGGCTTGGTCGCACTTAATTTTCTGTAAACTCTGGAGCTGGTGGGGAAACAATTTTAAGCTCCGGAGCTGGGAGCCATTTGCTGTGGAGTTTAGGGATCATGTGAAAAGGCTCTTTGTTGCAAATCAGGTTTATTGTCAAAATGCACCGACTTTCCTCTGTCTGCAGTGAACAAATCAAGCACAGGCAATTGAAAGAGCTCGACACAAGGAATGCTTCATGTGGTTTCATAAAAGTCACATTTTCAGTTGAATTAGGGGGTGCCACTTGAAGCCTTTGTTGCGTTGAGCTCTTTCATTTGCTTTTGTTCGATTTGTTCATTACAACCCAATGAAATTAAACATATTTTTGCCAATAGACTTTATTTGCAATTGGAGGTCAAATACTTTTGATTACAAATGGATACCAAGATGGTGGATTTCTCACAAGGACTCGAGCAACCCATCCTATGCTACTTTTCAAAAGACACAAACAACCCATACTATGGAACCTTTCTTCCTTGTTGAAATGAGAGGGCAACAGTGTGCATTTTATTTAAAAAATGTAGAAATGTGTAAAATCTCTTTGGAAATGATATAGGCTTTCCCTCCTGAAAAAGTCCACTATGTTACATCAAGGAAAATGAACCACTTCATAATGAACCAAATTGAGTTTCACTCCAAAGGCATTTCTCAAATTTGCACAGAAACCATCAAATTTTTGTAGTATTTGCTCATGGGTCCAACAGGTTCTCTCTTGCTCTGGTTGCCTAGGCAGAGACAAAATCTTAGGGCAAGTCACACTAGAGAAAGAGAGAATCTATTTTTAAATTGTTATTTATTTATTTATTTATTTTAAGAGGTGTTTTAAAGGCTTGTTCACCCACCTCTGCCAAATCCCTACTGGTGTGAGGGCTTACTGGGTGAGCATTGTACACTAGGACTGCAGTATCCACAGGGAATCATTTCCACACAGATGGCAATCAGTGGATACCAATCACTGGATATCTATTTTTGTACCCAATATGTCCAAGTACATGCAAATACCATCTGGTTCCCCAGTTCCCTCTCCTTTTAGCCCACAAGTCTTGAACCCATGGTGCTACTGGGACAAAGTTCAGGAGTGAAGCATCACTAGAACTCATGATACTTCCCATAGCACATCTTCACAGTAGAAGCCCACTGCCTGGACTGTCTTTGGGACATTATGGCAGATGGCACAATGGACTCCCTGCAGTCACTAGTATGGGGCTTGAAGTAAACCCAAATGGCTCAAAAGAAAAGGGTGGACCAAGAAGGGAAGAAGAGGCAGGGCCAAGCACAACATTTCACTCAAGTATGGAGGGTGGCCTCCCATCCACAAGTCAGTCCTGTCTTTTGGGACTGGGTCTCCGCCAGGATCAAAGGGAATGTGATCTCCAAAAGAACAAGCCATCAGAGATACAGAGGAGAACAAAACACCAAAATGGCATTTAATTTCATTTTTCAACTTGCCCCCCCCCATGTTGTTTCATTTGCAATTATGATTTTTTAAAAAATCTGTTTTCTTTTTCTTTTCTTTTTTGTTTATTTTAGTTTTCAGTTTTATTTTAAAACCCCATGTCATTCCCCCAATGCACATGATCAGGGGGGAAGGTGCAGGGGTTTTATATATATATATATATTTTATGGCTGCCAAAATAAGCGGTAGTCAGGACACCAGTGCGAGAGTCCGGAACTGGTATCCCGACCAATTTCAGAGGGCTCCTGCCGAGCTGTCATCGGCTAGACCCCTTTTAAAAAAATCACCCAGTCAGCACCAGGGGGATCCCCTGGGGGCAACTGGGTCATTTTTAAAAGGGTCCATCCAAGGGCAGCTTGGCAGGAGCCCTCTGAAAATGGTCGGGACACCAGCTGGAGAGCCCTGATCAGAGAGGATTCAAGAAGGGTCGGGCGAGCGGAAAGAAAACCCCCAGAAGGAAGGCCAGGCAAAAGTTGCTTGGCAGGCACTGCTAAATGGCTTCCAATTAATTAACATATTACACCAGAGAACATAAGGGGGGATTCATATGAGTGCTGTTGACCTTTAACAATAATTAATATCATCAGGATCACTAAACTCATCCAAGCAAAATAATTGGGAACATTTCAATATCACATCTGATCCAATGTCATAGGAAGGAGGGGGAAGCGGAAGAGAACATTTCAGCTAATTGTATCCCGGACCCCTATTTTAACTCTTTTTGACTTACTCTCCTTGCCTTGTTTACTGTCAAGTCCTGCTTGCCCCGCATGCATCAGCATCTCTTTCCAGTCTCCTTTAGAGCAGTGGTCCCCAACCTCTTCAGTGCCATGGGACTGGTTGTCGCTGCATGGGGCTTCTTCCTGGGAGTATGTGTGTGCCAGACACATACATGGGGCAGCCTTTGAAGAGGGTTCGTGCAGCCCGGCTGGTGAGCGGTGGGGCTGCCGGGAATCATATCACACCGATTCTACGCAACCTGCATTGGTTACCAGTTGTTGCCCGAGCCCAATTCAAAGTGCTTGTTTTGGCATATAAAGCCCTAAATCAGGGGTCCTCAACCTAAGGCCCCAGGGCCGGATGCGAACCCCAAGGTCCTGAATCCAGCCCCTGGGACCAATTGCAACCCCCCCCCCCATCTACCCCCTGCTTTGCGAGCAAGCCAGCCTCCGCATGCAGCTGCTTCTATTGCTGAGGCAGTTCAAAGTAGTGGGCTATGGCGCTTCTCCCACTCCCCTCAACTACCACCCAGATGATCAGCATGCTGGCTAGTGGGGCATTCAAAGAGGGAGGGCTACGGCAAGGTCCCCCACTCCCCCCCACCCACTGTGGTCCGGCCCCCAGTGGTGTCTGCGGTGTGGTGGACCGGCCCGCTGTTTGAAAACTTTGAGGACCCCTGCCCTAAATGGCTTAGGACCTAGATATCTGAAAGACTGTCTTTTTCCATATGAACCTACACGGCAATTAAGATCCAGCCAGGGAGCCCTCCTGAGAGCCATCCCTGAAGGAGGTGAAAGGGATGGCTTGTAGGTCTAGGGCCTTCTCGGCAGCTTCCCCCAAGTTATGGAATGCCCTCCCAAGTGACATCCGCCTAGCGCCAATGTTGATGACATTTCGGCTCCAGGTAAAACCCTTCCTGTTTCTGAAATTTTTTAATTGACATAACATAGATTGTGGGACCTGGTGGCAATTTTAGTATTTTGTGTTTAAATGTTTTTATTGTTTTAATTGTCTGTTGCCTTTTTAACGTTCTTTTAACTGTTCTAACTGTTCATTTTAATTGTAAGCTGCCCAGAGACCTTTGGGTAGTGGGCAGCATATAAATTGTATAAATAAATAAATAAATAAATAAATACACACCCAGAATTCTTCTCCCCCTACACTGGTTCAGCCATGACCATAACCCAAGTGGTTGTAATGGGTGCGTGGAGGAGGGGGAGCCCTGTGTTTAGAGGAGGAGAAGCAGCAACGCCTGCTTGAGCACACGATTTACAGGGATACTTGCAGGCTGTGTGGCTTAGTTCCTAAGAGGCCACGGACCTGTACCATGTTGGTTCCATGCTGTCCCCTCCTGCCTTGCACTTCCTTTTTTCCCAGGGAGTTCATGAAGCAAACCGTGAACACTGACAACATTGGGTTGGTTCGTAGTTCCGCTCATAAACAAGTTTGGAGATTCTGGTTTGCAGAAGCAAAACGAAGTACCAATTTCACACACACACACACATACCCCATGATGATTCATTTTGCTTCCACAAAATGGATGCTCACCCAACCCATTTCCACTGACCCTATGGCCTCACTACCTGATTCAGGGAAGGGCCCACTACCTCTGTGTGTTTGCCTGTCTATCAGCAGCCATCTCTGGGAAGGAAAGCCATCTCTCTGAAGATGCTGCCAGCGGCAGGACCAGGTAGGAAAGTGACAGGGACCGTGGGAATGGGGCAGGGGTCCCCACTCCCAACATGAAGACCTCTTGGTAGTGGGGTGGCTAGAAAATCTTGTGAATAAATAAATAAATGAACCTGAAAAACTAACCATGAATATGTTTGTGTTTTTGGAAGTTAAATAATGGTTCGTGGTTTATGGGCAGCCACAAACCATGAACTATCATGAACACAGGTTTTTTTATTTGTGCTCCTTTATAGTTTCAGACAGCAGACAGACTTGGGGAGTTAATGTTTTTCTCTCATCAAACACCCAGAGGTAGGGTTGTAATGATCCAGATGCAAAACCTAAATGTTGGCTCCCGGGGGCAAAGTCCTGTTTGCCTGACCTTGCTTAAACTTCTGTGCCATCCTGGCACTTGACTATGATGGCGCTCAACTTTCCATCATCCTAAAACTACAGATTCTTACTATTCTTCAAAAAGATGGAAACGAACATTGGCCACTGGCATGTGGAAGCTACAGCTTTACAATCAAACCACAAAACAACACTTGCTATCCATTGGCAGCTACCTCTTTCTGAGGGCAACAAGGACAGGGAAGAGAGGAGAAGCTGTGTAGAACAGACGGCAGGGGAACCAGTGGAGAAAGCAATCTGAGCACAGAAACCATGACATCCTTTCCAAAGCAGGACACATTTGCTTTGCCAATTGTAGACCCAAATAGAGATGGGCATGAATTCACTAGTTTGCCCGAGTTCGTTGACTGCTCCAACAGATATTCCACAGTTTGGTGCCTTGCCCCCTCTAGCGGGGGAACCCAATCAGAGGCAGCATCCATACTACCCTTGCCCACCGCCTCCCAGTGCTTCATCTCCATGAATGCCCACCACAGGGGGCAGAGTATCGAACAATGGAACAGCATTTGGAGCTGTAACTGAACCAGGACGAATCGCTGGACTGGCAGTTCATGCCCATCTCTAGTCCAAAAAGTAGGCTCTTTTCTGCACTCTGGTTCCCATTCACATAGACTCACAGAGTTTGAAGGCACCTAGAAGGTCAGCGAGTTCAACTCCCTGCTTAATGCCAGAATCCAGATCGAAGTACTGTATATACTCGAGTATAAGTCGACCCGAGTATAAGCCGGGGCCCCTAATTTAACCCCCAAAACTGGGAAAATTTATTGACTCAAGTATAAGCCTAGGGTGGGAAATGCAGAAGGGCCTGGCAGCTCCTCCTTTGTGAGCTGGGGGAGCGGTGTGTGATGTTTAAAATGACTTTTAGCCACCGAGGCAAGTGCTTGAGTTGGTGGCTAAAAGTCATTTTAAACATTGTTTTAAAATGACCTTTTAAAGGTCATTTTAAACATGGGGGGTCAGGAGAAGTGGTGCATAATGTTTAAAATGACTTTTAGCCACTGACCCAAACATGCCTCTGTGGCTAAAAGTATTGACACGCATATAAACCAAGGACCCCTTTTTTCAGCCCAAAATTAGGGCTGAAAAACTAGGCTTATACTCAAGTATATACAGTATATGTGGCAGATGAATAACTAGGTTTTATTTGTTTCCTGGATGACTCCAATTTTGGAGTGCACACCCAATGTTTTGGCAAATGGTTCCACTGTCATACTACTCTAACAGTTAAGAACCACCCCCCCAGGTATTCAATCTAAATCTGTCTTCCCACAACTCGAGCCCATAGTTATGTTTTCTGTGCTATGGGATGATTGAGAAAAGATCCTGCCTGTGTGGCTGTCTTTCAACTCTGCTGTCATGCATAATTCTCTGCACGCAATATGTATGTGTATTTTGAAATAGCAGAGGGATGGGTGAAAGCCCCTACAATTCCATACTAAAAATTTTATATTCCTAATAAAGCACAGTAGTGTGAATGTTATAGCATATTAAATCCTTGCCTAGTCCTGAATGGGGTATGAATTAAGGTCCTATCATTCAACACCTTGTCATATCTTCCTGCTTCAGCAATATCATCTTGAAGGGTTTGGATTTCAAAAAGTACAATGCTTACTTTTTGAATCTGCCTCCCACCCCCCCCCCCCTGCCGCCACTAGCCCAGAATACAAAAGACCATGTTTACACCATCAAAAATGCACAGTTGCTGACTGTTGCAGAGTTTGGAATCTCTGCCAAATAATTATGTTTTTACTATTCAGTAGAAGTACAGAAATCTACTGAGGAGAATATCTATAAAGCTCCCCAGAGTCAACCCCTTTTTCATTAACTGGCACTTAAATTCTCAATAACTCATTTGTTGGAGGATTTGTTTTTACGTTTTTTTACAAATCCATGTTTCTTTGCTTACAGTTTCTTGAAATTACAGACCTGTGCACAGCACACTGCTTTCTTTACTGCACCTATATTAGCATCCAACTGAACAGATCAACAACAAACAAACTGCCACCAACGAACAAAAGAGAGGGACAGAACCCTCAGAAGAGAGGCAGGGCTCTTTTTGAATTTCAAAAGATGGAAGAAACAATTGACTAGGGCTAAACAGACCATCACCCCAGCCTAGGGGGAAAAATCCCTTCCTGTCACTCAAACTACAGGAAGCACACAAAGGCCATTACTTCACGAGGTGCCTCGCTTCGAATCGACCTTGCCTTCGATTTGAATTCGGAGGCGGTCACGTGGTGGTCACGTGGTCTCCCTTCGCTCCCACCCCCGTTTCTCTGTACTCACGCGGGGCATTTTTGGGACCGAATCGATTACTCCCTCATGTGCTCCCTTCGCATTAGAAAGCTGATTTGCAACGTCCGGTTCCACTCTCCTTTTATTTTTAAAAAAAAATTTACTCGGCGTATCGATGCATCAATGCTTGGCTGTCATTCACGACAGAGCGTGGTTACTGTACGATCCTGTGTTTTCTGCTCCTAATTTATATTGTTTTGTCCATTGTTTCCTGGCATCATTGGCAGCCCCCCCCACCGCCGCCGCCGCTACTCGGGGGGAGCCCCGCATGGCACAGCCGTCCGCCCTCCGCCGCTTGCACGCTGCCTGCCCTGGGTGCCCTGCTCTGGCCGGGCAAGGCGGCAGCGGCTCCTCCTGTTCCCGCCGCCGCCGCCGCCGCCGCCGCCGCTACTCGAGCGAGGAAGTAACAGCGCAAAGCGATGAAATGATATAGCGATGCATCGATATCCCTGTTTGAATATTTTTTAAAAAAACTTGAAATAAAAGCCAAAAACCGAGACCACACGTGACGTTGGCAGTGAAGCGAGATGCGAAGCGAAAAGATTCCCGGCCCATGGCAGGGGAATCACTCACCCCGGTTGGAGCATGGTAAAGGGGGCGTGGTCGGGGTGACGTCGCAGCCAAAAAGGAGGAGCGTGCGGACTGAAGCGATCGGTTCGCACAGAAATGACGGCTTGCCGCGAAGCGAGCGGCTCGTGAAGTAACGGCCAAAGATGGAAATGCAACTCTGATGCCTCAAAGGTTCCTTAAGGTTTTCTTCAAAGAGCCATACAGAAGGACTGTCACGTTGACAAGAAAGGCGCTTCAGTTTTTAAAACAAAACAAACACCATCCTGATTTGGGGCATTTTGATTCAGAAGACCCCAGCATCCAAGCATATGCCACTGTTAATGCCACGTGCCCACATGGTGTCAGCGGTGGCATCCACAGGGACATAAACATCGCGTGTGGAGCCAAGCACTTTACAAGCCTTCCTACTAGGCATGATCTGCCACCCTCAAAAAGCCATTTAGGGAATTGCACTGGGAAAGCACCATAGAAATCTATGTTCAGCAACGCCAACTCAGGAACTTCAAGTGCTCTCCCATGTCCGTACCGAGTGAAGGAACAGCAGATCACTTTGGACAAACTCAGCACTAGCTCTTCTCTCCTCCTCCTTTTTTTTTTAAGAAAGAAAAGGCCTGGAGGGACTTGCGTCCTTCAGTAGTAATAATATTCATCTGGTGCCAGTTCAATTGTGTGTGTGTGTGTGTGTGTGTGTTTTAAAAAGTCATACCTAGAAACCTGCATTCTAAAAAGGCTCCCAGGCAAAATATTGCTGCCGTCGGCACAAATCATGCATATACTATTTTGATTAATTACGGGGCAGAGAGAAACAACCTTTGATGTTTGCCAAAGGAGGGAGAATATGCTCAAACCTTCACCCCCTGTGCTGATTTAGGGCATGGGAGGCAGAATCATGAGGACCACTGACTCTTCCCCCTGCCCCTGGGATTCTTTTTTTTTCTGGCAGCAATGAGAGCTGTTGTCCAAGAAGCATTTATAAGAAGCTGTTCTCCCTAACAGAAAGATATTCTTCCTCAAGCTTGTTGAAGAAGCCACACATTCTTTTTTAAAGCAAAATTCAAAAATGAAGTCGTTTCTCTCGAGCAGAATGTATTTAGCCTCTCCCCCCCCCTCCCCCAGGATCATTTTATTTTGCTTAAAATCCTGTTCGTTCTAATAATCCCAGAATAAAACTGTCAGAATGGAGGCACTGGAGAAGCAGAAGGAAAAAAAATGCCTTGCCTTTCCAACATCCCCAAATTATTTGCTGTTGCCCTCCCCCCATGGAGACCCTTTGCTGTGACTTTGCCCCATGCTCAGACTTTACTCTGCAAATTGTCCTCCTTGAATGCAGACAATAACCACAGCCAAGATTGGGGGCTTAGCACTGTCTCATTACAAGCCAGCCTAGGCTAAGGCCCATTCCAAGAATGGGGGAATAGCTTATAAGGACTGTACAGTACAGTGATTCATACATCCTGTTATACAACATAGAACACTCACATATCTCCCAAAGAAAGATTATTCTCTCTCATCTCCCTCCCTCAAAAAACCCTCACACAGTGCAGGAACACACCAAAGGCGGACCGATAAAGCTATTATTAATATTTTTAATAGCAGCCATACTGCCTGAGCTCTGTTTAAGCATAAGCCACAGTTCCTAATTACAAGGCCTTAATTTGTTTTCTTGAACACACCATACATAAAGGTGCACGAGATTACCTGCAGCTGAATGGAGTCACGCCTCTTAACAACAGGCTGGCTTTGAAAGCAATTATGCCCCACTGCCTTCCAACCTACAGTATGTGTCCACAGGCAGTTTGTAAAGGGCTGGTTTGGTGGAAGACCTCACATCTCTGACTGAAATCCTGTAGTCAGTCACCAGGAGAGTACGCCCATTGAATCAGTGGGGTAATTAAAGTCCTCTTTAGGTTCAATGGGCAGGTAACTCGTGGAGGGCCTAATGAGGACGTGGGTTCAGAGCAATCTCCATCCTGAGACCAGCCTAGGAAAGAACCCACAAATGCTGTACAGTAACAAAATGTGTCAAAATGTCATTTTCTTGCTACCTGTGGTCCGGGCCCAGATCTTTTCCTAGGGGTCCATGCCTGCATGCCTTCACGTAGTCCCACAACAATAACCAACAATTTCTACCTTGCAATTTTACCAGCTGAAAAATTACCTCAGATTTCTTATCCAATGTGAATCCAAGAAAGAGTTGGCTAAAAAATAATAAAAACAAAACAGAAAGCCTCCTTGTAGCTCACAAACATCATGAAGCTGGTTTTGGGCTCCTGACTGAGATCAGGTGTAGCCAATATTACAAGGGAGGTTGGTATTTGCCACACCCTTTTGCTGGTCAATGCTGTGTGATGTCAAACAAGCTGAATTTCCACCTGGTGTCCTTTAGGCCCTTGGGTCCTTGCTCATTCTGGGCTTCAGTCCTCACATACTCAACCAGGAAAGCCAGAGAGAAAACAATAAATGTATAGTATACACCAGAACTATTTTATCAGCTAACTTTCCTTCTGTGCAACCCCAAACTGCTGGGAATGGCAGGATAGTGATGGGACTCCTTTTCCCTGGGAGAATTGGAAATACAGTGGTACTTCGTATAAAGAAATTAATTTGTTCCAAATTAAATTCTGTTAGGCATTTTTTCTTTTATACAAATTTCCCATAAGAATGCATTGAAAACAGAGTAATCCCTAAATGCGACAATTTTTATGTTGTATGGATTCATCCCATAGGCAATTCTGTTAAGCAAATTTCCCCTATCTCCAGAATTTATTATGTTGTACAGGTTTTATGTTATACAAACCATTTGTTATATGAGGGTCCACTGTAATTGCATAGCTGTGAATTTCCCTTTTGATTCTTCACTATCAGAGATCTCTAGGAATCACCCAACCCAACAATGGTTGAGTTGGAAAGGTCTTTGGTGGCCATTGTCCAACCTCTTGGTCAATGTGAGAGTCCCAATCCAAGCAGATATAGCAGATGCTTGTCCCATTTTCTCTTGAGTGCCTTCAGTGGTGGAGTGTTCATCACCTCCCTAGGTGTAAATGACTCCATTGTCGTATTGCTCTAACAGTGAATAAGTTTTTCCTGCTACTCAACTGAAATCTGTCTTCCTTTAACTTAGGCCAGTGGTGGCCAAACTTTGGTCCTCCAGATGTTTTGGACCACAACTCCCAGAACTCCAAGCCTGTATTGCCAGTGACAAAGGACTGTGGGAGTTGTGGTCCACCACTGACTTAGGCCTATATCCTGCACTTAGGGGAATAGAGCCCATCACTCCTCTGGGTGATTATGTTTCAAGTATTTGAAAAGAACTACTGTATCATGGGAACGGTGAGGATCTGAAGATCTTCATTATGGGGGTAAAAAACCCTTCCATTCCATATTTTCATTTCAGAATGTCAAGCAGGGTGTGTCTATTCATGATTCTACATTCATGCATTGGCTGCTGCATTCCTTGGGGTGTTCTGTTTTGCTCCAGGACCCCCTGACCTCTGTGATGTTAGCATTTGGGGGCAATACCAGGAAGGCAGCAGCTCCGTTTCTCATTGAGCTTCTGCTCACGCAACTGTCCCCGCGCCATTAGATCGGGACAGTTGCCTTTGATCTCACCCGCTACAGTACTCAGTTTCTGCTGCTCAGAACTCCAAAGAGAGTGATATTTCCAGTAATCCTTTTATCCTCGGTGCCTTCGCACGCCACCTACGGAAAATGTCAGGCCCTTTGCAAGTTGAGCTCTGAGCAGGGCTGCAGCTGGCAAGATTGGGGACGAGGGGAACCTCAGTGCCAGCATTGTCACAAGCTCCAGTTTCTTGCAGACGATCCCAGGGGATATTCCAGATGTCCACAGGGCCCAGCCCTCTGGCTCAAGGAGGAGGCTGCCAAGTTCACCATGAAGAGGTGGGTGGATGGTGAAGATGTTGAGGGGAGAAGAGGAAACGATCGAGGCGACTGGGAAAGCAAACTTCTGTTAATGGGATGTAAAGCATACGTAGCTCTGCTTGTGTGTGGTTTAGGAGGAAGTACCCCCTATTGGAAACGAAAAAAGAACATTTCATCACTATGAGCTAGCAATAGGGGCTTGTTGAAAATATGTCCAGACTTGTGGAGGTTTTACATTTTTATTTGGCTCTTTAGAAGGAAGGAAGGAAGGAAGGAAGGAAGGAGATGAAATAATTTTAGAACTCCTTTTTAAAATGTTTCCAAACTTGTTTTTCATCTTGATTTTTAACACTGGCACAAGCTTAATAGTTGTTGTTTAATATATATATTTTGAGGAACTTTTAAAGCAGTGAGCATTGTGTAGATTAAGCTGAGATGGTTCCCTATAGGGAGAAAGGTGGCTTATAAATAATATAAGAAACACAGAATAAGATTTCTGGCTGATCCAGGACCAATTGCTCTATAAATCTGCTCCAGTCCAGGAACGAATTTGTGATTTCTGCTTTGATGCAACCAACCCTGGTCTGAATCAGGCCAATCTACTTTGTAATTCTGGATTCGTTGAAATCCAGTCTGCTGCCCTAAGGGGGAAAGGAGACAGTCTTTTGAACACCAGTGCATGCACATTAAAAGGTTGTCTTCTCCCACTCTTCCTGTAGATAGCTCGGCCCATGACAACAGCATAGCTGTGATCCATGCTCACTTCGAAGTCAGCACTTAAGAGGA
Organism: Phrynocephalus versicolor; assembly: GCA_023846285.1. Classification (NCBI taxonomy): domain Eukaryota; kingdom Metazoa; phylum Chordata; class Lepidosauria; order Squamata; family Agamidae; genus Phrynocephalus; species Phrynocephalus versicolor. Next base: position 14,151,996 of record JAHTLZ010000252.1, on the reverse strand, counting down.
AGAAATGGTCCATATTATATTTCAAAGGTGGCAGTGGGTCAGAACAGCATCCTTTCTGCTGAGCGTGTGTGACGGCTACTGCATTGTCATGACAAGCTCACCACGGCTTCAGGGTTGATAAGAGCAACCATGTGCATTTCACAATTCCTGTCTACATTTTAAAAAAATTGTAAAAAATGCCAAGTGCTTGCGAAGATGGCCTCTTTTATGCAAGCATGTAAGATCACTGTCATTTAAAACCTACGTCTGACTTCCGTTAGCACCAGCCCGTGGGGCCGGAGAGAACAAGAATGGGCGATTCAGCCTCCTTCTGCATGCTCTGCCTTCATAATCAGGCCTCTCTTTTCACGCTGTACTTTCCATGTGCTTGGCACCGTTCCGGACTGCAGCTGAGTTTTAAACACACTAGAAGAGGGAAGGCTGGAAAAGCAGCCTATAGGCAGGAGACAGGCCCTAAGTACCGTAGCATTGTAAGGCAACCGGTTGGAGTCTTAAGGAATTATTTAGGCTGGGGAGGGAAATCTCAGGGCAACAATACCGGAAGAAGAGAGTGTCACCTTATTCTCTCTGGGACAGCTTTGAAGCCATTCATTTGCACCCATTCCAGTCCTTCTCCATCCATTCCCGAACTGGGTTCACCAGCTCAGTGCAAACTTGTCTGTAGGTGTTTGGTGCTCAGGCAGCTTCAGCACATCAATATAGCAGGAGGAAAAGGGATTGATGGGAAATGGGGAGGGGGCACAGGTGTACACGTGTGTGTGTGTATGTGCATGTGTGTGTGTGTGTGTGTGTGTGTGTACATGTGGCGCATGCACGCACACATGCATGCACGCACACAGACACACACATAGCAAGCTACCTGGCCTCAGGACACAAGCAATGGGCAGCCAAGAGGAGGTTAAGCTTTCTCAGGATCAGGCTGCTGCAGCAGAAGGAGAGACTATTTCCTAGTGGGAAACAGCTGGAGAAATTCGGGTCAAGGAGGGGAAAATGGAGTAGGATTAAGACGGAAGGGGTGATCATCACCTATCATCAAAAGAAGAGCATGTGTGGGAGGATGTACTAGGGGGTTGACCACCCTCTTCTGGCTTGCTTGCCTGTGATAGGAGTTAGACACTGGAGCCCCCAGCTACGTCTCTGGGCAATTATACATTAGCCTGGACACCTCTGTAGGTTTGGAGAGGCAAGTGAAGGAAGCGATGGAGAGAGCCTAATGTCTTTTGCTCATCTATGCAAGTCTTCTCCAGAAGGGGCATTTCCTACACCCAAGTTCTCCTCTCCTTCCTGCTTTCTAGACCTAGATTCCAGGGAACTGTTTAGCTGGGACCCCAAGTTGGCAAGTGGTGCCCCAGGGTTTAGGAACTGTAATTCAATCCTATGAGATGGCCGAGCATAAGGCAGGGGAAAGGGATGCTCTACTACAAATAAAAGCTGCTCTGAGCCAGGAAGTTGAGCTGGAGCCCAAGGAGCAATTAAAAAGGGACCTGGGTTCTGTGGGCAGCACAGGAGAAGGCACCAGCAGAGTACACAGAGACACGCCCCCCCCCCATGGGACTTATGATTCCATATGCAGGACAGCAGAGGGTGAAGCTCCAGCCCTGGGACTCCTGCGCATTCCTCTCCACAAGTCCTGGGAGCAGTAACACATGGGCTGAATGGTTGAGTGGGGAGCCTTTATCCCACCTGTGTCTGCTTTCGAACCTTGAAGGGTTGAATGCCATATGCAACCATGCCCATCTCCCTGCTCAGCCTTAATCCTGGATCCTTTCATGAAGCTGTCCAAAGACCAATCTTGGGAGGCCCTACCTTTACATCCCTCCATTACAAGGGATGTATGGATATTGAGGTGAGGGTAGGCACTATTAGAGAGAGAGAGAGAGAGCAGGGGGGAGAAAAACAATGCAATGCGCAGTTAAGGCAAGAATCAATGTTATTGAACCCATTGAAAGGAGAGATGTACCTGTAGTCCTCTTGGAGAAATGGGGACAAGGGACAGAAAGCAATTAATTCAGAAGGGGAACTGAAGAAAAAGAGCAATTAGTTCTGGGGGCTGAGAGAAGGGATAATCAACCAGAGGCTAAAAGGGGAGGGGATGAAAAGAGGAGGAAAGAATTTGGAGAGGGTTCTTTTATTTTATTTTTAATGTAGCGAAATTGAGCAGCAAGGTATGGAGAAAAAACAGATGAGAAGAATTCACCCACTTATGCACACAGTAGAGGAAGAGGAAGGAAGATATTCCCTTCAAGCTTCCTCCCTGCAGTTGAGCCCACCGGGGGCTGGGAAAGCAGCCATGGGGTGGAGATGGGGTATCCAGGGGTCAAACAAGTGAGGGGGAAGTACACTTTCTCCAACACAACAGATTTCTTCAAATGGTGCAATCAGACACACAAACGGAGTCCGTGTTTGCTTCCAGCAAAGCACACTAAGTGCAAGGCAGGGAGGCGAGGAAAACCACACACCATGCAAAACAGAGGTCTTTCGCCCTTCACCATGTACTGAACAAAGGGAGCTCTAGTCTGACGCTCAGCAGTCATGGTGAAACATTGGAGAGAGGCACTGAAGGGCAAGGGGTGAATGGGATTGCAAGCCCATCCCAGTCCCATCCCAGTTGTGTACTTCAGAAGTCCACTGGGCTCAGATGGAGTGAGCAAGTCAAGGTCTAGAGGATTTTGCTTTTCTTTGTCTTTCTGGCCAAGATCAAAACCTATTAGGATTTTTATGCACACACAAAATGTTTTGCAAATTGGCAACCTTTCACAATTTCTGTGATTCCTCTTATGCACTTCTCAAATCCCAACAGGGCTTTGGCCACTGCTTTGGCCACAGGGCTTTGGCCACCTGTGTACACAGATTGAAATCCCATTGCATGTCACAGGCCTTGTCTCCTGAGAAAAGGGCAACCATGTTTCTTGGAAATAGAAAGGCATAAACCAATAGAACCCTACTGGATCAGGCTAGTTGAGCATCTCATTTCTCCTACAATTGCAGAGGAAGCTCACTGAGCTGATTGCGCAACATATGCTACATGCTCCTTATCTCAATCATTACATTGAAGGACCACTCCAAGATATTTAAAGGTCCTCATCTGTTCAGTTTTACGGGTACTTATCACCCAGTTGTAGCTCTTTGGTCTTTTAGCAAAAACCATAACTTTGTTTTTTTCATAATTTATTAGGATTTTTTATTGCGGCAGTAGTACACTAAGGTTCCCAGTGCCCTCTTTAAACTGATGGGAGTCTGAGAAAGTATTACAGCATCATCAACGTATAATAACACTGAGATGTGCCTGCCTCCTAGCTTAGGGGGGTGAAAGTCTAGATGGGAGAGGGCTGCAATCATAGAGTTGATATAAAATTAAATAACAGTGGAGCAAGTATGCAGCCTTGCTTGACACCCTTAAATGTGCTTGCAGTCTTTGAAAGATCTCCTTCCGAATTGCACCTTATTTTTAGAGATGTATTATCATGCAGTTCATAAATAAGCAGCAGTAAATGGTGGTCTATGGTGGAATCCTTAAGTTTGTGCCACAGTCGATCTCTAGAAATTGAATCAAAGGCAGGTTTAAGATCGATGAAGGCTGCAAATAGCTGTACTTTTGGTTTACTGGAGTATTTTTCTATAAGGTGTTGGAAAATCAGAACCTGGTCCATGGGAGATCTTCCTGCCCTGAAGCCCGCCTATTCATCAGCAAGGATGTTTTCACTATCCACCCAGTCTAGTAATTTTCTGTAAAGTTGTCTAGCATACAATTTACGGATTACTGACAATAAGCTGACTGGGTGGTAATTGGCGGGATCAGCCTTTAACCCATTCTTATAAATAGGGATGACTATGGCCATGTTCCAATCTGGGGGTATGTGGGCAATCTGATCAATATATGTGAAGAGCTTAGGTAGCATTGGAGCCCACCAATCTCTATTCTCCTTGATCAGCTTGGATGGAATGCCATCAATGCCGGGTGTCTTACATGGCTTAAGTTGGTTTATGGGATCAGTTATCCCAGAGATTGATACGGGTAGCCATTCTGTCAGGTTTTCTGTAGCATGGTTCAGATGGAAGGCAGGGATTTCTTTATTTGAATATATCTCCTGAAAGAAGCACTCCCATATGGTAGTGGCAATGTGACAGCCTGTGCCACATTGTTATTTAAACCAGGTGAAGTAAGACACCAAAAGGTGCTCATATCTTTAGTCCTGACTGCATAGCTAAGTTATTCCCATAAGAGATGCTGTTCTTTGATCTTCTTCTTCTTCTTCTTCTTCTTCTTTTTTTTTTTTTTGCCTTAATTAGCTGCTCGCACTGGGACTTAAGGTGCATTAAGTCCTCAACTTTTACTTCCACTGCATTTTCTTTATGGAGCTTAAATTTCTAGATAAGCTTTTTTCTTAGCATCTCTGCATTACCAGTCAAACAATTTCTTTGGATTGCAATTACTGGAGTGGGGTTTAACTTGTTTCTTATAATATTATAAAATTCGTTTACATTGGGGGGAGTGGGCAAAATATTCCAGGAGCCTTAAAACTACTCCACACTAAGCCTCTCAACCAACTTCTTTATTGGGTCCCTGCTCATCTTTCTCACCTCTGGAAGTAGTCCAATCAAAATTTTTGAGAGCCATTCTTCAGGTACCCTGCTGGATGCCTAATTCAGCCCTGAGGTTAGAAGTGGGGTTCATGAAAGTTGAAGTCAGGGCTTTTACCTTTTGGCTGAAATTAATTTTCTCCCCAAGAAGTCTAACTTCTCTACTATTGTTTGACAATTACCACTCAATATGGAGGGCAGCTTTACCTCTTAAAACTTAAAACTTATGGCCTTTCAGTGGCTTGCCTTATACATGTGGGCTACAAGACAGCTAAACAAATCCTGAAACAATGTATATTGGCGGTAGAGAGACACCAAAATCTGGAGGCTACTTTTAACAGCCTATCAACTGATCCAGCATTAATCCCCTTTAAGCTTGCTGCTGACTATTTCTTTGCTTGTTTAACAAAGAATCGAGGCAGAGCCTTCACACTTGCTCGTATGAATGCTCTGCCATCTGCAATACAAGAGGGAAAATTTCAAAAGATCCTTTATCCTTTACGTAAGTGCTTTTGTGGGTCGGATAAAATAGAGACGTTGGAAAATGTATTTCTTCATTGCCCCTTATATCACGGAATTAGGGAAAAACATATTGCTCCATACATAAAACAATTCCCTGGACATCCTGGGGCATTTTACACCCGCCTTCTACCATCAGGGCAAAATAGATACATCTCTGATCATCTTATTTTAAATATGTTGCCCAATGTAGCTAAATTCTGTGCGGGGGAAATCATGATTTGTGCACAAAGCATTTCAACAAATGTTCAAGCAGCTACAGTTAGTTTAGAATGTCTCAATTTTT
>JAHTLZ010000252.1:14123378-14138382 GCA_023846285.1 Phrynocephalus versicolor | reverse complement strand
TTTCTTTCTTTCTTTCTTTCTTTCTTTCTTTCTTTCTTTCTTTCTTTATCAAGGACCTTTTAAAAAAAATGAACTGCTCAGCTAAAAATATAAGTGCTAGGTCCCAACATCTTAAGTGATGTGCAAATAGAACACAATAGAAATGCAACCGATCTGTCAGATGCCGTACTCGGGCAGGGCAACAAGAAAATTGATTTGTCATTACGGTATATTATACCTAGTGATCCATACAGAAGAATTCACTTTCAATTATCTGATATATTTAGCACAATAAAGGAAAAAAACTGGGCAGCAAGGTGGCTGTCAAATCTAGATCATGAGGGAGGGGGTGGATGCAAGGGAAGGGCAGGGTCACTTGTTTCCAAAAGCATTTGTAATCAGAATTCATCTCTCAGCAGCTCTCCAAAACGGGGGGGGGGGGGAGCTATGGAACTTAGGCTGATGAATACTTAGGGATTTGATAGCTTCAAGAGCTGCCTTTGAAGACTTCGTTCCTGTGTTTTGCTCCATGTACACTCCTTCATGGAACTGTTGCAGTGAATAGGCAAGGTGGCTTTCCAAGGTTTATACTGAAGCATTTTTTCTATAGCATTTAAACTGCCTCCCTGTCCACCCTCCAAAAATCCTAACAGCTTCCACTAGAAATGCTGCTATTCCAATGAACATTCTGTGTGGAATCCTCCAGTGTGCTTTTTTTTTTTTCCCCGAGAAGAGGACTTCCCAATTTCTTGGCAGGATGAGACAGATGTCTCAATGGGAATTTTTCCAGGTATGTAAGATTCCTTGCCTCTGGTGGGACAGAGGGACATTTAATTCTTGTGTCCAAAATTGGCTCAGACAGTGCTGTTATACTTTCTGGAACCTCAAGGCTAGCATTCATTCATTCATTCAAAGGATGTTTCATGAAGGACCTCAAAATAAGGCAAGAGCGGAAAGGCAATGGAAGTCCAGTAGACCATGAGAAGAGACATCTACTTTGAATGCTGAGTGCCAAATCAGCAATTCAAGATGAAGCAATTCCATAAGTGTCGAAATGGAACAAGATCCATCAATTAAAACCAGAGACCCTTTGATCAAAAATGTCTTCAATTATCATTTATACAGCACTTGAAATGTGATTTAGAAATGTTTCTGCTGTTCATCCTGCCAATAACTGTGTGTGAAGGGCAACCATTTATTCCTGATTTACCCATAGCAAATAGAAGGTGGGGGAGAGTTCTGGACAAAGCAATAGAGATAGGATATAGAGAATCAAACCCAGATCTTGTAGGATCATCCCAAATCTCAATACTGTCAGATTGTCACGTCAATGTGATGTTTGGCAGCTGGAAGCCCAGTCTGTACCATGGAGTGCTTGATATTTCTCATCAGCTTTTACTCAGTGACAACTAGAGATGGGCACGTTTCGTGTTCATATCCCTGAAGATGTGAATATGCAACACAGCACCATAGGGGTCAGGAAGGTCTGTTCCCTCCCCCCCATGAGAACCACCCAGTCCACTTTACTTAAGCACCGAGTAATGGGTTAAAACACACCAATCTGCTTACATTATGCAACAGGATTTTAATCACTCACTCAGATCTTGGATGCCAATTCAGTGGTGCGGGCACAGATCTCTCCAGATTCCACTGGCATCTTTTTCAAAGCCCCAAACTGGCCTCCGACTGAATCAGGGACCCACATCCAGACATAGCAAGAACTTCAGACAACGTGGATGGATCAAAGGATCAACAAAGAGACTGAACCCCAAACACATATGATAAGGGTGTTGTTTGGGGGGAGAACAGCCGGCAACCCAGTTTTACTCAGGGTACTTCTTTTGATTTTTCAGCTGCACTTGGCTCTACAGAACAGCCAGAAATCAGAGGCAGCTTTTTAAAAACCTTAGTCAAGGGCTAGGGGATCAAAGGCAATGACTGTGACAAAGGAGAAATAAGCGACACCTGGCAAGTTTGGCCATATCAGGATGACAACAGACACAGCTTATCTTGGACTGCTGCTCTCCACCAGCTATGCAGTTTGGAACACTTCTTTACTGCCAAATGCCATGGAAAGCCCCCTCTGCCTGCTAATGAGGAGTAGGCTGCAAAGGATGGAGTGATGCATGCTGGGACATACAATCCCATCTCCATATTTATGCAGGTGGGGCTCAGAATAAGCTGCGACCAGCCCTGGAAAGAGAGAGTTGTGGTGAACCCACTAAGACTGGTGATACGGCTAACTGCAATGCGTCGCTGTGTATACACTTCTCCCTTGAATTCTGCATGTCTGATTTGTGGGGTTTTGGTTATTCATGTTTCCCACCCAAAAACTTGCTATCCCAATAAATAAATAAATATGCCAATAAATAAAAATTTCATAAATACTGGGGTCCAAGGCCACTCAGAACCCCATGAGTTCTGAGTGACAATGCGGTTAAGTCTGCCCTGAAACATAATGTCTCTAGATCAGGGGAAATAGTGACCTTTAAGGTTCATTGTACTGAGTACTGTATGAAAATATTTGCCAATGCTATGAAAAAAAAACTTAATAGGGAGAACTATTGTGGGTAAGGGCTTTTTAAGGTTTGTAGTTTTTAAGGGCACAAGAATTATTCATGGATTTTGAACTTCATGAGGAAGCGACACTCCTAACCCCCAACACTGTTGACATAGATTGTGTAATTAAATTATAAACAGCCCAGCAAGTGCTTAAAGTATTCCGGGATGGCATAAAATCAGCACACCTTGCTTTATTTGGCTAAAACTGCACATCTTTTTGCTCACCCCAAGCTACCACATCCTGGATCATCTTGTCATATTTCCCTGCTTCCCAGAATTTTGCATTTATTCCAAAAGGGAAGAAATATCTGATTGAAAGAGACCTGTCTACATCCATTCTTATTTGTTCTGAAATGATGAGGAAAATGCATTAGGCATCAGTATTTTTCACAGTGGCTAAGATTGGTTGTCCAGGGATGTAACCAGCCATGGACCACAAGATGAAACACAAATCTATGATTTCTTGGATTGTGCCCAAGTTATATTTTAGGGTTATTTTAAAAGCACATAAATGATATGCATATAAAAACATATGGAAGGAACCAAATCTATGTTTAAAATGCATACAATATATACATGTCTTTGGAAAATGCACACAGAAATAGTGCAGGGATGTATATATGCATGGTGCTTTTTTAAAAAAAAAGATTAATATCCAAGTTTGTATAAAATGTGTCAGGATGATTTCTGGCAGGCAAATCTGAGAATCTGCTCAGAAAGCGACATCAGGTGTTCGGGAAATTTATGTTGCAATAACATGTTTGTTAGGCCAAATAAAAAAGAACACAATTCTCCATCTGATCTTTGAGATGAATTATCTCTTCCTCAGATATGAGGTTATAAAGAAAGCAGGGGGAGTGCAGGGTAGCCCCGGTGAGAAGGCTGTGTGGTCCCCATGTTGTGTAGTCTCCACGGAGAGGGGAAAAAAAGCAAAGTGTTCTGCTTATATACCACCCCATAACACTTAAAGCACTCTCTGGACGGTTGGCAATTTAAATATGCAGGTGACATATTGCCTTCCAACCCCTAAGAGTAAAGCTGGGTACTTGTTTTACCGACCTTGGAAGGATGAAAGGCTGAGTGAACCTTGAGCCAACTCCCTGGGACTGAATTCCAGGTTGTGAGTACAATTTTAGCTGCAGCACAGCTGTTTAACCAACATGCCACAAGGCTCCTCATGAAGATGCTGAGCAGGGCTCATCAGCCATTAGAGTTCATCCGGAATGGCCCTTTTGCTGGGAACGAGAGGGCCATTAATAGGGCTTCCAAATGATGGCATGCAGTTCTCTTGGTTCCCAAATTGTATAGAGACCCCAGTATCCCTAGATGTTGCTAACCAGAAGTAGAACATGCAAGTAGAACCATGGGTCCCTTGGTTACTGCAGCATCCAGCACAGGCACTCCTGGATACCCAAGTAATGAAGGGGAAACCCAGACATGCTGGCAAATTTTAGGGTCTGATGCCTGATGTCTGAGATTTTGGTGCCCGGGTCTAAATCCCTATTAGACATGAGGATGAATTGAAAAATGAATCTGATGAAATTGACAGATTCATCAAAATGTGTCAATTCATACTCCTCAAAAATAAAGTCCTCCAATGAATAAAAAGTGACAAATTTTAAACAATTTTTGATTTGTCAATTGATCTGGCCATAAAATAGCCCCCAAGACACCAAGAGACACCAGATTTGGAGGGGGATTCCCCTGATTCCAATCTACACTTCCTTCAAGATCGGTGAAGATTGGAGTTTTGATGTATAAGTAAAGCACACCAAAATAGAGCCTCCAGGAAAGTTCTCCGCAGATACATAGAGACTCCAAAATTGCCGAAAAACCTCCCTTGACTCTCCTTTACAATCCCTCCAAGTCTGGTGAAGATTGCATTTTTCTCAACACAGTTGTTACCGGGGACTTTCTAGGGGCCCCACTTTGTGGGCTTATAACTCAGATATCTGAAGCACCAAACTTGAAGGGATTGTAGAGGTGAGTTGGGAGAACTCTATATGCAATTATGGTGTCTCTAGGTGCCTGTGGGGCACTTTAATGGGGGCCTGGTTGGGGATGCATAGCTCAGAGGTATGAACCGCAATTCTCACCCAAATTCTTACTAGAAATGCAGAGAGGAGTGAAAGAATGCGTCCCTACCAAATTGGCATCTTGAGGTGTCCTAGAAGCCATTTTATAGTATTTTTAAGTTGAGATTAATTGATTTATCAGTTTATCACTGGAAATTCATCTAGTCATCAATTCATCAGCCCTGACAAATCATAATGAATCACTATTGTTTTATTTGTCTCCATCACTAGTCCCTATTAAAAGCAAACTTTAAACACACACACACACACACACACACACACACAAAGTAAAGGAAAGGAAAGGAAAGGAAAGGGATGGAGTGGGTTCTGAGTTTTGAATCAAGCCCAGGCCTTTGGGGATGAGGGGTGGGGAATGAGTCAAGTCCATGTCAAGTCAGTACTATGATGGAGATGTGTAATTTCCAGTCTTAAAACCGGGGTCCTTCAAGGGCCAGATGCAGGGGAGTGGTATCAGGAGACAGAGATCTAGTCTCGTGCGCTCCCAGACACATTTGGTGGGGCCACTGTGAGAAGCTGGACTAGATGGGCCTTTGGCCTGATCCAGCACGGCTCTTCTTATGTTTTTATGTTCTTCGTGAAATTTCAGTGTGACTTGACAGCAAGTCACAGGTTGCAAGTCCCCATCTCCGGAAATGTCCAGGCAGTCTTGGGGACTCCATGTCATACCATTAGGAGGCTAAGAGTGTAGGCCCTGTTCCATACTGGACCCCAGTTGAGGACATCACATGTTTTTAGTTGAACTTAAGAAGTATGTTAAGCAAAATTACTCATTTCTGTTAAAAATTGGATTATTCCTCCTGTAGATGTGTGTGTGTGTGTGTGTGTGTGTGTGTGTGTGTGTGTGTAGTGAGTCAGTGTGAGATTGTAGCATTGAGGTGGGTAGCCATCCATCACAACCTTATGAGGAAGCCATAAAGAAATGTGGTTGGCCTTTATGGTGTTATACATTTTAGAAATTACAGGTGTGAAGAACTTAATGGCTTCTATATGGAAGTCATAAAAATTCAAGACCCGAGCTTTCAAAGGAACGACTGCAGCACAAAGGTTTTTCAAGATGATATTGCCACCTTCTGCGTATGGCTGAACAGGATGTGCCCCTCCATTCCTCATGCCTTGCTCTGCATTCAAGTAATGATGCTGTGCTACAGAAAGTTTGCTTGTTTAAAGGATAGTTTAAGGTCACTGATCTTTTTATTTTTATTTTTAAATAAGCTACGCACGCGAGTGCTTCGAGACTGGTAATTATCAGCATAACCGTAGGGTATAATTGTGATTTGTCAAGGTAATCATTGCAAAGCGCTGCTCTTGTAATACACTTTCGCTTCATGCTTACAAGCTGCTGACTCTTCCCAAGTTTTGAGAGATTGCTTTGGAAATAGATTCTGCAGGATTTATAGCAGAGAATGCTGAAAGCTGGAGGAGATACCCCTCCAAACCTACCAAGACTCAGATTCTGCCCATCAACGAGATTTTCATCAAGTGCAGGAAAGCAGGGACTAAGTTAGCATTGCTAGAGGCATCAGAGCAGAGGTGTGGGGAAGAGAGCAGAAGTCCTGCCCAAATGGTATGCCTTCTTGACCAGCTTTGGAATACGAGCTGTGCCCATCTACCCAGGTTAGAGACAGTGCAATGAGTAAAATGAGGCCCTCCAGAAGCTGTCAGGTGCAGCGCTCAACAACCCCTGCAAATTTTTACTGGAGGTAAACAGGGATGCAAGTTGCCATCGAACCATCTCAATGGTCTTCTTCAAATGATGAACCACAATTTGGATCCTCATTCAGCCCGAATCACACCACTACCTGCCTTCGAGATTACACCACCAATACTTCTCTTCCTCAGCTTAAACTAATCCTCAGGAACTTCTGGATATCTCAGTGGTTAAGGTCACTGGCTATAGACTCCACTACCACTTTCAACCAAAGTGAAAAATGGCTGCCCTGACTGGATGGAATTCCAGGGCGGGGCTTCTGTGCCTGCCCGGACAAGATTTGGGCATGAAAAAAGTGCACCTCTACGGGGCTGGTTTTGCAGGGGCCTGGGAGCCTATAAAAGGCAGCCCCTGCAATAGCCAGCCTCTTTTGTGGTGAAAAATTATCCACGCCCTCACACCCTGTTAATGAGAGAATGAAAATATCTGGCTGCGTATAGGCTGGTTGGAATTTTTTGGTTGCCACTCAGATTGGCATGGAGTGGTGGTGAGTTTTCACCCATTCTCTCTCAGAGATGCCGAGGTACTTAGGTCACAACTTATCAGGTCACACTGTGTAGGCTGGTAGTGCAAGGCGTAGCAGAATTCAGGTAAGCCCCTTGGTAAGGCACCCATAAAGTGCTGGGCAGCCCTCATATAAAATTAAACAGGAATCAGGAACATTAAGCCAAAAGAGGAAGGTCATAATAAAGTCAAGATTTCTGCAAGTTGGGAGGATATTGGGCAGGTGTTAGGGTTAGGGTTAGGTCCTTCTGAGATGATAATTTCTCTGAATTTATCTGGGGACTTGATGGCTTCGGTCATCTTGCTGTTACCTACTTGCACTACATTTCAGGTCTCCTTGACAGTAATTAGGATCTATGAGAATTAAAATACTTATCAATAAACCATTGCCCAATTTTACCCCAACTGAACTTGTCTTGCCTTTTTATTTCAGGTTGCGTGGTGGGGGGGGGGACATGATTCATTTCTCCAAACCTCTGTTTGGGGGGCAAATGTAGTCATGTTTAGCCAGAACACCCAAGATACTGGACAGATGGGTATGGAACATAAAAACAGTCCCTGCTCAAAATATTGTTCTCATCTTACCATTTAAGGTTCAGCTATTTGACTTCCAGCATCCCCATCTCTTTAAGCAAATCCAGATCCTTACAAGCGACAAATTCTATGTGACACGGAGGCACGTTGGTGGCGCTATAAGCATAGAGATAGCTAATCAGCTCCTGGATAAAGCTGTTGCCTTTTTTGGGCTCCCTCCCAGATTTTGCTTATCTCTGAACTTTGCAAAATGCAGCAACTGACTCACGAATTCCCCTCCTTCTGCTTCTGATGCCACTGACCTACATATAAACACTGTGAAGGGAGCACAACCCTCCTAAACCTCAGCCTGCATGCCCGTTTCTTTGCACAATGGAGAATGCTAATGAGCACCAGCCTCCACAACCTACTGGCACATCTGGCTTCTTCCTCTCTCTGGGATTGTTGGATCTCCTCTCTCATTGCGAATGCGCCAGAGTTATTCCAGCCTCCAACCTACCCACCCATCCGCCCACCTGCCTCTGCGTACACATGCAAAAGCGTCAAATGCCACAGCGCCTGGAGCTGCATTGATGCTGGAGGTGGAGAGATGATGGCAATTTCTCTTGGGTCTCATTTCTGCTCCCACAGAACATTTGTTTTTCTGAGTAGTCCCAAGGAGTTGGCATTTTCAGCTACTTCTACATTTGGGGGGGGGGGAGGAGAGGTAGATTTGGGTCCTGACATGGGGTTTGCGACCAACATGACCCATTGAGCAGATAGGCCCCGGAGGAATGGAGAGGTGGTAGTCCTTCTCTCTCCCTGAGCTGTGCTTGTTTGTGCCCAAGACCTCCTTTAGAGCAAAAAGCTCTTGACTCTGTGCCTGGTTGTTTTGTGTAGACAGACACCAAAGCCCTTCCAAATTGCTCCTACCCTGGTTTTGATCAAGACCCATCTTCAGAACTGTGCCAGTTCTCAAGCCAATGCTAACATCAAATGCTGAGTAGGCTCTTAATGACCCAAATTCAGTGCCCATCTGACAGAAAGGGTCTTCAGAGAACGGTATGATCCAGAATGAAAGGCTGAGAGTGAAGAAAACACTGCTTTTAATACCCAAATTTAAGGGACACAGCCCACTTCTTGAAAAATAAATCCTAAATATAGGAACATTGTTAACACAATCTGGATTTTTACAGATCTTACAGCACAGTCTTGTTTTATTTGAAGGAAAAGATAAGAAGGTCTTCAACACAAGCCAGAGGTTTGTGACTCCAGCTAGACAACCAGCCACATCCTTGTCCAGAAAATTCCAAGCTGGTTCCCTCCCAGCAAGGATTCTCATTGGGTCCCACCCTCCACCACCAAGACATGGAGCAAGATCATTGAACTATTTTTGTCCTTTAGGTTCCAGGGAATCCACCTGTCTGGGGCATGTCAAGGTTTCCTGATCTCTATCTTCAAAGCTCATTAAAACATCCAAGTCGGGTTCTTTTTTTTAAAAAAAAACTCAAATGCAAATTTGTATATGCATTTTCTATGCATTCTGTTGTGGGGGGATGGGTTGAAGCAGTGCAACTCAGTGCACTGAAAAATCTGAGTATTCCAAATGCTTGCATGTTTCCATTTTTCACCCTTAAAACTGAACACATTTTCCAAACACAAATTTGTTACTAAAGCACAAGCTGAAGTCCCAGTTTCCAGCTGGAAATATGTATGTATATTCTTTGGCACTCTCTCTCTCATTCTATCTCTTCCTGCATGTATGTATGCATGCATGTAAACAGCACCAAAATTGCTGACCTCTCTCTCCTTGCTTCCAGTTCCAGTTGGCATCTGAGCCCACCAAGGAAGATTTACAGAAGGTTTGACCTTAAATACCTTTTCTGTTCAGAGCTAACTAGGCTGACAAAACAGTCTTTTCAGGACCAAGGAGAGCTCCTAGGGAGGCTGGATGTTCTCTCACCTCCTTGGAGAATACAGTAAGTCAGATCTGTGCAATCCAGGGCACCTACTTATCCACTGCCACGAACCAAAACGAAAAATGCAGGAGGGAGGACAATACACATCACCCAAAGAAGATAAAGGAAATCAAATATTTTGTATACATTTCACACCCTTGTCTATAAGAATGAACACAAATTTAGGAATGATGACATGATAATCTCACCGGGGTGGGTCGGGGGGGGGGGGACTGTCAAGAAGTGATTGCTGTATCTGGTTGGTATTCTGCACAAGTGTCAGTTATTACTAAACAATGTCCAGGTCCCTCCTTAATTGTCCCTCCTTAATTTTTGTAGGGTTTCTTAAACCAGAAAGTGGACTTGCACTGAACACTCTTTTACATACAGGATGCCTCCAAATAGAGGAGTTATCGGAATTCAAATCCCAAGCGGTTTCCATTAAAGGGTTTGGACCAAATAAATAAGAGTTCCTGAGAGTGTTTTGGTACAACTACCAATTTCCATCCTTTGCTTCAAAAGGCTCAGACTCCCACCCAGAAGCCAGTGTACGGGATTTAGTCCTTGGCTGGAGGATTCTTGGAGCTGCAATCCAGAAAGGCAGGTTTCCACATCACCATCCTTTTTTGAACTAGGTGGTATCTTGAATGTCCTCCAGCACAGAACGTCAGAGCAACGATGTCAGCCAAACACAGATGCCATCTGAGCCATATTTATGGAGTTCTCCTTTGGTGCCATGCATATCTGAGGAGTGTGCCACAGCATCCTATGTACACTTTTCTCATTCACATATCCTGCAGATGTTTTTATTTTGTAAAACAGAAAAGATAAAAATAGGACCAATACAAGCCTCTCTCTTTTTGTCTCTGAAGTTGCTCTGGTCTACCACAAACCCATGGTCACTGCATCACAAAAAAAAAAAAATCTGTTTCTATTTCAGATGCACCTTCATTTCTTCCTGAATATAAAATCTCAAGATTTCTGCTCCACAATGGGATGTTCATGAGGACAGTTAATATTTCATGAATCAGCCAGCAGACCTGCGGGGGGTGGGGGGGAGGTCTCACTCACTGCCTTTCCTACGAACCATCTGTCTGCTTAATCTGGAACAAGCATACCTGTCAAATGTCAGAGGCAGATATACAAATCTGGCGGCTGTCCGCTACTATGCAAAGAGATGGGATTTGGATTTCTGGCATTTGCTCAGATTTCCTTGGAAGCATCAATATTTTTATTTTTTAAAAAGAGACTTAATTAAGTTTGTCCTCACGTGGTCCAATGCAAGCTTCCAGATATCAGCTGGTGTGGATAAAAAAACAGCACATAGGTGACTATATCAGAAGCTTTATTTATTCATTTATTTATTTATTTTTAAGCAAGCTAGAATGGATCAACATAGGTGCAATCATACAGATTTCTCTCCAAGGCTTAGGCCAGTCAGAATTTCTTGTCTGTTGTTGTTGCACAAGACCTCATGTATCTTGATTCACAAGTAACACACTTAATCAAAATATGCTGAAGCTAAAAGGGACCCTATTGTCCCTTCGGCTCTGTAGCCAGAGTTTAGGTCTCTGGCTACAGAGCCGAAGGTTGGGAGTTCAATTCCCCACTGGCCATCCTTGAGATTTTATGATCCATAGGGATCTTTCCGGCTCTGAAGTTTTGAAACGATAATGAAGGCTGTTGATTGCAAAGTGATCGACATACTCATAGACACTAGCAAGAGCAACATAACTTCCAACAAGGACTTCATCCAATTAAAGGAATTTCTTCAGTGTTCTTGATTGCTTTCCCCCCTTTTCGTTCCTCCCCTACTAAGACTCCTTCCTTCACCCCTGTCCTCCTAAACAGTATCTTGTATTTTTATTTTACTATCCATCTTTCCCATTAGAACACTCTCTAAATATAGCACAGATCTGCTTCCTTTATTGTCCCAAAGTAGAGGGGGCCTGCTCAGTATTCCAAACCAAACACAAGAGATTTAAGAGCTTCCTTGAACTGTGATTGCTTCTTGGCATTTTTACAGCTTCCATCAAGCACAGGGCCCCTTATCAGTTGAATAATATCTCCAACGCCAACACTGTGTCGTCAACAGCACGCTATACAGGAAAGGAGAAGACAGGGGTTCGATCTTCCATTTTATAACTCTCCATGCAGGTTTAGGCCGGTAAGAATTTCTTGGCCTAGAGCAACTCACAGGAATGTTATAAGGACCCAGTAAAGCCCTCCTATGCTGCTCGAAGTTCCTTGGAAGGTGGCCGGGATATTTGAAACAGACATAAACACAACAAACTAGCATCCTCCTCTGAGTCACCTCCATGAAGTTCCTTCTGGAGGAAGTCCAAATTCCCCGCTCTGTTGCCCTATAACCATCATTATTAAATTTTCTTATGATCCCATAAACCTCACAGGAATTCCTAGCTAGAGATGCAAACAACAGGAGCGGAACACACCCACCCATGTGTTTAAATGCCTCCTTTAACCTAGAGCAGGCATGTCCAAACTTCAGCCCTCCAGATGTTTTGGACCACAACTCCCAGCATTCTGTATTTCCAATGGCAAAGGACTGTGGGAGTTCTGGTCCAAAACATCTGGAGGGCCGAAGTTTGGACATGCCTGACCTAGAGGCTGGGAGTAACAAAGTCGCCTTTCAAGAACAGTACCTTTCTGGATGTTTTTCTAATTTAAGATTCATAAACTGCATCCATAACAGCCTTCATTCCCCTTAATTTCTGAGAAAGCCAAACTTTCTGAACTATTCCCAAAGGACCTCTGAATGCTGACAGGGACAAAACGAAAAGTTCGTGAGAATTACTGAGCAATTCAGAGGTCATTCTGAGGAACTCAAGTTTTATCTCCTCCCAGTGCCTGTGGCTGCTGTGCTTTGGAAAGAATGTGAAAACATATATCTTCTATGACTTAGACTCACTTTTGGCGCCATGCAGGGTCACGAGGAGCTACCTCGGTGCCAATAAACAGACTGCAAAGAAAACACACAAATGGGTTCCCAGCAGAAGTGTACAGCCCATTGAACAACACAGCTCCCAGCCTCTTCTTTCCAATGGTCAGTCAAATATCTGCACAAGGACATCACAAGAATGCTATCTGATGTCACAGGTACCATATTAAAGAGTGCCAGGTAGGGGTGGCTAGACTCGCAGGAAATTGCTTAAAACCGATTGCTGGGTAGGTGGTTCTGGGGGAGTTGAACGAGTGGTTTTTATGGCCGAGGTGACTTTGAAGTCTGGTTGCATCAAAAAGCCAGATGCAAGTAGAGAGGGGCACAGAAAGAAGTTGGTGAGCATTGTCACTAGCCGGGGAGTAGGAGGCCAAAATGTGTCCCCATGGCACGAGCCTTGGTGGCAGCAGAATGTGGCCTGAAAGGGCTGAAGAGTGTTCTTCAAGACATAGGCCCTTATCCTACACCCACTAAAATCCACTGCAAAATGCTCTCTGATGCGGAACATAAAATGATTATCTCATGTCAACTTGTTTTTTTAAAAGTGTGACCACACGCCCTGAAGCATGACTCAGCACATTTTGCAAGTACCTGGTCTCAGAGTAAAACCATTTTGCTTCCTTTTCGACATCTTCCTGTGAATTGTTTAAAAGTACATTCTACAGTCAATTGGTACCGCAGTATCTTACCGTCATTTTTACAAGAGTATATTGTTCCCCATTGCAGTTGCTTCCATTTACACTTAAGTCATTATGCACAGAAGAAAGGGGGGAAAGGGAGTATTTGGAGATTGATATATATTAGCTGAAAGTCAATATATCAGTATACCGACATATCAGATATCTGATTTAAAAAAACACATAAAAGAGCATCCCAAAACCGGCAACAAAAATTAAACTTTGATGCGGACACTGTACATGGGGTCACATAAGGTACAGAACATTAAAATGTGTCTGTGGGGACACATTTACCACATTTTCTACCACGTGACCACAACAAAATAAAATACACATTTTACTTTTAATGCGGTACAAAGTTGATGTGGGGTAACAGCCATAGCAGCAGCCTGGGGGACGGGGGGAAACCAGTCAATCAATTAGCAATATAGCTGCTATTAGGCCACCTCCTTGACTTCTAGAAATGCTCTTTCCTCTTCCTCGGTGTTACCATCTTACTTGTATGGCTGGGTTTTATTTCTGTAGGAGCCCAAAGTCCCGTCCTGTGACCTCATATGTGCCCACCCCATGACATTACAAAGAACCCTAGTTTCATTCTCTAGGCTTCAAGTGGAGTCTTGACATCTCAATGGTTGCACTGTTGACCACCTGGTTAGCTTAGCTGGCAGCCCTGCCTGATAAGCACCTGAGGAGGCACCTATTTCCTCCTCATGGACAACAAGCATAGCTTTCTCAGTGATACCCCCGAGATTGTGGAAATCTTTCATTCATCATCCACCTTTCTCTCTTCTGATTTTTAGGTATGCTCTGAACACACACACCAGCTTCCAAAGACTGCCTTGTTTTATTTGAAATGTTTCCCATTTTTATTCTTCATTATACTCATCTTTTTAAAATTGTTTTACATTGCATTTGTATCAGGTTAGTCTTGTAAGCAGCTTTGTGAGGCTTTCTCTGTGATCTGAAAAGTAGGCCATATGTACCTATAAAGATGACTAAATACAAGCTTTTATTCACTTATTTGTCTTATTATTCATCATCAACCACATTTTTCAAAGTATATACCGTCAAGAAAACTAACAAAAAGGAGAAACTACATCATAATACATCAATATGAATTTCAGAAGACAGAAGGTACAGTAGAAACATTGCTTGGGAAAGAAAGAGAACAAAAAAGCTCTTTGTGATAGCTCAGGGTGCCTTAAACAGCTCTTAAAAACCCAGTGGAATCCAAAGAGAGAGAGAGATAGAGAGAGAGAGAAAGAGAGAGAGTCTTTCATGTGAACAGATCACGAGTTTCTCTAAGCACAGCATTCTAGATGTAGAGCACCACAGTAAGGATGGTACAGACTCTCACCTATGAGTTTCTTCACCATTTAGGGCCATGTTACTTGATGGAGCAACTCCCACCAAAATCATCTTTGGCTGTTCCTCCAGATCCTCATGGGCCACACTCTTCCAGGTAACCAGTGACAAAGTTGGCCAGATAACCTTCTTGGCAGTGGCCCCAACTCTTTGGAACCATCACAGGTTACAAACCATGATGGAGATGTGTAATCTCCAGACTTAAAACCAAGGTACTTCAAGGGCCAGATGCAGGGGAGTGGTATCAGGAGACAGATATCTAGTCTCATGCGCTCCCAAACGCATCTGGTGGGGCCACTGTGAGATACAGGAAGCTGGACTAGATGGGCCTTTGTTCTGATGCAGCATGGCTCTTCTTATGTTCTTATGTTCTTATCTTCTGATGGTGCTACACCTGGTCCCTTCCCTCACCAGAATTAGGAGGCTGCTGAAGGCTCAGTTGTTCTGCCAAGCTTCCAGTGGCAGCCTCCTCTGGTCTTGCCTGCCTTCTACTGCTGCCCAGTTTTGTCCTCTTGCTGTTGTTTTTTCTTACTTGTTTGCTTGGGGTTTGCTTGACCATGATATTGTACCCTTTGTGTTGGCATTATATGAACACCACCCAGAAATGATACTGGGCACTAAATGAACAGTATACAAATCTATCTATCTATCTATCTATCTATCTATCTATCTATCTATCTATC
>JAHTLZ010000252.1:14068344-14102401 GCA_023846285.1 Phrynocephalus versicolor | reverse complement strand
TCACTTCTGATCCTGTTGAAACAGGATATTTTCAAGTGACATGCAGATGCACAATTAAATGAAGCCTTAGAGTAACTTAGCCTCAGGTGTCTTTGTATGGCTGGTGGGGGGGGGGGGGGGAACCCAGACACATAATAGTTTAGGAGGGCACCCCCAATTTTAGAATGTGCTGGGGTTTTTTAGGGGGGGGGGAGAGGACCAATGGCCAGGATATCTCCACCATCATGGACACGTATCAGCCATGGTGTGAGGAACAACTAGGTAGTTGGAGAGCTCCCTCTTCCCCCGAAGTAACACTTCTAACCTTGGGATGCATTCTATGCCCAGCTCAGGTCATAGCTTTAAAACACACTGCACTCTAAACCCAGACACACAGAAAGAGCAAAAGGAAAGCGAAAGAGAAGTGCCTAGCATTCCCCACAGCTTCTCTGCCTCTGTCCTGGTTCCATGGCCCATAAATCCCAGTGATCCCTGCACCACTGGCCCTATAAATCCCTCACCATTGACCCCATAAAACACCTTCTTCCTTCTACAGAGACCCTGTGCCTTCTTCATCTCCCTAAATCCCCAACCGCTGTGCAGACACCGGTTCAGTAAATCACCTGCTTCCATCCAGCCTGCACATTTCCTCCATCCCATCAATTCTCTCCTGGCATCCCCCCTAAGACATTCACTTTGCCCACCATCCCATCGGGTTGCTATTCAAGAGATCAGATGCAGCACAGCTGACGGAAGAGACAGGAGAGCTGGAGAAGAGGGGGCAGACAAGGCTGATAGAATTTGGAATGGCTCCTGCTCCACCTGGTCCTCCATCCAACTGCCTCCCTAAGGTTGAATGCCTTGGCTCACTGGCTCCCCTTCTGCGACTCCATAGCCTGTCTCATAGAAAGGTCACCAGTGCATTGCAGGAACAGTTATGTCTCCAGGAAACGTCTTTCTCTATTGGAGGAACCAAAGCTAAGGGTTCCTCTACCTCAGTGGTTCTCAACCTGTGGGTCTCCAGATGTTCCTGGAGTGCAACTCCCAGAAGCCTCCACCACTCGCTGTGCTGGAAGGGATTTCTGGGAGTTGCAGTTCAGGAACATCTGGGGACCCACAGGTTGAGAACCAGTGCTCTACTTCATCATCATCATTATCTTGGAAGTGCTGAGCTGGAAGGGATCCTATGGATCATTGGGTATAGACCCTGCCATGGGGGCACAGTGGGGAATTGAACTCCCAACCTCTGGCTCTGCAGCCAGAGACCTAAACCCCTGAGCTATTCCAGCACTTCATGCAAATGTCTTGTTTGCAACTCCACATGGTCTTGATGTAAACATGTCTGCCTGCCTGGGAAAAGATCTAATCTGCAGGAGCACTGCAGGCATCCCATTTCATTCTGAAGACAGAAATACTGAGGATTTGCCCAGCTTAGAGATTGCAGCCCCTTGTTCTTTAGGCTGCAAGGCATACACTCATAAGAAAAACTGAGATATTTAGGCTAACAATAATATAGGAGGTAACTCATTCGAAGAAAAAAAAGGCACACTCATGGAGTCTGGTTAGTTGCCGGTCACCAGGCAATGAATCTGTTATGGTTTTCCTACTGAGGTTTAGAGTAACCTTACAGGAACTATCCAAGGTCCTGAATCCTAGTTGGCAACATACTACAGGTTCAGTAGGTCCTAGAGATGGGCACGACTCAGCGAAATTTTCGTTTTCATTTTCGTTTTTTCGTTTCGTTATGTAACAAAACAAAAACGAAAATTTTTCAAAAACAAAACAAAAATGGAAATGAAATGAAAAATTTTGCTATGTTTTTCGTTTTCATTGCGGCAAATGCATTGAACTGAAAAGAATGCTAACGAAACAGCAATTTTTCGTTTTTGTTTTCATTTTTTCATTTCGTTACGTAACAAAAATGAAAACGAAAAATTTGCAGAAAAACCCAACGAAAACAAAAACGAACCGAAACGGACCCCTAAACGACCAAACGACAAATGAAACATCATTTTTTTGAGTCGTGCCCATCTCTAGTAGGTCCATTTCCCATGTTGAAGTCACATGGAGCTCAGCCCCACCACCCATGTTTGTCCCACATTAAAATGGGGAGATATGGGTTGATGTTGGGATGGAGAAGCTAAAATGTTCTCTCTCACACTTTATGACTTTTAAATTAAGGGTGTCTAAGAGCTTTCAAAATGAACTATTTTATTTATTTATTTATTTATTTATTTATTTATTTATTTTAGAGTATTTTTACCCCACCATTCTCCTTGGAAAAAGGGAACCAAGGTGGCTTACAGAATAAGGGGTAATATACAGTCCATTACAATTAAGACATGCTCAAGTATTGAGAACAAGGAGTGGCTGAGCTGTTATAGCTACTATACTAAGGTTGTGTTCTTTCATTTCTGCTATACTCCAGCAAGTTGTCATATCTATTTTTTTGGAAAGTCTGAACAATCACTGGTAGGATGGTCATAGGTCCTTTTTTACATAGCTGATCCCTCTCCTCAAAAACTACCAGAGGCAATTCTTCTTCTTGATCAACTCTACTTGAAGAATTGATCGCCCCAATTCCGATTAAAGCAAAAAAAAAACTAGTAGAGGAAGACTGTGGACTTTAAATCCATCCATTCCTCTGTCACTGGCCAGCAGATACTGGAGGCATAATGGTCACATGGTCCTAGATTTCCCTATTCAGTTGTCATGCATCACAATTACCTTCAGATTATACAGATCCTAATTTTTCTACTTGTTCATATGATAAGTATAATAAATAAATAAATAAATAGTTTAGCACACACATGATTATAGAAAGCATTGCCATTCTGTTCAGGTGTCAGTGATACCAATGAAGCCAAGGATATAATTAACAAAAGACTGTCCGGAAGCAACAGAAGACTGCTGAAATCTTAAGTATTGTTCACAGAAATCCAAGTGACAGGCATTATGGCAACACAGACTGATACCCAATAGCAAGTCACCACCAGAGTAGGCCCATTGGGTCAATGGAACATACGGTTGAGTTGATTCACCAAATCTCTCCAGGTTCAATGAGATGCCCTTGACATCGAGTTGCAAGTTACTAATGGGTGTCAGCTACAGTATAGATTTCCATTTTAAAATATGCTGCACATAAACGAAGCATAATTATGTGCTGTCAACTCAGTTCTGACTTATAGTGATCCTTTACAAGGTCATCCAGGTAGAGGATACTAAGAAGTGGTTGACACCTTCCTGTAGGGCAGTGATGGCAAACCTTTTAGAGACTGAGCGCCCAAACTGCAATTCAAAACCCACTAATTTGTTTGCAAAGTGCCAATACAGTAATTTAACCTGTATGCAGGTGGCTATGAATGGGCAATGTCGGGTGCCCACTGAAAGGGCTCTGAGTGCCACCTTTGGCACCCGTGTCATAGGTTCACCAACACTGCTCTAGGGTGACCCCTGGGTCTGTGTGCAGCTTGCCCAAGGCCACCCAGGCTGGTTCTTCTCCAGGGAGGCACACTGGTGGAATCGAACTGCTCAACTCTGGCTCCACAGCTAGCGATATAAACCACTGAGCTATCAGAGCTGTGAATGCCCTCAGGTTGTGTGCTGTGCCACATTAATGGCATATGAATGCAAATGCTGAGGTTGGCTAATTTAACCCCATGGATTTATGCCAGCAGCTGTATGTAATAGGCCTGTTGTCAATATATTTGTGTTTGTTTTGGGGAAAGCAATGCATATTCCAATGTCTAGAATCAAGCAGATCTATGAACCCTAATTTCCATCTGATTTTGAACCACATTTGGGACCCTGGATCTGTATGGCTGATTTTAAACACATATTGCAATTCCACCTCAATTATTTCTTGTCAGAAAAGGCGCACCTTTCACATCTTAATAAACCAATCAAGCTTCTTAATTTTTGACTAAGTATATCTCTTTCCATTTAGCATATGTTTTATCTGCTGGAGACAGCAAACAAACTCACAGCCTAAAATTTATTCCAGCAATAACATAACACCGTGTGATTCTCCCAATTTTTAAAATAACTGTACATTTCAACTTGCTGCAAAATGTGAGAAAACACATCCATTTTTACTACTCTCATCCCTTCTAGCAATGGGGTAGTGCCAAATGTAATTGCACACACAACTCAGTAATGATAATCTTTCCAATTAAACAGATGATGACTCTTCATCATCTTTCTACATCTTTTGGCATGCACTGACACATATTTCAGACATGCAATGAAAAAGAATATTTAAAGCACACTTTTAAAAGGTATTATTTATTTATTTATTTATTTATTTATTTATCTGTTATATTTTTATACCCCTCATCTTCCGAACGGAACTCTGGGCGGTTTACAATTGAAAGAAGGCAACAGAAAATACAGAAAAAGGGCAAAAGGGCAAAGGTACTAATAAAATAAGGAGGGACGAAACCCTCCACAAGCAATTACGCAGGGGGCAAAAAGTAAAAAAAAATTAAGTAAAAAGGTCGCCATATGCCTCTTTAAAAAGGTGGGTTTTCAGGGCCTTTTTAAAGGTGGGCAGGGACTGTGCCAGGCGCAGCTCACTAGGGAGATGATTCCACAGTGTGGAGCCCACCACAGAGAAGTTGCGGTTACGCGTAAGTGATTTCCACGCCTCCCTGGGTGTGGCCACCCTAAGTGAACCATTCTCGCGGGCCTGACCCCAGTTGACCTCTGCGAGATGCGCTCCGACAGGTACTCTGGTCCCAAGCCGTGGAGGGTTTTGAAAATCAAAACCAGGACCTTGAAACTTATCCGGAGGACAACGGGCAGCCAATGCAGGTGAGCCAGCACTGGGGTGATGTGCTCGAATCTACGAGCACCCACCACCAGTCTGGCCGCTGTATTCTGCACCCGCTGGAGCCTCCGGACGAGGGTCAAGGGCAACACCACATAGAGGGCATTGCATCTAAATGCCACTCAGGGTCAAGCTTCCACAAGCACCCAGGGATAAAACCACAGCCACATTTATGATATGGCCCTTGGAATAAACCATACACCCAGGGAGGTGGGGGGAAGAGTTCAGTTAACATTTCCCACCCCACACCCTTGTGCATGCAAATTTTCATTGATCCCTTTTTTAGAGTGTCTTTCAACCTGAAAGTCCACCAGGCAGCTTATAAGCAATGGGAAATGAAAGTTCAAATTAAATCCAATTAAAACTGAATTCACAATTCCTGGTGGAATGCACACCCACACAAACTCATCTGCCACCAAAAAGAATCTCGTTGCAAGCATCTATGTAAATCAGTCTCATCTTCAATGGAATGCCTAGTCACCATGGGTGGTCAGAGGTGGTGTGCAGATGAAT
This sequence comes from Phrynocephalus versicolor, assembly GCA_023846285.1. NCBI lineage: Eukaryota > Metazoa > Chordata > Lepidosauria > Squamata > Agamidae > Phrynocephalus > Phrynocephalus versicolor. The sequence goes on along the minus strand of JAHTLZ010000252.1, from coordinate 14,097,081 downwards.
CAGTTGGGAGGCAAAGGGAGGTAAGGGGTGCTCCTTCCACTCTTCTGTGCCCAACAGATCAACCAAATTAACCAAATAAATTGCAAGAAAATGAAGAATTTTTCTTTTCTTTTCACAGTGAGAGCCAGTGTCTACCATCAGTCAAGAAAGCATGTCAAGTGTTTATAAACCTGCATAAGATTTCCTTCTTCCAGCATAAGCACATGTAGGTGCTTATGCTGGAACCATGTAGGTTCCTGCAATTTACATAAGGTGTCTCTGTGCCCAAATGATGCCTTTTCCAGCTACGGATAAAAACACAGAAAGAGGCACACAGAGTAGCTGTTCAGCAGTGGAAGATGCTGCCACAAAGGAGGGTGGTGGAGTCTCCTTCTTTGGAGGTTTTTAAGCAGAGGCTGGATGGCCATCTGTTGGAAATACTGTGATGGGGGTTCCTGCATGGCCGGGGGTTGGACTGGATGGCCCTTGAGGTCTCTTCCAGCTCTATGATTCTATGATTCTATGAACTCAATGGGAACTGCTCAGTGGTCAAAGAGATATAAATAACCCATCCAATGCTTCTGATTTTCAAGAGTCCATGCTACAAGTTGCTAGCTATCATACTTCATGCAATGACACAATCGGTATAGAAACAGTTACCACCCATGTGAGAACTATAGTTGATACTAGCAGAAAATATCTCAGTATATATACTACAGACAATGAGGAGGAAATCCTGGTTTCTCAATCTCACAAGCAAAAGCTTGCTAGCCCACCAAAAACTGTACAAAAACTGCATGCTTCACCTTAGCAGTCTTAAGAGTGAATTGTGTCTTTCATTTAAGATGCCACCTGAGCTCATTTACATGGAAGTAACCCTAACTAAACACAATGGGCCTTACATTTGAGGAAAGGCTTGGGTTATTAGGCAGTTAGAGCTTTCTCTTTTTCTCAAACCAGGTATCAAACTGCCATGAAGATTCAGGAAATGGGGAGGCTTCGACAAGAAATAGAATTAAACCACGGCAAATATTTCTAGTTCTCTAGCACGAGGATAAAGGATTCACCAGAGGATCAAGGAAGCCTGAACAATAAGAACCAGGACTTAAAGAAAATACATCTTCCTTGAAAGACCTGATTGCTTTTTTCTTTCTCCTTTGGATAGAAATGCAGAAACGGCGCCTCTACAGATGAGAGAAAAGTCCTAATATATTTGGATTTAGCACAGAAGTCAATACAGTGTCTAGCCAGCCTCATCTCATAACATTAGTTCTGTTTAGCTGGGAGATGACACTGCCACATAGATTGAGGCAACAAACCAGCTCCACACCCCAAGAAAACAACAGAGGCAGTCAGAGTCACCAGAGGAACATTACCCCATGTTTTCTCCATGCTCAGAGCAAAAAAAAAAAAGATCTGTCTCATCAGATATGATGTTGGGAGCAATAGGCCAACAATTAACTTTTCAAAGCTCTGCTTCCTATTTAAAATAAAGTCCCTCTTTCAGAATATGCACTTCAATAAAACAACTAGCCTATGCATACTCTATTTGAGAAATGTGCCACCTTTTATCCACGTTTTAGTTGATGATCTTTTTTTCGTAAGGAGGCGATGCCTAAGTGACTCCCCCCCCCCAAGGGACACGATGTACCCTCAAGACAAGCTCTTAGCTATGGGACTTATTAAGAACACAGAGGTAAAATTGGATGGCCTTGTAATTTTCTCAGTTCATGGTGTTTCGATCTAGATTTGAATAAGTAGAACACTGCAGGTTGTATGCACTGGGGATGCGATATTCACAGCTCTTGCTCCCGGCAAGGGGGGGAGAAAAGAAAATAGTCACTTTTCCTACCTCACAGTGAGTTTTCTCTGTACAAGGCTCTCCCTCCCACTAAGAAAATATCATGGGATTTCTCAGACATTTTGTGGGCATTTTCTCCAAGAAGAAACTCCAAGCAGTGCAACTTTATTATGATTCCTGTGCAGGATGGCATCCATCCTCTCCAGGACTTATCCTAAAAAGCAGGGAGCGGCGCAGGAGGTGGTAATTTCTGGTGCAGCCATAGCAAAAGAGCAAAATAAGGGTGTGTGGAGGGGGAGGGGAGAATTATGCCTCATTTTCACAGGATGCTAAAAAAAATTGAAAATCTTGCTGGTGCCGGAAGAAGTCCTATTAGGGAGTCTCAGCATGGCGGGACTCAGAAAATCATTGAGAATGAGCAATTTACAGAGCGCTTGTTACAGCCCTCGTAGAAGTACTAACAAAGCCGCAGCCCTGCTGCCTACAGGCCATAAAATGAAATCAGCCAAAAGATGGACTTGGTTTGCCAAGCTCAGGGAGGAATCAAGGGAACAGAATTGAAACTGGAGGAAGGCACGGCAGCTGGAGGTGCCAGCTTGCCCGCCTGCACTAGGCAGGGAAACACACACCCCCTCCATCACCAGCGAGAGAGATGGCTGCTATTCAGCGCAGCGGGATTCTAAACTATACCAAGTTAATAATATCCCAATCTGTAATAGTCACTCTTATGAGAGCATGGGAAAAAGGTTATCCATGGTTCCTCCAAGTTGGCCGAGAACAACACAGCTCTCCTAGCGCTCAGGCCATCATCTTCTTGGTGCCAACACTGAAGGGTGGCATCCCTGGTTGTGCCTAAACACAGGATTGTAATGGCCAAACTATGGTTAATTGTGCTGCTTGCTGCTGATACACTATCCAGTAGTCTTTGAAGCATGCAGGCTACACATACCCAACCCACCCACCCACCCATCCAGAGATCTGGGAACTCCATTTACCAACCTCAGAAGGATAGCAGGCTGAGTGAACCTCAAGATAGCTATCTGGGATTGAACCTGGGTCATGGGCAGAGTTTGGGCTGCAGTACAGCAGTTCAACCACTGACCCGCGGCTCTTGTGGTTATGTTCACCACCTACAGAGTCAGAAAGCATCCACCCAAGATGGAACAGGGGTTGTTGATACCCAGGTTTGCTATTCTGCTTGGCAAACCAAAATTATGATCAGCTAGAACCTGCTGCATGAATAGAGGAGTGCAGTCATACAGAATCATGCTGAATTCATGTGCATTGCAGAGTCACATTCAAAGGGAGAAAAAAGCTTTACTGGCATAACCAACATCTAAACCCAACAGCTTCTGCTACGTCCATCATTGCTGCTACCATGACAGGGATGGGAAACTCTATTGGGCCTGGGGACCAAAGTCATGACACACAACCTTGTCCCCTTCTTTGCTCTGAGGTGGCCCTTCCAACACCTAGTTCTCCTTCTCTCCATAGAATGTCCCCATGACTGCCAGTGTCTAACCAACTTAACATAAGAGTGGACATAACAACCTCCCTATTCTACTCAGACCTCCAGCAGTGACTATGAACCATGTGGGAGATCAGCCTGGTGTTATCTACCACCTCTGATTCCCAGTGTGCTGTCTGCCATCTTGGTTGGGGAAGTCAATGGTGTTAAGAGTGGAACGAACAAAACCTGCAGGTGGGGCAATTTACAGGCCATATCCAGGATTGAATTAAGCCACAGGTAGAGGTTCTTCTCCATGGCTTCATGGGTTAACCTGAACTGTCTGAAATGCTTTGGGGGGGGCAGAGGGACATACATTCAGAGACAAGACAGGGAAGTGCACCTGGTGAATAAAGGACTTCCTTGACTGATCCATCAGGGCTTAATCTGCAGGGTTAGAGGCTCAAGTTGCAGGGTTTGCTGTCAAGTTGCCTCAACCGCTAAACTTCTGTTTGTTTTTTTCCTCAATGATTTGGACTTAACTCACAACTCAGAACTTAGCCACTCCTCTCTTTTTCTGTGGGGGGGGGGAGGCTTGTTTTGAACAAGGACTCAGGACTTGGGACCCTGACTCCAAGACTTGCGGACCTCCCTGGGCCTTTTCACACGACCCCTAAGATCTGCTGGCCACTTAAATTCGGACCAGAGATCTTGGGGGTTCGTTGCTCTTCCTGCGTCCCCACCCCTCCGCACTTCCTTGCTCCTGTCTGCATGAGGGGAGGGAGGGAAAAAAAGGACAAAAGAATGCAGTTGTCGTCCTGATTCCTTCTCTTAAAGGGGCAGGAGGCAAAAAAAAACCCAACAACAAACAGAAGCGAGGAGAGCCGGGCACTCACTCCTTTACATCCGGATCTGGGATTTATCACCCTCTAAGAGCAGGTACCTGAAAAGTGCGCTGGGACACGCTTAGGTGGGCGTGGCTGCACTTAATTTTCTGTAAACTCCGGAGCTGGTAGGGAAACAATTTTAAGCTCCGGAGCTGGGAGCCATTTGCGGCGGAGTTTAGAGGTCGTGTACAAATACCCCCTGTTTATCTGCAAGAGGATGGGTAATGGATGAGCCAATGACAGAGATTCGGCAAGATGAAGCTCACAGTGACAAAGCTGCACCCTTTGTTTCCAAAAGGATACCAACTGTTCCATGTTTTATATACCTATTCAAATTGACCTGTACCAAGCAAGATGGTGAAGTCTATTGGACAATGTGGGTCACCTTATATTTTGAAAGGGCTTTAAATGTCTTGCTTGAGACATGGTTCCTCCCCACCCCCTTCATGATGATTCATTGCCCTCATAAAGAAAACACTGTAAATGGCAATTCAAAGACACTCCCTAGTGTTCAACCCTTCAACTCACTGATGATTCTTTCAAAGCAGGATCAAAACAAATAGACCGACTAAAAGCATGAACAGCCAAATCTGGCTGTGAGATTCAACAAAAAAATTGGAGCCATTCAAGAGAATTTATGTCAATGCTTATGTAAGTCTCATTGAGTCAGTGGGTCAACAAAAGTTGAGTAACAATTGGATTTAGGCTTACATCACTGTTAGAATTCAATTCCTAAAGTCTTCCCTCGCCCCCATTTCCTTTCTCTCTATGCATGAATCATGTAAAACAGAGAAAAACAAAGCAACTTAGTGGGGAAAATGCACACAATGACAAATGGAACCATTCAATGTGGAATTGTTACAGCTTTCACTGTAATCCCATCTGTTAAATTTTTGCCCATTCAGAGCAGTTCAAAAGTTGAGAAGCCCAAGAACATCATCTAATATCCTTGGAGCCAACATGCATCTTCCTTGGCATTCGTGTTGTTACTTTCCTGCACACAAGAAGGATAATTCCTGCTGAAGTACTGCAGTGGGCCTTCTTTTGAGTTCTATGTAATGTTAATTTGACTGCATTTTTCTCCCCATGTGTGTCCTAACAGACAGGCAATTCCTAGTCTACAAACTGGGTCAGAAGAAGTAGCCTTTGGGCAGTATCCCCACCTTCCAACTGCTTTGGCCTCCAAATCCCCTTGTGCCTGAACATTGCCTGGAGTGAATGAATTTTGTTGTCCAAAATGTTCCATGTAGAAAGGGTGGGTGAGACATGGTCTACGAGCCAATTCAGATACCTTCTCATTTTTGATACCCCCCATTCCACCCCCCCCCTTGCAGAACACAACTGTACCAACAAAATTCATCATCGCCACCAAGGAGAAAAATGGGCAGGGCATGGAAGGAGCCAATCTGCCATGTACCATGGATGGCAACCAGAGTTCAACTGAAATTCCAAAGTAGGTGGACCCAAATCAATAGCAGCACACACTTGTTGACCTTTGGTGGTGTGCTGGGTGCCCCAAAGCAGTCACTGGTCACCAGAAGCTGCCTATCCCAGATAACTGCTCAAAGTAGCCTTGGGGATAGATGGCTGTGATATCGCAAATAAATAAATAAATAAATAAATAAATAAATAAATAAATAAATTTTATGCCACCCTTTCTATTCTTTTTGGCATCAACCTTCTAGATCTTGTGAAGGAGCAGGCACAGATACTGACCAAGGGAGCAAACTTTTCAGAGGTGGGCCTTTCCTTTGGCAACCCTGCCCCCTACCAAGAAGTATCCAAACTTTGTCTAAAGCTCAAGTGTACCTCTTTGCTCTGATCATCTTTCGCATCCTAATGGCAGCTTCAGGGCTAAGAAGGATGACGGGTGGAAAGGAGGCCCATTATGCTAACTGGCTAACTTAATGGGGCAGAGAGAATCTATTTCTAAAAGAGAGAGAATAAGGAAGAGATAATGACAGATAGGGGGAGAGACCCTGGGGGTGGGTGGGGGCTTGCTGTGGAGCTAAAAATCTGAATAAACAAAATGGGAGCATCAATATATTTTTTAAAAATGACAGTCTTGGCCAGTTACCTCTCCCTGAGTCCCAGGAGAATTTTTGCAAACCCAGACTCTTGCCGACACCTGTTCACAAGTATGTTTTGGTGATACTCTAATCTTTTCTGACTGGAAGGCTTCTATGGGCCTTTTCACATGACCCCTAAAATCCGCAGCAAATGGCTCCCAGATCTGGAACTTAAAATTGTTTCCCCACCAGCTCCGGAGTTTGCAAAAAATTAAGTGCGACCATGCCCACCTAAACGTGTCCCAGCACACTTTTCAAGTACCTGCTCTCCAGGGTGAAAAATTCCTGATGCGGATGTAAGGTGGTGAGTGCCGGCTCTCCTCGCTTCTGTTTGTTTTGGGTTTTTTTGCCCCCCGCCCCTTTAAGAGATCTGAATGCTGCCGGGAACAGAGCGAGATGACAGAACGGAGGTGAGCGGCATTCTTTTCTTCCTTTTTTAATCCCTCCCCTCACGCAGACAGCAGCCAGGAGTGTGGAGGGGGTGGGAACACAGGAACAGCAACAAACCCCCAAGATCTCTGGTCCAAATTTAAGTGGCCAGAGGATCTTAGGGGTCGTGTGAAAAGGCCCTATATCTTACTGCCCGGGATGTTTTAGATGGTATATGCGAGAATTCCACCAGGCATCTGAGCTATTGTCCATGATGACTGAAGACTCCTGAGCGTTGAAGTCCAGAGAGATCAAAGATCATGACAGAAGGAAAGCAAGAAACGAATGACTCGAATCCTATTGTGATTTTATGTTTGCCAACTGCATAACTTTCGGAGGTGGGTGGGATCAGGTTAAGAATCTGGCATAGATGTTCTCTGTTGGGTGCCAAGACAGTTGACTCAGTGCAAAATACATTGTGTCTGTGTTGATTCCACTTTGTTACACTTATGGGCATAACTGAAAGCAAGTTGATGATTGTTTTATATTGGCTGGTGGGATTATTTTTGTAGCTTGTCCTTGACCCAGTAGAACACTGCTCAAACCCAAAAACTCAGCTCTGCTCTTTCATCCACTCCATGGGCTCCATATTTAGAAGCATCTGTCCATGCTTCTGACCAGAAAGTCAATCCTTCTCTGGTGTAAACACCCTTGGAATCGTTCTGGTTAAGGGCAAAACAAGACAATCCACTAAGTGGATTTAGCCTTCAGTTTGGTTCCAGAACAACAGCTAAATAGCCCTTTGGAATGGAAGGAAATAAGAGAAGAGGGAGTCCTTGTTTGTAAACTCTGAACCTGCTGAAGGTGTTTTATTGATGGTTTTGTGGTGTCAAGATTCTCATTAAGTCCTTTGCATAAACAAATCCATTCTACCAAGTGTACTTGGGAAGTTGAGCAGCATTCCCCCAAGAAGCAAACGATGCCAGCAATATGGCTGTTACTCGCAAGACATATTGACAGTGCTGAGTACTCCAAGGCTTTATTCAAACCATTATCCCCGCCTCAGAAGTCGTTGTTTATGGAGGCAAGAATGAACCACATGGCCAAAATGCTCCCCTCCTTGCGTACCCCTGGCATGACACAAGATTTCATCCGCTTGTGCTTCTCCTCCTCTTGCTGGGGATTTCTTCTCAATCCCTCCATGTCTTTCTGGGTTTTCCGACTGGCTCGCTTTGAGCCCAAATTCCCCATTATAGCTCAACTGGGGAACTACAACTTGTGTGTGTTGTGTTGTTACAGTCGTGGCTGACTCTTTGTGATCCCATTTCCATGGAGTTTTCCTTGGCAGGAATACTGGAGTGGCTTGCCAGTTCCTACTCCAGGTGCCTACAGCACCTGGTATTCCCTGGTGGTCTCCCATCCAAGTACTAACCGGGGCCGACCCTGCTTAGCTTCCGAAATCAGGCGAGATTGGATGTGCTTACGGCATCTAGGCAGCTAACTACAGCTTAATGACCACTAATAAACTAACTTTTGGGCTGTGGGGGTGCAAGTTTGCTGTAGGTAAATTGCTCATCTGTAACACTATGGGATGGCTCATGGACTTGGGTAAGGTAGGGACTCACACCCCAGTATTTTGAGAGAGGCAGCTGCCTTCACCTTCATGCTTGAGTTTTTTAAAAAATAATAAAAACTGCTTCAATAAATAAAGAAATGATTTTTAAAAATTTTCTTGTGCAAATTACAGCTCACATAAATTGTTTTTTTCCCCAAGAACCTTTTTAAAAACCACAAAATATTGACCATCCTGTCCTTGCTCTGAAACCAAGCTCTTTCAAGAAGGTTGGAGACTGCTGGAGGTGCCATCTTTCTGCGTGAGGTATCCTGCCTTGACTGGAAACTCAGCAGGATTTCTCCACAGCCTGAACCAGATAAGGGTCAACATCAGCCCTTGATCCAGAGGATAAAATGAATGGCACGGCAAGGGGCGAAGACAGTGGTTCCTAAACCTTTTGGACTTGTGGCTCCCTTCATTTACTGGCCACTGGCTGCAGCTCCCCACGAGTACACCTTGGGTGTGGAGGTGGAAGGGAGAAAGAAAGGGAAAGGATGAGAGGATGAAAGGATTCTACAGCGCATAGTTTGAGAACCCCTGGGGGAAAACAACTTCTCAGCCCCATTTCCTCAGCCCCATTTCCTGGGGGGGGGGGGTTATAGGATTTTTTTCAGTCCTCCATTCAATTTCTTCCACCTGAAGAGTTTAAAAGGTGTACCACGGCCAGCGGAAAAGGGTCTCTTTGGGAAACATCTACCACTGCGCTTTCGAGGTCCTGGCTTTTTATTACGGGCCAGGCAGGTGATGCTGCAGCCAAGGGCCCCCAAAGCCTCCCTCCACTCCCTGCCTTCTCTCTCCCACCCACAGGTCTTCTCTATTTCCTCCCCATGGGCTCGAAACAAGAACAGGCCAACAAAGAACAACTCCAAACCAACTGCCAGAGTGAAACTGGTTGGAGTTTGCAGTGACTGGCAGCGATTCCCCCCCCCCCCCAGGGCTGGGCTGAATGTCAATTTATCCTGCACTCACCAAGCATCCCCTCCTCCCTCTGAATGCAAAACGGACTCCTCCTCTCTGCTGAGCCTTCAAGGGTTAACGCTGCCTGACAAGAGGGAATGGGGGTTGAATGCCTGTCATGGTATTCATGCTAAATTTTCAAGAAGCAGCACAGAGGCCTGGTTTGGACAAACATTCTGAGTCAGAACTGGTGGACAGCTCAGGGGTTTTGGTAACTGGCTGCAGAGCCTTGACAGAAGCTGTAATATGTTGGTTATTTATTTATTTATTATATTTCTACGCCCACCTCTTTGGCAGTTCGGGATCCTTTCCATTTCAGCAGTTATAAGCTGCTGCTGCTGCTGCTGCTGATGATGATGATGATGATGATGATTTTGCAGTCTCATGGCCACAAGCAGATTTCATTGCAGCGGAATCATAACACAGTGAGAAAATGGAAGAGCCATGGTCTGATCATCTGCTCATTCCCATCTGGGATCACCTTGAAAAAGCCTCCTCCTCTCCCCCCCCCCCGCCCGGGTCAAATCTTTAAAAATGGGGAGAAAAGTGTCCTCCTTCACTCAACCAAACTGAATGTGAAAGAACTGTCACAAAGGCACACAAGGAAGCCTATGACACCTCTAGGTACCTCCAGCATCCACAACTTGGTCACAGCCACCTGGGAGGGCAAAATAAGAGAAAGGGATGGTTCCAGAAGGGAATGAGCGGTGTTTTCCTTGGAGAGGTGAGAGAAGCCAGGCGGAGGGCAGTCCCAGGCTGCAGGAGCTTAGCTGGCAAGCGAGTGATTACAACTCCCCAGAGACAGTTCAGCAGCCATCTGTGCAGGAATCGATAGCAATCCAGGTCTACATTTCCAAAAGACATGCTGCTGTCTGGGCACATTACACTTAACCAGCACCAGGGGAGGCCACCTGTCTCCCAGGGGACGAAGGGAAGAGAGTGCGGGAGGCTCACTTCGGAGCCAGGTACCTGGCCCCGAAGGAAAACAAACCGCACATGAAAGGGAAAGAACAACTGTCCGGGACAGACGTCTTAGAACAGGGGTGCCCAAACGTTTTGTAAGGAGGGCCAGATTTGGTGGCTGAGAATGTGTCAGGGGCCAGTTGCTCCCCAACCTTGCCACCCCACTGCAAGCCCACCCACTTTCTTTAAAAAACATGGGGTGAAGGAGGGGGAGGGAGGGGGAGGCCAGCCAGCTGCGGGCCACTCAGAATGGCCTGTCGGGCCGGATTTGCCCCCCCCCCCGGGCCGGACTTTGGGCAGGCCTGTCTTAGAACCTCCCAAAAGGGGCTGCTTTGCCCCTCACCAGAAATAGCCAAGGGAAAGACTACATTGACTGGAGTAAAAACCGAAAGCCCTACATTTTAAGGCCACGGCTGCCTGTCTGGATGACGAATGGTGCTTCAGAGCTACTTCAGTCGAATGCTACCAAATGTTCTACTTCGGAATGCCATGTCTCACTACGTTGCATCCAACCATGATAGGGTCTCCCCTTCCGAGGTAGGCAAGATATTTAAGGAGTGGCTTCCCAACTCCTCCACCACCCATGAGTTGCCAGGGCTAAGCGCAGAATTGAACCCATATCTCTTGTGTTCTTCTAGCCCGTCACTTCCACAGCATCACTCCGGCCCTTCTACTTTGGCCAACACCATCACATCTCTAGGCTTCCCGGAAATCTATTATCTAGAAGACCTCATGTGAGGCTTCTTTGTGGGAAAAACCATGCTCTCCAAGATCACATAAAAAAAAAAAAAAAGACTGGGAATTTCAGAGAGCCTCAGAAGCTCCATTGGCAAGAAAATGTAACCTTACCCCACATATTTTGCTCACTTCTGCCCAGGCAATAAACATATGCTGCATATCAGGTGAAGCAAGCGATGGAGAAAGAGCAGCTTCCCTCTATTTCATGCTCATCAGTGTTATGCTTAAAACTCTAAGGGTTCTATCCTAATTCTTTCTGGTTTTTAAAGGCTGCTTATTGTTCCTTCTTGCTCCTTCTTTTTAGTTCAAGAAAGGTAGAATGCAGAAGAAAAATACAGATTTGGGTGTTTCTGTAACTGAGACCTTAGGAACATTTCCCTCTTTCACCATACATCAGAGAATTTCTAAACAATAACAAAAAGATCCCCTCCTTGCATCCAGTATTTGCTCCCTCCCTCCCTCCTTCCTTCCTTCCTTCCTTCCTTCCTCCCTCCCTTCCATCCATCTCATCATCAACTCCTTTCCTCCTGCCTCCCTCCTTCTCTCCCTCCCTTATTCATCCAGTAAAAGTTGCCACCAAACTGTCTGTTCCATTCTACTGCCACAAGCTCAGTCCTCACTTCCTGTATTTTACCAATAAGTAAGAAGGAATCCTTTCCCCAAAACACACACACACACACACACACACACACACACACACACACACACACACACACACACACACACACACCTCCAGGGACCGTTTGTGGGGGAAATAAGTCATGGGGTAGATCTGCACTCAAATTTTCTTCTTGTCCCCCCCCCCCCCGACCTTAAAATAGAATCTTTTCCACTCCAACCCCCCACACACACACACCAGCAAGGCTGTGACTCCAGCCAACTCAGGACTTACCTGCTACTCTGCAGTTCTGTTCATCCTGTGCTCTAATCCTGCAAACCACAGACTGGCTTCCCTCCCACGCAACCACCCTCGTCTTTCGTTCGGAACGGCTCAGTCACATCCTGAGCTGAGTCACGCCGAAGCCAAGGGGTGCATGAGTCACCTTTTCCACCTACCAAACGCATGTGTTCTGATCCAAAAATTCATCTGGAAAGGAGGCCTGCCCAGTTCTGGTTGTGACTGGTTGCGCCACATTTGGAGAAACGATAGGCAAGAATGAGGTGCTGTGTCCTACAGGGATGAGGGACACATGTTGTGAGACTCGCTTTTGAGTTGCGCTTAAGCTGCACTCAACATGACTCAACTCCGAATTGACTTTTCCCCCCCTAAGTTGCATTTACAAGTCCCTACCTATTCTTTTAATTAAGGACCAGAAAGAAGCTTTGTGAGGCTCATCAGAAGAAACAGGAGAGGCAGGCAAATGACAGGGGAAGCGGTAGTGATGGGGAAGGAGGGTTTTTGAGAGGGTGGAAGTTCAAGGCAATGCAGGCAGAGAAAATGGGAACCAACATCAGACCTCAGACCTCCCCGACAGCAACTCCATACAGAACTCACCCACCACTCCTCCCACCCCTCTTTGTTTTCAATAGGGACTCAGAATTAGACCCATAGACTTGGTAGCATTCCTGGCTGTCACTAAATCTCTTCCTGTCTCATGACATCTCCAGCAAAGCAGAGGTGGCAACCTGAGTTTCACTATGGATCGCTAAACTTCTGTATGTTTCACAAAGTGTGTGCACAGGTGAGACTCCCTAAAGCATCGGAAAGCATGTCCGTGAAAATCAGAATCTCTGTTTGGCCCAGTGGACAAGGAGGTAGAACCAGGGATGGATGACCTGAGGTTGTTGAGAGGTACAATTCACTGGGAGATGTATTCCAACCACAGCAGATAAATACCGAATGAGGTTCCTGAAATAATTGCACAGAGCAGCAGAAATTAGAGGAAATCCAGTGAGTTTCAGGTGGGATAAAGCCAAACAGAGGAAACCCAATATTATTTATTTATTTATTATGGGACTTCTATACCGCCCATCTTCCCGAAGGAACTCTGGGCAGTTCACAACAAACTGAATCAGATTCAGCCAACTCAACAATACACAAATAACTAAATACTACAATTAACAGACAATTTAAAAAAGGTATGCAATCCTAGTGTAAAACTGCAAAACTGCAAATTAAGCTAGACAGATGGCGGGAAGAAAAAAAAACTAAGCTAAGCTAAGTCACCAAAGGCCTCGCGGAAGAGCAAGGTCTTTAAGGCCCTCCGAAAGACTACACATCTCCATCTGGTGGCAGGGAGTTCCACAGACTAACAACACGCTGGGTAAATTTTTTTTCTTTTGTCTGTTCTCACTCTCCCAACCCACAGTTTGAGTGGATGTCCCCTAGTTTTGTTATTTTGTGCAAGGGAGAAGAGCGTCCCTCTATCCACTTTACTCATGCCCTGCATTATTTTGTACGTCTCAATCATATCCCACCTCAGGTGCCTTTTTTCCAGACTAAAGAGCCCCAAATGTTTTACCCTTTCCTCATAAGGTGTCAATGACAATGGTACGAATGAAAAGGCAGCACATCATAGTGCTTAAAGTGAGATTACAAGACTCTGAGACAGAAACCCTGGCCTGGGCATGAAACTCACAGGGTTGAGGGGAGTGGCTTGAAGAAGTGTCCCTTCCCTATTTCTATCCAGCTCATTTCCACACATTTGATGCACATATATGTCTGTTTCTACCCAGGCTAGTTTTTGGCAAGTGACTGGCTACAAGTGAGAAAGGAATGTTTACGTGCTTCAAACTTGGTTCATCTACCTTATTCCTTCAGAAGTTTTTTCCCCTAAGTCACCATGTCTGCAGGGACTGCTATTCTGGTTCTGTCGGACCATGGGCGTTACGCTAGGAGTTGGGGAGTTAGTCAGTTGAGAAGAACTCTGGTCAGGCAACTCATGCCTATCCCCCGTTCTGATCCCTCAAATCACTGCCACGTGTCTCGGAGCCATCCCGCTAGCGCCTCCGACCTGTCCTGACTCCTGATGAATGCCGGGTCGGTCCATAACAAGACCCCCATCGTGTACGATGCCATCTTGGATGGGAGGGCTGACCTGGCTTGTATTACCAAAACCTGGGTGGGGGCAGAGGGGGCTTCGCTTACCCAGCTGTGCCCACCTGGGTTTCAGGTTCAGGGCGTGGGCAGATCGGAGGGTCGGAAGGGGGGGTCACCATTGTTTATAGGGAATCCATTTATGTCAGCAGGGCCTCGACATTGGTTAGCCCGGGGTTAGAATGCCTTCACCTGTTAGTCAGACAGCGGGACAGATTTGGCATTGTGCTGGGCTACGGTACTCCCCACAACCCAGCACAATCCCTACCGGAGCTCACGGAGTTCATCGTGGCGGCACTCTTGAAGCACCCCCCCTGCCTTTTGGTGGTTGCAGATTTCAATGTGCATGCCGGCGATGGACTTTCTGGTGCAGCTCTGGAATTCATGGAGTCCATGGCCTCCATGAGCCTGACCCAGCATGTTTTATGTCCCACTCACAGATCAGGGCATACCCTAGACTTGGTATTTACCTCCATGTCGGGGGACTTTAATCTGGAGGTAGGGGACATTGTTTCCCTGCCGGTGTCATGGTTGGATCATCACCTGCTGTCCTTCTCCCTATCGGTTGTGGCCCCTCCCCACAGGGATCCTCGGCCACTTGTTTGGGCCTGACCCCGGAGGCTACTGGACCCAGTTTGGTTCCAGGAGGCCTTTGGGGAGCTTCCTGGCGGTTTGGCTGATGATCTGGCCGAGGTAGCGGCAGACCAGTGGTTTGAATCAGCTTCCCGCGCCGTCAACTGGATCGCCCCTAGGCGCCTCCTCCATTGCAGAGCTCGATCCTCACCATGGTTTACGGCGGAGCTGAGAGCGATTAAGCAGGAGTGGAGAAGGCTGGAGTGCAGCTGTAGGAGGGACCGGACGGCGTTTAATAAGGCTGCAGTTGTTATTCAGACTAGGCGCTACGCTCGTGCGATCAGGGAGGCCAAAACATCTTACTACTCCCTGAGAATTAGTGAGGCCTCGAACCTCCAGACGGAACTTTTCCAGGTGGTTCGGGACCTCACCCATCCTGTCTGGTGAGGCCTCCTCCTACTGAGTTCAGTAGTGAGACTTTCGCAGCCTTTTTTAGATCAAAAATTGAGGCCATCCGGGGCGGTCTTGACTCTGGTTGCTCTAGTCTATCCTCAGCATCCCCTGACGTTTCACCCCCTCGCTCTCCTCGAATGGTTGAGTTTGGGCCTGTATCCTCTTCGGATGCCTCCAGGGCTACTGCCCATTGTCGGCCCGCGTACACCCCCTTTGACCCTTGCCCTGCCTGGTGGGAGCATGCCGGAATGGGCTTCTGCCATTGCCACAGCCTCCTTCGGGGAGGGGGTTTTTCCTTCACACCTGAAGGAGACTGTGGTAAAGCCCATTCTTAAAAGACCTGGCATGGCATTGGACGAATTGGCTAATTATCGCCCGATTGCCAATGTTCCTTTTATGGGCAAGGTCATCGAGAGGGTGGCCGCGGTCCAACTTCAGTCTTTTTTGGAGGAACAACGGCTCCTTGACCCATGCCAGTCTGGGTTCATGCCAGGCCGAGGGACTGAGACAGCTTTTGTCGTGCTGCAAGATGACCTTATCCGGGGGGCTGACAGGGGCTGAAGAACTGGCCTGGGATTTCTCTTTTGACATTTGCATGAAAATACCTCACCAAGCCCGCCAGATTTCAATCAACAAGGGTAAATATAATATTGCAGGGAAATGTTGCCATCCAGTCAATGAAATATTCATTTGGATCTGCTTCAGACAATGAAATCACAATGCCAGGACACCCTGTGCCTAAGTGTTTTTCCACAGGTCCAGTTTTAACCCTGGATTCATCCACAACCAGCCAGCATCTCTTGATTGGGCCAGACTTGAAAGCATTGACTGCTCTCTGCTCAACACACATTGTACAACACAACCTATCACCTTGGAATTAGCTTTATTATCACTGCCATTCACTTTTCATTTAATTTCATTTTTTTTTTCATTTAAACACCGTTTTATTGCCACATTTGGGTCCCCTGCAAAAAAAAAAATCCAAAACTAAACAAACTGAGATTAAACAGACAGCAGTTACATAAAATTCCACAAGATGGGGATTTATTTACGTACTTATTATCACTTTTCAAACATGCCCCCAGAGTAATTTACATGGAGTAAGTAAATAAACAAATGGGCTGCCTAGCAGACTAACACGGTAGCAAGATCTCAAAACCAACATGGTTACAACAGGCAACAGCGTGGAAGTGGTAGGAGGAAAGCTTAGGTTCATTGGGAAAAATAAAAGCAGGATTTATTTGGGGTACTAAAAGGAAATTTAAAAAAAATTCCCCAGGAAAAGCTCACTGGCCAAAATTTGCACCCTGTGAAAGCCTATCTTTCTGAAAGATCCTCTAATGAAGATTTAGGAAAGGTTTTGCTGACATGCAGTGGAAGACAGGCAAGTCAAATGTAACTTCCATAGCAAACATGGAGTGGAAGCCAATAAATTGGTGCCATTTTGAATCGAATGCTGTAGTAAGTCTGTGGAACTCCCTGCCACAGGATGTGGTGATGGTATCTGGCCTGGATGCCTTCAAAAGGGGATTGGACAGAATCCTGGAGGAAAAGTCCACCCCAGGTTACAAACCAAGATGGAGATGTTTCATCTCCAGGCTTAAAACCGGGGTACTTCAAGGGCCAGATGCAGGGGAGTGGTATCAGGAGACAGAGATCTAGTCTCATGCACTCCCGGACAGATTTGCTGGGGGCACTGTGAGATACAGGAAGCTGGACTAGATGGGCCTTTGGCCTTATCCAACATGGTTCTTCTTATGTTATTATGTTATTATGTATGAGACAGAGGTTTGAAAAGATCTCCCAATCATTTTTCAGCAGCTGCCTTGAAGAAAACCAGTCTTTACCAAAAGGTGGAATTTTAGACAAGAGACAGGGTATGATTATCTGCAATTTTGGTGTCTCAAGGTGCCAGGGAGAAGGCTATTTAATATCCCAATGAATCAAAACATCACTAAAAATTAATGGACTTGTATTTGTCAGGGAGCATTGATTAGAATGAATACTAATCAACAAATTTTGTTGAATTTTGCAAATGTTTTTTTTTTAATTGTGTCCATTTCAACTCTCAGCTATCTAGAGAAACGGGATCTTTTTTGCCTAAAAAATCCAAACTGCCTTCAATCACACTTCTCTGTAGAGATAAAGGAAAGGCAAATCAAGGCAGCCTCTTCACCTCTTTCTTTTTGCCCCACCTGATAAAATCTCCAGATGGTACTGAATAGTATTTGCATTGAATCTATTTCCTTCCACCTGGTGCCTGTTCTTCTCACACACTGTGCTGCCCTCCAGTGGCTTAAACTATACTTGGCCCAGAAGCCACAGCTTAGATGGAGAGAAGAAACGCATCCCTTCCACATCCATCAGGAATAAGGTGACTTTTGGTGGTGACCTCAGCATTGCATTCACATGAGCTCTGTTTAATCATTCAAAATCTTCGGTCTGTAGACCACAAAGGACAGTGATAGAAGCAGCAAGACAGGTGTCTTCCTAGAAGAGATTATCATGGAGGCTTTCACAGAAAGAGGCATGGGGGAGGCCATAGGAGAGACCAGAATAATAGGCCACAGTCGTAGGGATCTGATGCACAGCCCTGCTAGGAGTTCTTAATTCTATTATGCATCTGGCACAAGAAAGACTGGAAGGAGACGGAAAAAGGCAACAATGGTGGAAATCGGTGGTTTCCGACCTTGGGTCTCCAGATGTTCTTGGATTACATCTCCCAGAAGCCTTCACCACTAGCTGTTCTGGTCAGGATTTCTGGGAGTTGTAATCTGAGAACATCTGGAGACTCAAGTTTGGGAACCACTGGTGTAGATGAAAATGTACTACTCTTAGGGTAGCTAGCCCTAGGTTGTAATCTTGGACATCGAGGTGTTGTTGAGTTACAGTTTCCATCATCCTTGACCATTAATTATGCTCTCCGGGGATAAAGGTTCTCCACCACTTGGGAGTCCAGTCCAAGAATCTCAAGATACTTCCAGACCTGGTGGTGTTCAATACATCTACACCAAGGGCATAACGACCAAACCAGAAATCTGTCCTGTCAACCTTTCCCTCTTCTGTAGTAGACAAGAGAGTGACTGATGGCAACAACTATCCCGGAAACAGTCAGTAAAAGAAATCAGCAGGAGGGAGAAGGATGATGGTACCATGGCAGGAGAAGTAAAGGAAAAATGGGTGAAGAACCTCTCAAACTGGGAACTCACCCAGAAAGAGGGGGGGGGTCCTATCCAAAGGCTTAAATTTTGTCATCACACTTAAGCAGGTTCCTGTTGTGGATTTCATCACAGCTACAGAATTGGCCATTCACAGAAACAATCTGCCAGCAGCAGAAGCTGAACTACTCAAGATAAAAGTCTCTGCTGCACTCTCCAGTAGAGATGGGCACGACTTAGCGGAATTTTCGTTTCCGTTTTCGTTTTTCATTTCCGTTACGTAACGAAACGAAAAACGAAAAAAGGCTCAAAACTGGAATGAAAACGGAAATGAAACGACTAATTTTGAGCCGTTTTTCGTTTTTCGTTACTGGAAAAGCACTTAATGGAGCTAAATGGGAAGAAACGAAAAAAATTTCATTTTCGTTTTCGTTTGTCGTTTTCGTTACGCAATGAAACGAAAACGAAAAATTTTGAAAATTAGCTCACGAAAACGGAAACGAGCCGAAACGGACCCCTAGACGAAAACGAAAACGAAAACGAACAATTTTTCTGAGTCGTGCCCATCTCTACTCTCCAGTGCTCAACCACCACCATCCAACCTCACCGGCCAGAAGAGAAGTGCTCTGACATCCGTCAGCAGGGATGAAAACACCACCATTCTGCCTGCAGACAAAGGAAGATGCACAGTCATCCTCAATACTGTGGACTACCATGAAAAGGTTATCTACTTTTAGATGACCAACACACATATGAAAAACTAAAAAGCAACCCCACCAGCAATTGCATGAAAAAAGTAATAGAATGCTTAAAGCTCTTTGAGAAGGATAACCCAATTGACAGAGTGATCTACCACCGGTTATATCCTGGAGAGACCATCCCCTACTTTTATGGACTTCCCAAGATCCACAAACAAGGAATCCCCCTCAGACCCATCATCAGTAGTATAAATTCAGTGACTTACAACACTGCAAAATTCCTGGTGACCCTCCTAGCCCCACTGGTTGGACTCATGGACCACCATGTGCACAATTCAGAGGAGTTTGTTTCTAAAGCCAGGGAGCTGAAACTGGATACAGACAAAACCATGATATCCTTTGATGCTACATCTCTCTTCACCAGCATCCCCACCACTGATGCCCTGACAACAGTAAAGAGAAGACTAAGAGAAGACAGCACCCTCATCTCCAGAAGCCGCCTCAACCCAGACCAGATATGCCTGCTCCTGGACCTGTGTTTGAACACCACACATTTCATGTACAGAAGGGACTTCTACAAACAGAAGCATGGCTGTGCCATGTGTTTCCCAGTGTCACCAATTGTTGCTAGCCTATTCATGGAAGGAGAAGAAGGCATTCAACACCTTCTCAGGGCCAACACCATCCCACTGGTTCAGGTATGCAGATGATACTTGGGCGAAAATCAAGACTCATGAAGTACAGACCTTTACAGACCACATCAATGTGGTGGACCCTAATATTACATTCACTAGGGAAGACACCCAAGACAACAGGCTGGCTTTCCTGAATTTTGTAGTCATTATCAGACCCAACTGTGGCCTGGGAGTAGAAGTTTACAGGAACCCACCCACACAGATCAGTACTTACTGTTTGACTCCCACCATCATCACAACACAAATTAGAAGTCACCAGGCTCCTAAACCACATAGCAGAGAGCATCCCCACTGACACAGAAACCAAGAAGAAGGAAGACAGGTACCTGAAAATAGTACTTTAGGCCTGTAGGCCTTCAACAATGCCGTGTGCCAACCCAGAAAAAGAGGGATCAGCCTGAGACCCAGACCCGACAGAAGAACCTGGTCATTCCCTACATAGCTGGAGTATATGCAATCCAATGCAGTGAAGAGTGGGCAGACCTCTACATTGGAGAAACTAAACAGCCATTAAACAGGATGACCCAACATAGGAGGGGTAACAGCTCAGGACCAGAATCAGCAGTACACCTCCACTAGAAGGACAAATGGCACTCATTCAAAGATGAGGATGTACACATATTAGAGAAGATAGGTGGTTTGAGAGAGGGGTCAGGGGAGCCGCTCATGTGAACACTGAAAACCCCTGTCTCAACAGAGGTGGGGGGACTCAGGCACAGTCTATCTGCTACTTACCAGGCTGTGCTTTCAACAACACCCAGACAAATCAAAAAGTCTTCACCACCAAGGCCATAGCCAAACTGATGGGTTTCAGCACTTTAGGCTATTGTTCACCTTAAAGCTATTGATACTGTTGTCTACCTAACAAGCATATTCAGGCCATTGTTCGTCTTATGAGCCTATTTCAGACCAGGGTGACAAGAGGTAAAAACGGACTATAAGACGGAGGACTCGCAAGTAGCTTTCCTCAGACTGATGAAGCTGTTTGGATGAGCAGCAAAATGTTTCTGTCTCTCAAGAAAAAGAAGTCCAGTTGTCATGACTCAACTTCCAGATAAATGTCAATTTACTACACAATGGATTCATTAGTGCACTATAAGTATAGATCTAATCAATCACAGTTCAACCACTGTGGTTTCTGAAGAATATTGGAATTTATTTATTTCAAATATTTCTATTCTGCCATTCTCTCCAAAAAATGACCAAAGGTGGCTGCAGTTCAGTAAGGTACTGACAATTCACCATTTGAGATCCCAACAATCACCCCAAACTCATAAAAAGATAGTTCCCAAAATTCTCAAGGTTGGGAAAATTCTCCCTATGGATTATATTGGGATTGTATAAGAGATGCCACATTTAGTCTGTTGCATCTTTATTGAGGCTAGTAAGCTGGATGGAAGCTTTGATTCTGTTTTAAGTGTGCTCAGTTTCAGAGCATGAAGTGTCAAGATAGCTTCCAAAGCTGGTATCTTCAAGAAAACACAGGAACAAACTCACCCCCCTTCAAGTCCCCACTTTCTCTGTCACTCTTCCTTATCTGCTTCTCTGCCTTGACATCATGAGAAACAGAGAGGGAACACCAGCTGAGATTTCAGGTCTCGTTGAAAGCCCATCTGACATCTGGTAGACAGGGAGATATTTTGTGTGTGTGTGTCTCACAAATTCAAAACAACCCACCCAGGTTGCCAACTTATTTTTAAAACAGTCTAGCTTCTGTGCCATTGGCAGCCAGAAGTTAACCAGAGAATGGTTTTCCATATTAATCCTCTACAAGCCAGGGAAGACAAGTTGGGTCCGTAAAGAGTACTTAAGTACTTTCTGCTTCTCAGCTCAAGAGCTGGTCCAGGGACCATACTATTGTAATGACAGAACCCAGGCCAGTGACCTATAAATTAGAATGAAAACCTGGCATGCCAATACTTTGAAGTTCCTCAACACAGAGAAGTCAACAACCATTGCCATCTTTTTCCACTTGGATCATCCAAGGCAATTCTCTTAAGAACTTGGACAGACGTACTGGCAGAATCTAAGGTGGCTGAGATTGAACCCTGTGGTTGGTTACAGAAATATAAGAGAAAGATGAAAAGAGAACTCAGATGACTCCATTTTGTTGTTGTTGTTGTTGTTTGAATTTTTAAAATTGTTTCACTACCAAGTGAGACCAATGATTCACTCAAGTTCTGGTTGATCTCAGCAGCTCTTCAAAATTTCTTGCTAGGGAATCTTCCTTAGATTTTTGTTTGGACTCTTTGGGCGTGAAGCCCAAGGGGCTGAACCTGGAACACCCAGAAAAGGCCACCATGGCAAGGACTTTGACAGCTTCCTCTTCTACTGAATGGGATGCCAAGAAGATTGAAATCTCATCAGCTTCACTAGCAGCATCTCCTTGGTCCTTCAAGGTGCAACACATGACAAACATTAGGCAGTGTGGGGGAGATAAGGCAAGGGTCCATGTCTAACCAGCAAAGTAGAATGGCAGGAAATTCACAGCAGACACAAGAAAATGTTCTTAATGGGATCTTCCCCATAGTAAGGTCCCCTACCTTAGCCCTATCTGTGAGTATACTCTTTAGCTCATGACCCTACAGCTTCTCCCCAACAGGAATGCTGCCTATGCCACTCAATCTTCTTTGGCCTCCCATTTTGCTGCTCATCCTTGACCACTCTAAGGGAGGCAAGGAAAGCTTCAATCAGATTGTGGGCCTTCTCAGCAATGGTCCCTGCACTTTGGAATGACCTTCCATGGAATATTTATTAATTTATTAATTTATTTATACATTGGTATACCACCTGTCTTCCAGAGGAACTCTGGCCGGTTTACAGTAGAGATGGGCACGACTAGGGAAAATGACGTTTTCGAGTTGTCGTGTGTCGGAGGCAGCCCGTTTCGGCTCGTTTCCGTTTTGCGCGAAAATTCGCAAAAATTAGTTGGTTCGTTTTTTCGTTTTTTCATTTTCGTTAGTACTGGGTTTTTTTGGGGGGGTAGCGGGCTCCTGGAGGCACCTCTGTGGGGTGGGTGCCTCCTCTGGCCCACTATAAAGGGAAAGCGGGCTCCTGGAGGCACCCGTGGGTGCCTCCTATCCTCACCCACTAGGAAGGGACAGCAGCAGGCTCCAAGAGACCCCTCAACATGGGGGTCTCCCCTCCTCACCTGCTGCTGCAAAATGGCATGCATAACCATATATATGGATATGCATACCAGTTGCAGACAGTGAGACCAGTCCACTGGTACGACCCTCCGTCAAGGAGAACCCTGAAGACTGGGTCGCACCTGCCATGTCCCACAAAGAAGGGAATTGTACTTGTGTGTAGTGCAATGCAAGTAGATCTGGCTTAGGGTTAAGGTGGGTTAGTGCAAGGACTAGGGTTAGGCTAGTGACGGGTAAGGTTACGGTGGGCTATTGGGTTGCACCTCTGGGTGCCTCTCTGACCCACTAAGAAGACAGTCTGTGACGTATGGGTAAGGAGTCAAGGGCTGGGGTTAGGGGGTTAGGGGGCTAGGGCAGGTTTTAGGGGGCTTTTTGGCACATCCCAGAAGTCTCCATGGCCAAGTGGCCATGCGATTGGTGGGATGGCTCCAAAAATTTGCATGGTCGTCCACTCCCACATGGCTGGTCACTCGGCCAGCCCATCATTGCGCAGGTGTAAATAAAATAAAATAAAATAAAATCAATGGAGGACAGAGGAGGAGAGGAGAGACATTTTGTTGCAAGAAAAAACCCACTGCTACTGTGAAAAATCTGGCAGTTTATAAATTTTTGCGTGTTTCTGTTGTGCTTGTGTGTTTTTGGACCACGATTTCAAAAACAATATTGCGTTCGCCGCCCCATTTTGGATCCCCCGCCCGCACTGCATGGCATGGCGAGTCCGGCTGCCCAGGACGGGGGGGAGGCGGGACCCCCCTCCAGAAACCACCCCTCCGGTAGGTGCCCTGCGCCCTTAGTCAAGCAGGCATTTTTCCGCCTGCTTTTTGGCCCAGGAATGGGTGGGGGGAGAGTTTTAAAGTTTTTTCCTGTGCCGTCCGTGCCGCTTGAGCCGGCAGCGAGACTCGTGCCGTGCAGCTTGTTGCTGCTGTGAGCCTGCGGCGAGTCCAACCAGAGCAGCCCAGGACAGAGGAGGGGGGGAGGCCGGGACCTCCAGAAACCACCCCTCTGGTAGGTGCCCTGAGGCACGGCAGGCATATTTCCGCCTGCTTTTTGGCCGGGAACCGGGTTTTTTAACTTTAAAAAACTTTTTTTCTGTGCCGCGTGGCATCACGCGATCGCGCAATGCAAGTAACGAGCACGACAAATCAGACCAAAATTGTTCGTTCGTTGGTTCGAGCTCAAAGTCTGGCGGAGTAATTCCCGTTTCCATTTCCGTAGAGTAACGGAACCGAGTAAGGGAAACGGAAACGGGAATACCGCTAAGTCGTGCCCATCTCTAGTTTACAGCAATCACAACTTCCAAGGTATATGACATTATAAAAATATAGTGAAATCAAAATCAATAGGATAATCAATAATTTCAAAACACAGAAGAAGAAGAAGAAGAAGAAGAAGAAGAAGAAGAAGAAGAAGAAGAAGAAGAAGAAGAAGAAGAAGAAGAAGAAGAAGAAGAAGAAGAAGAAGAAGAAGAAGAAGAAGAAGAAGAAACAAAAACAAAAACAAAAACAACTAAGAATAGCCGGCAAGGCAGCCTTATAACCAGGACTCAAACAACCAAATCACCAAATGACAAAGAAAAAAATAAAAAAAGGACATTAGCGATCACTTAACGCCTGTTTAAAGAGTAGAGTCTTAAGGGCTCTTTTAAAGACAGGCAGGGACTGTGCAAGGCGAATTTCACTAGGCAGTTTATTCCAAAGTGTAGGGGCAGCCACTGAGATGGCCCAGTATCTGTTTTTCGGTTTTGGAATGTTTCAAGTATCTGTTTTCCGGGCCTCCCTATAAGGGGCCCCTTGAAGTGAGAACACCCGTGAGGTTCCGGTGGGTCTCAGTTGACCTCAAGGAGATCCACTCCACCAGGTATTCAGGTCCCCAGCCTGAAAGATCTGGCAGGTCTCCTCCCTCCAGAGTCAGATAAAAACTGCCCTGCCTTTATGGATATCCTTCATCCCTCAGTAAGTCTACCCTTGGACCCCGTGCAACCTGAAGGCTGCTGCCATCATTTGCTTATTATCCACCTATGGTTTCTTCTGTTGGCCTACTTCATGTGTTTATGAGTTTTGGGTGTACTGTCTATGTATTATGTCGGAGAGTGAAGGGTAGGGTTTAGGATTTATATTCTAGTGTAACGACCACCCAAGGCAGTGGTCCCACTAAGGCAGGTGAGCTATTATTGCCAGTAATAAATAAAATCAACAAATCAATAACCCAGAAGATGCAATGGGCAGAATCAGCAACATCCTATGGGTGTAGCATCCTATGGGTGCAGCAATCTTTGTGATCCTTGGTTTGGACCTGTGCATCACCCCACCCTATCCAAAACTGGAAGCAACATTGCTGTCCACATGCACAAAGGGGGAACAGATGTCCCTTTGTGTACACCACAAGAACAAAGAGTATTCAGAGGGCTCCTCTTGCTTGCCTCTGGTTCTATTTCCACTGGAGAGGCCAGTACCTCTGAGCTGCTCCTGGATTCTTGGCACATACTTCCTTCTTGGAAGCAGAGTTATGTACATAAACCTTTCCTTCGCATGTTATATTTTTAGAGACAGGAAACGGACTTGGCAGGAGTGCTCTTATTACTTACAAATGCAAAAGGAGAAGCATCCTTCACCCTGGGTTCAGTAAGAACCTTCCACTCCCACTAACCTTCTAAAATTATACAGCCTTGTCTACTCCAGTTTCCTTAAGAGGTGGCCTTTTTATAAAGAGCTGCAGTAAAGCAAAGAGTGCTCACAGCTTCATCTGAGCCAATGTCATCTATTGCTGGTGTAGACAGAGACCTACTAATAGGATGTTGAACAATTTACAGGAGATCATCAAGGGTTTCTGGTTTGCAATGATTTATTTACTGGTGGAACAGACAGCCTTAGTACATTTAGAACTCCGAGGTTCTTAAGCAGGGGGTAGGTGGCCACTTAGCAGAGTAGCTGCAGCAGCCTATATCCGATATGAGTACTGCATATGAACAAGGGCTGTTTGTATTGGAGTTTCTCCAACCACGCATGCTGCCTCTAGTAGATGCGGCTGGCATGGATTGTCAATCTATTAAGCACTAACCAGTCATTCTTTCCCTGCCTCTGAATTCAAAGGGAGAACTAGCAGTCTGTTCTGAGCCTTCCTTGCTCTTCTCCTGAGTCTGCTTGCTTGCTTGCTTGCTTGCTTGTTTGTTTGTTTGTTTTGATTTGATTTGATTTGTACACCGCACCATCAACACGAAGGTCACTCTGGGCGGTTACAAAGATTTAAACAAAAACAATGCAATTAGCAATACATTATGCAATATGCAATATAGAGCTAAATAAAAATCAATAGATCATATTTAAATAAAAAAAACAACTAAATAATACATCTAAATTAGCATGATACAAAGGACAGACAGAGGTGGATTAAGATATAAGAACCAGATCAGTTTGCTCTCTGATCTGTTCAGAACTGCAAATAATGAACATGTGTCTTTACTCTTTCTCTTACTAATGTCTCAGAGAGTGAGCTCTTGAGACTGTAGGGGCCAGTTGATGAGAGGGAAAGAGGTAGACTAAATGAGAGAACCTGCAGCTATTCTGTTCTATTCTTCTGCTGCACATTTGGAGGAATTTTTTACAACATTAAAAACTCGGCAACAGTTTGTTCATAGACTGGCAGACCTTTAAAGCCCTCTCAAGCCCCACGACCAATTTACAGTAGTGCTTTTGGACATACAGCACCAGAGGGGCTAGATTCTTCCCATTCCTTGACTGTTCAAGCTGTGTAAATGTGGAGTGATCATCCAAATTTAATCCAATGGGCCTTGTATTTGCAACTCAGTTATCTGGCATTTGGGAATACTGCTATAAGCTGTCCCAGAATTGGAACCCAGGACTTGATCCAACCATACAATACCCTTTCCCCAAGGAAGGGCGGGTTTGTTTGCACCTGCTCCACCACTTAACAACTGCAGCACCAATCACGAATGTCTAATGGACTTTGTGTAACACAATGGTTAAGGGCCCTCTATTAATAGGCTGTCTCTTAGCTATTGTGCTGCTTACTTCATTTTCCACCCACCCACCCTCGAAAGGGTGAGAAGCTTTTCTGCTGCCTTGTCAAAACAAATCTGTAAGATATGTTAGCTACAGAGAGGGGGGGTGGACACATGGTGTCCTAGTCATCTTCTAATTAGTCATGTATAACTTGATTCCTTCCATCCTAGACTACAATACTTATCGCAACACGTTGATTCCACTATCAATTGCCACAGCTCCACCCTGGAGAATCCTGTGATTTGTAGTTGAAGGAGGGGTTGAGAATTTTGTGGTACAACACTGTCCCTTGAACTACAGCAAAGAATTCTCTGTGTCTCCCCAAAGTACAAATCCCAGGATTCCACTGGGCAAAACCTTGGCAGATTCCTTCATCTCAATGCCTTCAGTTCCTTCACTGTTGTGATCCTTTGCCTCAGGCCCTGTCAGCTAAGAGTGATGGAAGTTGCAGCTCAAAACTATTGTAGGGCATCTGCATGGGGAGAGTCACCATGGATCCTCTCAACCTCTCCTAACCCTAACCCTAACCCTAACCCTAACCCTAACCCTAACCCTAACCCTAACCCTAACCCTAACCCATTCCACTCTTCCACTAGGTGGGCATACCTCCCTTCTCAGGATCCAGGGGATGAAAATATAATGATCGTTTCCTTAGGCAAGTGGGTTTTCAGAAAAGTCAAAGAGGCAGCCTGGGAGTTTTATCTTATAGGGATGGGCACAAAACGAAAAACAAAATGCTGTTTCCTTGTTTTGTTACATAACGAAATGAAATGAAACAAAATGAAAGAACAAGAGGAAGCAGCATTTTGTTACAGACAAAACAAAATGGTGGTTTTTTTTTGTATTTTTGTTTGTTTGTTTGTTTTGTTTTGTTTGTTGTTGAAACAACCATTTTGTTCCATCTGTAAGCCACGGGGGTGGGAAAAAGGTTTCCTTAAAAAATCTCTGGGCTTTTTTAAAAAAAAACTTTTTTCCCCTCTCCAAGTTCCGCGGCCAGATGATTGGTGCTAGGGTGGGGGGAAAGGTTATTTTCCCCCACCCCAGAGCCGATCAGCTGGCAGGCAGGGCTTGGAGGGAGGGGGAAAAGGTTTTATAAAAACCCCAGGGCTTTTTTAAAAAACACTTTTTCCCCTCCGCCACTTTTCTAACTCCCCCACACACAAACCATTTTGTTAGTGGTTCATTTCGTATGAATTCTTTTTAGAAAAAAATCCATATGAGACAAAATTTAAAAATGGGGTGGGGGCATGAATGCAAATGAAATGAAACATATTTTTTTTCATTTTGGTCCCATCCCTCCTATCTTACAAACATTTGGCTCACCTGAGAGAAAGGCCTCAACTGGAAGGCCCGGAAAGTGAGCTAAGCCTAGCTCCGCACTAGGTTCCTGACCCTGCCATACATAGAGCTGGCTGGGGACTTTCTTCCTGTACGGGAAGCTAGGTGAGCCTGGCCCAGCTCAGCTCTAAAATTGATCATTTAAGGCCTTTCTTCCAAGCAAGCTGCAAATAGGTGCCGGTGATGTGTCATTAGATTTGTAGTACAAGGAATCCACACATCTCATCCCACTGGATCCTTTCTTTAAACCTAATTTCGACTGGCAGAGAGCTATCCAAGCAGATAAGATGCATTTGGTCTTCTATTTAGAAGGCTGGCGCAGCTTCTTAAGGCTCTCGGAACATTTGTGGAATGCATGCCAGGACATTTATCAGCGCAGTATCATTAAAATGACTGAAGTAGGGTTATCATAATTCGGGCTTATCATGAGAAGACAAGACTCCCTGGGAAAAAAAGTGATCATGCCAGCAACGGCTGAAGGCAATGGGAAAAGGAGGAGAGGAATAGGAGACAGATTGGCACAATAAAGGTAAACACAGCCTTGAGTCAGCCAGACCTGACCAAGGCTGTTAAGGATGAGACCTTTTGAAGGTTACTAAATCATAGGTGCATTGTAAGTTGGAAGCAACTGGATAGCACATAATAGTACCTATGTGATCTTGGAGGGGGGGGGGATCTGCTTCCGTTTGGGTTATAACGCTTTGAATTGTCCAGCTATGTTAGTTGAAGAGATAGATGAAAGAGCACAACAACAACAACAACAACAACAACAACAACAACAACAACAACAAC
>JAHTLZ010000252.1:14044628-14068334 GCA_023846285.1 Phrynocephalus versicolor | reverse complement strand
ACAACAACAACAACAACAACAACAACAACAACAACAACAACAACAACAACAACAACAAGTGATTTGTAATACAAAATCCAGCATAGCATCAGCAACACAACTGATTCCCAATATCAAACTTCAGAGTAGATCTGGGCATGAATCAAAACTTGCTATTCGTCAATTTGTATTCCTCCAAACCAATACCCTGAAAGAATATGATTGTTAGTGATTCTTCATCTCTCAGTTCATTGGGCTACAATTCAGGCCTCCAAGCGCCTAGATAGGCTGAAATAGCATAGAAGTTTTCCCTGACTCTCTTGTACCCTCCCACCATGTTTGGTGAAGGTTGGGTTTCAGAGGTCTGAAATATACACCCACAAAAATCCCTCAACCAGGATGGTTTCTCCCAGGCAACTAGAGACCGAAATCACACAAGTGCTTCCCCTGGCTTTCTTCTACAATCTCTCCAAGCTTGGTAAAGATTAGGTTGAATAAATGTCATGTGTATGTGATTTTTTTAGAGTTTTAAAGGCAAAAACTAATTGACAAACTGATTCATCAGAAAAATTCATAAATTTGTTATTTGTGATTCATCAACCATGATGATTTGCACATAGAAACAAATCACTATTTTTCCAATTTGTGCCCATCTCTGCTTCAGAGCATTTGCCTTGAAACAAACCAACATTCCTTCCTATGCCTTCAAACCACAAATCCCTTTCCTCTCCTTTAAGTGTGATCTCTTTGAGACACGCAACATTTCATGGCTCAAACACTGTCCTCTCACCCTTGTGACATAAACAAAGAGGATCACATAGGCTTCATGTGTATCAGGGGAGTAGGTGGCTGTTTTCCCCACCTAGATATTCGCTCTAGAGAACAACACGTGCATGCATTAGAGGTTTATGTGGGAAGGAATAAGACACACGGCAGCTACTCAGAGCATAGCAACAGTGGAAGGCGAGAATAAAGGATAGCCAGATGGTCCAGCATTTTCATGCCTGTGTCCTCCACACACTCTCTTTCCTATGATACAGTTTCCCTCCCACGGCATCAGACAGCACACAGAGAATGTGAGAAGTGTCCCGGCACCACCAAATGTTACGGCAGAAGGAACACACACAGCCAAGTCCTTACGCAGGCGGAGGGGGAGAAGGCAGGGTTGGTTGAATGGAGATGGGGCTCTAGAGTTGATTCACAAAATCTGATGCTTTTCGATAGGATCCCAAGCCCAGCATCTCAACTAGATCAAAGAGAGAGAGAGCACTGCCTAGGCTTCCCAGGGCAGCCGCTTCCCCTTCCTTACAACGCCAGACCCAAAAGCTCTGGGTGCGTCCCTGTGACCTCACAGATGTTGGGTCCCGGTGGCATCAGAGGAGGTGGGTCCTGGGGTGATGATTGCAGATTAACGTGTTTGCACTTTGGATGGGTGGGTGTCTGTGAGGACGGGCGGTTGTGGCAAACCACGTGGGTGGTGCACGTCACCTGCTGAACAAATTTTATGTTGAGTACCCTCAAAGGCTTTCTGGCAGAGCCACAGAGCAAGGGGGCACAAGGTAGGAGCCCAGGGATTAAAGCCGCTGCAAACTGCAAAACCAAGCTTTCTATAATGTTAGAATGGCACAGCTGGAGTCCAGCCTCGGCTAAGGAAGCCCAGTGGGGAATCCAACTCCCAACCTCTGGATTTGCAGCCAGCGACCCAAACCACTGAGCTGTCCAGATCTGTAATCCCTAAATTGAGAGCAATTTCTATTCTGTGATCGAAAAGTGGAGACAGGAGAGACGCTATCATCTCTATTGCATTTCTCCAAATCCTCCTTGCAATTTTTCTTATCCTCATGCCGTCACACTTGGGAGTATCTCCCCCTCTGCCCTCTCTGTGTTGAGATTTGTACCGGCTTCTTTGCATGTTGTGCCTAAGATTTTGTCATTGATTAAAACTTGTCTGTTTGTCTGTCTTTTGCAACTGCATATTTTAAAATGTGCACAGTGTCTTCTATGTGCTTTCTTTATCCAAAAAGCTTTAAAACCATCATAGATATGGAAATTCATGAGGCGCAGTACATTTTCCCCCTGCAATGAGTCTCAGGAGGGGGACACAAACTATTTCAATAATTGAGCCCATGCAAATTCTTTTCAGTCTCCCTTTGACAACCTAAACCATTTATTGGTCCATTCTTCCACACCAGCACAAAATGCATCTAGTGGCTCAGTAGATTTCTGAAACAGATATATTGATATATAAATTGATTAGATAGATATAGATATTATTTATTTATTTATTATTGTTATTATTTGGAATATTTTACCCCACGTTTCTCCATGGAAAAGGACCCAAGGTGGCTTACAATAATGAGGGGCAATATACAGCCCAGAACATTTAAGGCATACTCAAATTAAGAACAGGGAGTTAGAAGAGGCATCTTGGAACATTAAAAGGTAACAGCAGCACTACAAAGAGCACGCAGAAAGAAAAGAAAAATCCATTATGGGGATGGAAAGTAACATGGGAAACACTGGTGTTTTTATGAAATCAGTCAATGCAGTCATGTATGGTAATCCA
The DNA here is from genome assembly GCA_023846285.1 of Phrynocephalus versicolor. Lineage (NCBI taxonomy): Eukaryota > Metazoa > Chordata > Lepidosauria > Squamata > Agamidae > Phrynocephalus > Phrynocephalus versicolor. Next base: position 14,065,789 of record JAHTLZ010000252.1, on the reverse strand, counting down.
TATAAAATTACATAGTAGGAAGTCCCTCATTCAGGGAAAGGTTGCCTGAAGAGGAAGGTCTTTGCCTGCTTCTGGAGAGACAGCAGAGAGGGGCAGGTGCATGTCTAATACATTTGCATTCCATGACAAAGGGGAAGGATATGATGTCTGCTGGAATCTCTGAAAACAAGTCACACATGTCTACTCTTTGGATCCTGGTTCGGCTTTTCTGAACTCCATCCACTGGTCTGACTGGACTTCATTATTTGCTTCTGAAATCTATTAACCGGGCACATACGAGAGGAAAAGGACTCCACATAATGTCTTCCCTGGTATTATTTCGCCAGTATGCATAGAAATGGTGGCATATTGAAAAGGAAGCCTGTCCACCCCAGGTCTTCTGAGTCCTACCCACCAGTGCTACCACCCCAAAACAAAGTGACAGGTCAAGTTTCTTTAATACAACATGCCATATCTGGGGAATGTGCATCTCTCCATCTATTCTGAGGCCCTGTACTGGGACCAACAACACCAACTGCAACGTCAACAGGGAACGGCCATGATTCACTTTTAACACGAGGTTCTGCTCGCCTCTGAACCTTGTTCCACCTCCTCTGCAACCCCCCCCCCTTTAAAGAAAACCGGAAGCTGACTTCCATTCCCTTTCTGATTCCTCTTCCAAAGAGGGGTACAGCCCATGGCATGACCAGGTGGGGGGCAGGGGTGAACTTGCCTTTGAGACTCACACCCAGAGCAATCCTTAACAGATTAGTGCTTAAGAGAATGGACTAGTGGAATGTCCCCAACTTCTCAGCCTTATCTTCGTAAGTGTTATTATGCAACCTACTGAGTCTTGGTTCAGCCTATGTTTCTTTCATTTGGTGGTCATGGCCGTAGCCAAAAATGGTTGAGAAGGCTGGTATAAGAGACCATTTCTGCTTTATGCAGATAGTCCAGTCACCACCTAGCTAGTTGTGGGATATTAGGGCAAGCACATCTTTACTGAAGGCAGTCCTCTCCTTGAAGGGCTTTCAAAGGACAACCCTAGTTTTGAAGATGGCCTCCACTTGAAGGACAGTCCAGCACCATCCAAAAGATAATGTAACTTATGGAGGGAGATCAAGAGCCTTGAACGTGCCTCCCAGCACTCCCCAAAACAATGTAGCAGCACAGGATCTGGGGGTTCCAGGTTCAACAGGGAGCAAGATTCCTCCACAGCCAAATGTCTTCTTGTGGTAGAACCTCCACCAACCAGCCACCTTAGAACTGTAGGACTGGAAGGGACCCTAGTTTTGAAGAACATCAAGTCCAGTCCCTGACAAGGAGGCCCATTGGGGAATCAAACTCCTGACCTCTGGCTCCACATCCAGAGACCAAAACCACTGAGCTATCCAACAGTTCTCCACATATAAGGAGCAGATACTCCTTTATTCCACACTATAGTATATCTGCTGGAGAAGGGAAGGGTTACAGCAGAAATCCAGCCGTTTGCCCAAGCACATCCAAAATTGGAACTGCCTTCCCTCTCCAGAATGCAGCGGAGATGTCACTCAGTAAGGTTCTCCCAACCCACTGCCTCTCTATCTAGCTCACTCCCTCAAGTTCCCAGTGACCTTGTTCCTCATTTGCAGCACAGAAGAGCACACTGTGCTTGCTTCACCCCCTACAAACACTTTGCTGTCGACACAGGGAGAGAGAGAGAGAGAAAGAGAGAGAGGAGGGGAGGAAGAGAGAGGAGGGGAGAGAGGAGAGTGGTAATTAATTGAGCCTTTTGTTCAATTTCTCAACAAGCATTTAAACAGCAGATTGAGTTACAGCAAGGACGATAACATCGCGTAAGGTAGCAGATTCACGCAGGGCAGCCAAAAATTCAAAACAGGCGTAGGCTAATTGCTTCCAGCTAAGGCATTCAGGCTCAGCCCATCACCAACCCACCTTGCGGCACTGCAGGGTGCCCTCACTCCAGCCAAGATGACACATGTGCAAACCGCTGGCAAGGGTCCAAGGTGGAAGGAGAGCCCCGCAATTGTACCAGTAATCCCTGCCTCGTTGCCCTGACACAGCTCTGCCAGGTGAAAGATGAGCGAGGGAGCATCAGCAGCCACCATGATAAGCCAAGAAAGTCATCTGGAGTACCAAGCTTCCAACCAAAGATCAGCTAACCACATCCTGGTGGTGCCTACTAAAAATGGACCACCTCCAGGCACTTTCTCAGAAATTTCTCAGACTGTGAAGATTCTCAGTCATCCAGGTGAGTTTATCTGGAAGTGGAATCATGTGCTATAAAAACCTAATTGAATTCAACCACCAAATGCTCATCCGAGCCTCAAATGCCATTTATAGTGAAGAATGCCCTGTTGTCTGGTCTCTGAATGACTCCCTGTTCTCAATACCTTCCAAGGATATTTGGCTGGATGGGTGTGGGTTGAGGTGGTCCCCCTTTTTTCATGTCTCCACTGAGAGTTATTGGGTTATTCAATCAGTCTTCCCACATCCCATGCAGAGGTATATTGGCCGAACTCTTAAGAGTCTCCCTGTTGTCTGTGAAGATTCTCAGTCATCCAGGTGAGTTTATCTGGAAGTTGAGTCATGGCAACTGGACTTCTTTTCTTGAGAGATTGAAATGTTTTGCTGCTCATCCAAACAGCTTTGTCAGTCTGAGGAAAGCTAGATGTGACTCCTCCATTTTATAGTCCTCCATTTTATAGTTCACTTTGGCATCATGTCGCCCTGGTTTCAGTCTCTCAAGAAACGTTTCAATCTCTCAAGAAAACAAGTCCAGTTGCCCAGACTCAATTTCTCAGAAATAGAGCTCAGGAGCTCAGATGTGTACAAGAAATGGCACAGACTCAGAAGGGGTCCATCTAAAACAACACCATGTAACTATCATGTTGTCTACATGGAGAAATGGCAGCAGAGTGAAGATCTAGGAGACCTTCTGCCATGCACTGAGCAGGACCTCTGGAGGACAGCCATCATTCATCACCATGAGTACTGGTAATGCCAATTTTCCTGGGAGTGATGAACCCGATCCGGGTTTTAGTCATAAATTTGTAGGAGCTTCCCAGGGTGCTAGATTCATTTGGACCAATCCTGTAGAAGTCAGGACTGCCATGGATGGTTTACCCTCCATGAATTCTAAGTCACTCTCCTGCACTGGTTCAATAACAACACACATGTTTTGCTCACAAAAATTCCCAAGGTCAACCTTTGGCTTCTTCTGTTCTTGCTAAGAAACATCCCATTCTAGAACTCTGGACAGTCACTACCAGTCACGTAAAGCTACAGGATCACTTGGTATTAACTGAAAACTAGGTGGTGATATTTCTATTCCATCCTTGCCCATTTGCATGTGGACATTGTGGGGGGCAGGACTGTTACTTTGATTCCTCTATCTGGTCTTCTTTCCTATGTCGGCATGATTAAAGTTTAGGAAATGGTGAGACAAAGGAAGATATGGAAAGCTGGGAAACTCAGATGGTGTGTGACTGCGTTGTTTCAGCTGTTTTCTCTTTTAGCAAGGTGCTAGCTATAATGTTTAGTTAGAGCCCTTGTCAAGCCTTCTAGCCAGTATACCCCCACACATGCTGTGCTAGCTAATAAACAGCACTTGGAAGAACAACTATGAAGCCTAGTAGCAGGATGGAAAGATGAACATAAGAAGAGTCCTGCTGGATCATGCCAAGGGCCCATCTAGTCCAGTTTCCGGTATCTCACAGTGGCCCTACCAGATGCTTCCAGAAGCGCACAAGACTAGATATCTGTCTCCTGATACCACTCCCCTGCATCTGGCCCTTGAAGGACCCTGGTTTTAAGCCTGGAGATGCCACATCTCCATCATGGTTTCATGGTTTGTCAGTTCAGTCCTCATGCGTACTACACTTTTTCCCTCCTGGTGGCGAAAGACAAACTCCCAGGTGGTGGTTTTTTTCTGGAGTAAGTGTTCCATTGCCTTCTCTTCAACAACACTGAACAGGGATTCTTATAAAGATTACAAAACAAGGCACTGTTTTCAATTTAAATACCTTTGCTACATAAATGCCACAACTGCATTTGGCATGCTGATTCAGCAGTACCAGACCAGTCACTCACCAACCCTTGGCCAGGAAGGACCTTGATCCATCATGGAGGGCACAAACCAACACCATCAGGAAATACTATGCATGGGTTATCTTGGATTCAACCTCTAGCAATACCAGTGAACTAAATCTCAGATACAGGATAGGAAAGGCTACTGCCTGACATTCTGATGAACTACTAAGTCAAAGTGGAAAATGCTGAACTAGGCAAAGCAGTGATCAGGATCCTAGGATGTATAGCTTAGTGAGGGACTTAGAATTTGTTCAGTTTTTATAAAAAAAATAAAAAAACATAAATTAAATATTGTGAATGAAATTGGCTTGCCTGTTCTTTGCTAGAAGGCACTATAGGAGTGTTTGGGGTGTGGCAGTCCAGGTGAGGCAATCAAACTGAGGTTTGTGTGCTGTATCGGGCAGGTGTAGGCAATCAAGCCGCCAGAAGTGTATTTAAGGAAAGGCTCTGGTGTTACACTTTGCTTAGATTCAGTCACACCAACTTTCTGGCTCTGTTTGAGCTATTTGCTTGTTGTGTGTTTTTCTGCCTGCTGTATATGCTGTATACTTATTTGTTAAAGTTGAGAGTTATACTTTACTAGTAGTATACATTTAAAGTTTAAGTTACAGATCTTGGTTCTTTCATTGTGTTGTGAAAGGGTTTGCTGAGTATAAGCAGGTATAGAACTGCTTTAAGTTGTTTATACAGAGCTGAGTATCAAGCATTGTCTTTTGATGTTTGATGTATATATATATATTTTGTCAAACAACACAAATATTCTCTTTTTCTACATAATTGAGTTGGTCTATGTTATTTCATTATTTTAGTTCTCTTTACATTGTTTATCTTTCCTTCTGGGAGATGGCCATTCACTGTAAACTCTGTTGTTAAGGTTGAAGTTTTTTCTTAATCATTCACTTCAACCCATTCTCTACGTCAGAATTCTCTGCCACAATCCCAGGTGAATTCACTAGAGCAATGGTTGCAAACCCGGGGTCCCTAGATGTTCCTGGAGAATAAGTCACATAAGCCTTCACCAGTAGCTGTACTGGCCAGGTTGTCTGGGAGTTTCAGTCCAAGAACATCTGCGGACCCAGTGTTTTGGTCTACTGATCTAAAGAAATTATTCTCAAATGTTTACAATCCTCATATGTTGGACCCACTGCCAGAGCCTCCAGCCAGCATGCCCAATGGACAGTGGGTCTGGAGACAGAAATCCAAACTATCCCAAGGGCCATTAGCTGAGAATGACTGTGCTACAGTGCTACAGTAGCATACTCAAAGAATCCTACCTGCCATGAAGCCTACGAAGCCATAGGACGGGAACCATGTTGGATGGAATCTAGACAATACTCTCGACTGCAACTCTCACCGTTGGATATATTGACTAAAAGTGGTGGGAACTGCTATCTAAAATAATGTTCCTTATCTAAAGTCTAATATAAACAATAGAATTGAGTTTGTCACAGCAAATGAAGAAATATAATAAACCCACACATATACACAAAAAATAATATTTCAGTGATTTATTTTGGTCCTGTTTCATTTTAGACTGTTCTAAATAGCTTGCATTTTTTTAAAAAAAATTATACAGCTCTGTAACCCACCCTAAGATCCAGCTATAGAGAGTCGAATATGAATGTTTAAATAAATAAATATTAATAAGTAATAATATTTCAACCTCCTTTTTTGCACATACCTATTTCTATTTCTAAACATATTTTACTCTTAAAAATGAATGTTTTAGTTTAACACTTTAAAAAAATCATAAACATCAGAAAAGCATAAAAGATCACCATATTCTGGTTTCGGAATTGATTCAGAAAGTGGAGATCAAGCTTGTTATTATCTCAGCATCTTTCAGAATCAGCAAATACTCAATTCTTCCAAGTCTCCTTAAGCATTAGTTATGTGGCAATAGTAAATTATATTCCACATTTAACACCCAAGAATTGGAAAGGTTTGATTCCCCAGGGTACAGAACTGACCATCAACTCTAAAGTTTTGATGAGAAACTTCCCTGGGAGTAAATCCAATTAGTTCCAACTACAGGAGACCCACTCTATTTACTGCTACATCCCATTGGGTCAATGGATCTACTCCACTTGATACTAGCTGATAGATGTTTCAGAGAGGGTAGCTGTGTTAATCTTTTCAAGAATTTCTGGCAAAAATCAAAGCAAAACAAAACAAAAGATCCAAAATATGTGACACCTTAAAGACTAACTTTCATATTTTAATGTGACATTTTGTGGGCACGTCCACTTCTTCAGACATATAGCAGCAGAATGAGGTGTGCAATATAATATGTGATGGGATATATGTTACATATTATATTGCACACCTCATCACATATATTGCACACCTCATTCTGCTGCTGTATGTCTGAAGAAGTGGATGTGTCCACAAAAGATTACATTAAAATGTGAATGTTAGTCTTTAAGGTGCCACGTGTTTTATGGCTTTTTGTTTTGTTTTGTTTTTCCTTGATTTTAGCCAATAGATATATGTCATAAAATCTGTTGACCGGCCTCTGAAGCTGAGCAGACTTCTCCTTCACCCCGTCCCAGTAGTAAAGGGCCAAAGAACATTGTATTCCAAACAATAATGGAATTACATTGGTCAAACATGATGTGTATCATCTACTCAAGATTGGGAATAATAAAAAAAGATATGTTCCTTCCTACCATATCAACCAACACTGCAGATCCCCCAAATGGCTAGGATAATTATGGAACCTATGATGCTGAGGTCTCCACTGATATACAAGTTTCAGCTTCCACACTTTGGCGGCTTTCTGAATAGCCACCTTGCCCTTCACCATCACTGTTTCTTCCCCTGAAGGAAATGGCCTCTTTTAAGCATCCTAGGCAATAAAATTGAATGCCCTTAATGGCTGCTTGGAAGGAGACATATAATATCACAACGAGTCTGTTTATTTCACGGCCATCTGTATCTTATGAAGCAGATTACTCATGCAGATTCACCATGATCAACCCATAGGAGGTGGTTCTTGCCTTCCTGTTCTCTCAGCCTTGTGAGAGAAAGTGGTGGTGATTAATTAACGGTATTGGAAGAGGCTGTGCATCACAACAGTTGACTGGTCCATCAAACCCAGTCTGGTCTCTACAGGCTGGCTATCTCTCGCCATCTCTTTCCCAGCTGAGAACATGGCTCAGCCATCTTGGAGAGGCCAGAGATGGAAGCTGACACCTTCTGTGTGCAAGGCAGATGCTCTACCACCGAACTACAACCTGCCCCTATGAAAAGTGTCCTATCTCTCAAAGCAAAGCATGGCCCTCAAGTACAATTCAGAGCAAAGGGTCAACTTTGCCCTACCAATCCACCATAAATGTTCGGAACGTGTTTCCATCATCACCTCCTTTGCCCTAATTATGCTTCTCTATATGAAATATTGCTGAAAACTGGGGAACTGGCCAAAGACTGAGACAACTGACGGCACTTCCCTACATATATGGATCTTAAAAGACCTGACAGGATTGATGGAGTCCAGATAATGTTGAGTGTGCATGCTATAAACCCCAGTTTCGTGCTAGCCAAATTCCATGCTTTGGGGAGTTCTAACTGTTTTTTCATAAACATATATATAGCTTCTTCTCTGAGATCAAGGTCCTGCTTCTACTTGTGGCCATTCACACACCTCTACATGGCCTAAAAGCATTAACCCTCCAGAGATGTGTGTTCCCAGGATCCGGGGCTATGTGGCAGACCTAGGTTGACTGCACCTGAAGTCTAAAGATTCATTCAGCCACCGTTGTTAATAGTCCTGGTGTCAACACACTGGTGGAATGTAAAGAGGTGCTCCTCAACACAAACACACACACAAACTTATTTCCTTCTCCTCTTGAGCCACAAACACAAAACATAAATTTGTAATAAAGGTACGAGACATTAATCATGGCCATTAGCTTTTTCTGAAAACCTGAGCAGACTAACTTCTTTAGCAAGCTCAGAAACCTTCTGTCATTTTTTTTTCTGATTTGAAAAAGAAATAAGTGTTTAAAATATACTCTTTCTCTTTGGGAGGGGGTGGTGGAATACACATTGCCTTTACTTATTCTGGAGCCTAAACGGTTCCTTCATCTACTTTGCTAGAAGCTTGATCATCTTTTTCCAAAGCAGTCAAGTTATTTTCTGGAGACAAAAGATTCATATAATCATATCTCCCCCAGCAGTTCAGATCGTTATATAGACACACTGCCTCAAATGTGCCAGTAACAAAATGCTCCAAAGACGTACATTACATCAAGGAGTATTACGGCGTGGAAGGTGGCTGAGAGAGCTGGCTGTCTCCTTAGCCTTGAAAGCAAGGAACTGAGGGGGGGGGGAGAAGAAAGCAAGGAACTGAGGGTTCAAAGGCCAAAAACAGCAACCTGAAAAGAGATTTTCTCTTATCCCCCCTGCCCTCCACTTTTACATGGAAGTGTCTTGGTACTGTGGGAACAGGATGTAGCTAAGAACACAACATGACATTATTTCCAGAATCTGTGGAGGAATATTTGGTAAAGGAAGAATAAAAATGAACAATATGATTTTAGGGTGGAGGAAAAACATGTGATCTTTTAAATTAGTCTACCTGCCTAGTCACCTTTGGCCAGTTCACACGTACCTCCAGGCAACCACTCAAGTCAGGGAGGGGGAGATCATAAACGTGGAGTCAATTGTAATTTCTTTTTCCTTTTGTGGACTTCTTTGGTCCCATTGGGGCATAAGCCGCTCTCTCTGTACAAGGCAAGTCCAGTGGGAACACATCAGTGCAGTCCAGACAGCGTTGAGAAAAGAAAATCTACCCAGGATATAAGATCTACCATATTGCATAGTTATTGCAAAGTTGCATCAATCTGGCTTTTGAGAAGTGAGGGGGAGGGGGGAGAGAAGATATCCTGAAGGAGGTTATCTCCTCTTGCCCCTCTCTCGAGATGTGTCTGCTGTTCCCAGGGCATCAATTAATTAATTAATTAAGGCTCAATCCTTTTCTCATTACTCCTCCTCAGGCGTCCGGAATTAGCTTGCCGGAGATCAAGCTCGTTTTGCATACCCCACCTCCATGCTTGCCTCCGACAAGGCAACTTCCTGGGATGGGATGGGATAATGGCACACCTCTTCCCCCCCTCCCCAAACCACCCAACCACCCAACATTCCAGGTTCAATTAGCCAAAGGTTTGGCCACCTCTGCTCTCCCAAAAGACATGAGCATCCATGGCTGAACAGAGCTTGGTGCAAGAGTGTAAATAGAAAAGAGTTACTTATTATCGTGTTGTTTTTTAAAATGCATGCAGACTGGAAACCTTGAGAGTCCCAACGCCAAGAAAGGAAACTGAACTGATGAGAGAATCACTTGACAAGGACCAAGGAACTTGGCTTTGATCCTCCTTTACCAACATATACACTTTTCTTAAGACCCTCTGCAGGGAAATAATAATAATAATAATCCTTGTGTCTCCAGTGGCTGGGAGATCAAAACATCCACTGCAGGAAAAAAAAATTGAGAGTTTTTGGCTTTAGGATCTACACCAAGATACCAAGAGAAAGAGGGAGAGATGAGAGAGAGAAATGAGGGGTAGGAAATTCCTGCCCAGTTTCCATGGCTAAAAAAGACGGGTGTAGCTAAGGATAAGATCAGTTGCAGGGCTAGGAGGGATGGTTTCTCCTCTCAAAAAACAGGAAGGGGGAGGAAGAGGAAGAGAGAGGGAGGCATCCCACCCGAGGAAGATAGCAAGATCTCTGTAAAAGAGGAGGCGAAGAGGAGTATTGCCTTCTGAACATAGCACAGAAATTGATATAGCTGGAATGGTGATCTTACACACAAACACACACACACGGGGGGGGGGTTTCTCCCAAGGTGTTCTCCCAATCCTCTCTTCTTCTTTTTAATTTTGCATCCATAGCGGCGTCCAAACTGTTGCTTTCCCCCCCCCCCTCCTCTGAAAGAAGAGGGATAATGTTTGGTTGCCTCTGTTCGGCACGATTTTTGGGAGGGGGGAGAGGCAGGGGGGAAGAGGTCCATCTGCATGCTGTGCCATGTTTCTCCCCACCACACACGCACGCACGCACGCACACGCACACACATACCTCTGGCCCCCCTCTCCCCACGTCCGCACCCCCGGGCACAGACGCCCAGCCTGCTGGTCGCGCGGGGCAGGAGAGAGCCCTCCGGTTCCCACGTTCGCAGGGTCTCCCTCTCTCCCAACCCCCTTGCCTGGATCAAGAGGAGGAGGAGGAGGAGGAGGAGGAGGAGGAGGAGGAGGCGAAGCGTTGGTAGTGCGAAGGGGGGAGGGAGAGGGAGAGGCTCCCCAAAAAAAGAGGAGGAAGGAGAGACTTACATGGAAGTGATGTTCCTGGAGATATCGGTGATGTTGATGCTGGCGTTGCCGTTGGTGGTGCCCGAATCCTGCCCTTCCAGCAGCGGGAAAAGGTTGCCATCGTCGGGCTTCTTGCAGTTGATCTCGGTTTTATTGCACACGCAGTTGGCCGGGCAACCCAAGACGGAGACCAAGTAGTCCCCCCACACGCTCCAGAGCCAAAAGACCTTCCAAAAACTCCCCTTGGTCGGGCAAAACGAGACGTCCATCTTCGGCCAGCGGAGGGGGGGTGTCTTGATTTCAATATATATATATATATATATATTTAAAAATGAAAAAAAAATAAAGGCGAGGGAGGATGACGGGGGTTGGAGAGAGGGGTTTTTTTTGGAGGGGGGGTAAGAGAAGAGACCCAGAGGAAGAAGAGGAAAGGGGGTGATCGAAGGGGGCAGGAGGGGGGGAGGAAGAGGGGGGAGGTCTGGAGGGAGGGGGAGGTGAGAGATCCTCCTCCCCCCGGAGAGAGGGGTGGGTGAGTGAGGTGGGGGGGTGTAGAAGAAATAAATAAATAACCCGAAGCGCAACCACGCTCAAGCCTCCGGATCGTGTCCCAACCCGTCCGTCGTCGAAACCATCATGTACTCCAAACTGGGAGAGGCGGTAGTTCCCTTAGTGGAGCCGAGTGCGAGGCATCGCGGCGGCGTGTGTGTGTGACCGTGTGTCCGTCTCTCTCTCACACACACACACACACTCACATACTCTCTCTCTCTTTCCCGGTGCCTTGCGGATCCCCCGTCGCTGTCTCGCTCGCCGGTTGCTCTGCCGGAGCCTGGCGAGAGGAGATTGCGCGAGAAGATGGGAGGACGCGCGCGGGGTGGGGGGTGGGTTTGGGGTGGGGGTGGAGGGAGGCAGGCAGGGAGGGAGGGAGGGGAGGAAGGAGGAGGCGCGCGGGGTGGGGGTGGGGCGCCGAGGAGGACCGGGAGAGGATGAGGGAGATGATGATGGTGATGATGATGATGGCGTTGGCGACGAGGCTCCCAGTCACCGAGTCCCACCTACTGAGCGGCATCCAGAGGCAGGCAAACACCTGCAGGAGGAAAACACAGAATGGGGAGTGGGAGAAGGGGGGGTCACACGAGAAGGGAGCCTTCTTCCCTCTCTCTCTCTTCCTCCTCTTCCTCCTGTTCCTCCTCCCCTTGTTGCTGCTCGTCCTTCCCACGCCCAGCAGTGCTGCGGAAAATGCATGCATGCAAGTCTCTCTCTCTCTGTCTCTCTCTCTGTGTGAGTGTACACACTTACACACACACACACACACACACACGGGCGCTTCAGCTGCCTGTTTGCACCATGGTCTGCAATTGGGGGGGGGGGGCTCTTTGGTAGGCGTGGATCTTAACTCCCCGCTTCCCTTTTCCGTTTAACCCCCCCCTTTTCCCCCTTTTTGGAATGTAATTTGCTTTTTACGTTTTATTTTATTTTACTTGTCTTCGATCTGACCCGCTAGCCCCTTTTCCCTTCCTCTTCGGAGGAAGGCAGCGGAGGCGACGCCGGGCGAGGCTGCCAGCCGACCGGCCCCCGAAGCGCTGCGAAGGACGCGCCGCCGATCCCGATCCGCTTTCCGCGGGGTTCCCCTCTGGGGCTTCCCCCCTCTTTCCCGAGGAGAAGGAGGCCGCGGGGTATCCCCCCCCCCCTCTTTCCCGGTTCTCTCCGGGAAGAAGCAGGTTCGGCGGCCAGGAGCCGAAGAAAAAGCCTCCGAGGAGGAACCTGCCCCGGACGGAGCCCGCCGAGTGAGAGCATCGAACCCGGGATGGGTTTCCCCGGGACCGGACGCCGGCGTCAAGGATCGGGCCCACCGCGCGCGCGCGCGAGCCAAAAGTTCCACTGAGGATGGCAAGAGCCCAAAACCGAGACCTGAGGAGGACCGTCTGGATGAGGACCGGAGAGGGGCTTCTAAAACCCTGGCTTCCCTGCCCATCCCTTCCTGGCTCGCCTTTATTATGCCCATGGTCTGGGCAAGTATGTGCGCTGCATGCTACCCAGGAAGACTCGGGCAGAAAAAAGCAGGAGATGGGGTGTCTCCCCCTTTTCCCCTGCAGGCGATGGGGGTTGTTTTTTGTCTTATTTGGAGGGGAGGGACGCAAATCCGTGTTGCTGGGTTTGACTGTTTTTGTCCCAATTGGATTTAAAAAAAAACAGATTTTTTTTTTAAGCTGGAAAGAAACAGAAGAAAAGCAGACAGAGCGGAGGGGGAGCAATGCCAAGGGGAGAAAGACAAGCCGGGGGCGTAGTTGGGCGACTGGCAAGGGAGAGGAAAGGGGGGAGGGGTAAGACCGGGTTAGGAAGTAAAGGATGGGGTCTGCTCCTGACCCACCCTTGGTAATAAATAAATGGTGTAACCGTGCGCGGATGCGAGACCGAAGAGGTGGGGGGGTAGGTAAAGGGAACGGCGTTTTGTGGTGTGAGTTCCTCCCGGGGAGTGGAGATGCGTCGGGTGTTTGTGTGTGTATGTGTGTGTAGGCGCGCGCGCAAGCACGCCTGTGGAACACTGGGGCGCATTAAGATGCACGGTGCGTGCCGCGGGTGTGTGTGGGGGGGGGGGGGGCGAGGAGCAACCCGAACAGAGCGGCGCTGGGCTTCATTCGCCTTGCTTTCTCTTCGGCGCTTCTCTCCCCTCCCCTGTCGCCTTCCTGCCCTCCGCCCTGGTCTCTTTTCAGAGGCTCTGGCTGCTGCTGCTGCTGCTGCTGCTGTTCCCTCGCAAACAGAAGCAAGCGGGATGCAAGAAGGGGTGGACGTGTCCCCTTGCAGGTGTGTCCTCCGCGCTGCTCAGAATCCCAGGTTCTTGGCAGGCCAAGAAGACCGAGGAAGAGGCTGGGAGTGGGGGGATCTTTTTATTATTATTATTATTATTATTATTATTATTGAGTTCGAGTCTCCGGAGCACCTTATTATTATTATTATTATTATTATTATTATTATTATTATTATTATTATTTTGGAGGGGACTGTCTCTTGCAGACTTGGGAGAGCTCAGTGGCTGCAACGCCCCTTCGTCTTGAATTACCAGCCTCCGCTCCAAATTTCTGTCTTATTTTTTGGAAACCAGACTAACGATCTACATGGAGGGGAATGCCGCCCTTCTGTCCTCCCCCCCCCCAGGGCCTTATGCACCTCCTGGAGACTGAGGGAAAGGGAGAGGTTGAGTAAGCCATCCCCTGCTTGGCAGTTGTGAAGGAGGTCCTGAGTTCGAGTCTCTGGAGCACCTGATTGTGCGGATGTCTACAGGACAGATCTTGGATTGACACTTCAAGGAAGCAGCTGCCGGTCAGAGTGTGTAACACTGGAGGAGGTGGGCCATCTTGCCATATGGAAAGAGTCCAGCTTTCAAGGACAACGTCATCAGATGAAAAGAAGGAAAGAGCCGAAACAAGGAATGCCATGCCTTCCAGGTCCTTCCAGGTCCTACCAGGTCCTACAGAGGAGCTGCCATTCAGTGTATGCATCATTGGCTTGGATGGAGCCACATTGTGACTTGGTGCAGATCAACATCCCATGTTCCCATCTATTTATTTAGCTTTATTCATTTGCTTCTTTAGTTTTCTTCTTTCTCTCCCCGGAACTTCAAGCAGTATCCAAAGAACTCTTTTCTTTCCACTTGACTTACGTGCGCGCACGCACGCACGCGCGCACACACACACACACACACACACACAAATGTGGTCAACTGGTCAAAGACCACCAAGTGAATATTATGGCTCAGCTGGGAGACCTGAACCTGGATGCTTGGGGTCATGTTTGAACGCTCCCAACGATTGCATCCCAAGTGGTTCTGTGTTATTCAGAACCACAGAGACTGGACCAACTTGATGATGGAGCACCTTGTTTGTATTTTTTAAAAATTGATTATTTATTAGTGAAATGTCTGAACAGACAAAAATTTGTAACAAATAAGGACATAATTAATTGTAAATCTCTTTTGAAAGGAAATTAGAAGAAAGAGGGCAAAAAGGAAAACCACTAAGTTCTATACGTAAACTTCTCTATAAACTTCCAATATCTAAAAATATATCCATGCATAGTTTTGTTTCCCTTGTTGTAGTGCAATATTTGACCCTTTTTAGTACAGTGTTGCCTCTTAAAATAAATTTGATTCATTCTATGGGTCAATTTGTTTCAAGAAAATTTTGTCTTACAAAACACAGTTTCCCATAGGAATGCACTGGGAATGGATTATTTGGTTCCAGAGGCCATGGATCACTTCATTTTACCAAAATTTTGCCTTACAAAATGTGATTTCCCATGGGAATGGATTAATCCATTCTGGAGGCCAGAATAAAGACAAAAAATAACTGTTCCCCCCCCCCCCCTGGGCACATACAGTATGGTTTTTCATCTTGAGATGCATCCCATAGGGACTTTTTTTTTCCTCTTGCAAAGCATGCCTGTTCCCAGATATTTTTTTCCTATGAGATTTTTTTTTTCCTTATGAGGCATTTGTCTTAAGAGGTACCACTGTATTTGTACACTTTCTGTTATTAGTTTTAACAGTCTCTTTTAATTGTTGCAAGCCACATTGGGTCCTTTATAAGGAGAAAAGAAGAGAAAAGGGATTATAAATAAATAAATAAATAAATAAATAAATAAATAAAAAGTTTTTTCATCTCTATGCCATGTGTTTATACATCAGAATATTCTCTGTCTACTGAATTATATTTGTCTTTCCAGAAGCACATAGTTGTCACTTCTTAGCTAGGCAGGTCCTTTCTAGAAACTTAGAGAACCACAGCCACTTCATAAATACAAATACTCTGACAATATCTCAGTGATCTGAGTATGATATTGTTTCCTTTGTTCTCAGATGTTAACTACAGAGGGGTGGCTCTTGCAGAGATATAACAGGAAGACTTAGGCCATTGCCCGCCAATGAGCCTACTGAGCCTGTCATCCACCTAACGAGCCTAATCAGGCCCTTGTCCATCTTATGAGCCTATTTCAGACCAGGGTGACATGAGGTCAATTTGAACTATAAAATGGAGGACTCACAACTAACTTTCCTCAGAATAACAAAGCTGTTTGGAGGAGCAGCGAAACATTTCAATTTCTCAAGAAAAAGTAGTCCAGTTACCATGACTCAACTTCCAGATAAATTCACCTGGATGACTAAGAATCTTCACAGACAACAGGAAGACTCTTTAAGGGCGCTTTTACACGACCTCTAAAATCTGGTGACAATTTAAATTCGGAACAGAGATCATGGGGTTTGTTCCTCTTCCTGGGTTCCCACTCTTCTGCACTCCTTTGCTCCTGTTTGCGGTGAGGGGAGAAAAAAAGGGAGAAAAGAATGCAGGCTTACCTCCGCCAGAGCAGCACCACAGGGATTCTGGTCTCTTAAAGGGCTGGCAGGACAAAAAAACAAACAGAAGGCGAGGGGAGCCCAGCATCCACAGCTTTACAATCCTCATCGGAATTTTTTTTACCTCCGGACACCAGGTACTTCTAAAGTGTGCTGGGGCGCGCTTAGGTGGGCGTGGTCGTACTTTATTTTGTTTAAAGTCCGCAGCTGGTGGGA
This sequence comes from Phrynocephalus versicolor, assembly GCA_023846285.1. Taxonomy (NCBI): domain Eukaryota; kingdom Metazoa; phylum Chordata; class Lepidosauria; order Squamata; family Agamidae; genus Phrynocephalus; species Phrynocephalus versicolor. The sequence continues at coordinate 14,049,850 of JAHTLZ010000252.1, read as the reverse complement.
AAACAATTTTAAGCTCTGCATCTGGGAGCCCTTTGTCTCGGATTTTAGGGGTCGTGTAAAAGAAGCCTATGAGTTTGGTCAGTATAGCATTGCATGGGATGTGGGAAGACTGATTGAATGACCCAATCACATTCAGTGGAGACATAAAAAAGGTGGGACCACTTCCTCCCACATCCATCCAGCCAAATATCCTTGGAAGGTACTGAAAACAGAGAGTCATTCAGAGACCAGAAAACAGAGCAATCTTCACTATAAATGGCATTTCAGGCTCAGAGGAACCTTTGGTAGTTGAATTAGATTAGGTTTTCTTAACACAAAGTCAGCTACTCTAGATAAAATGAAGAGGTGTGTGTGTGTTGCGTCGTAACAGTTGTGACCGACCCTTTGTAACCCCATGTCCATGGAGTTTTCTTGGTAAGAATACTGGCGTGGTTTGCCTACAGCACCTGGTATTCCCTGGTGGTCTCCCATCCAATCACTAACCAGGGCCGACCCTGCTTAGCTTCCAAAATCAAGCGAGATTGGATGTGCTTAGGGCATCGGATCGAAAACCTGGATTTTAACCCAAGGCAACATAGTCCTAAGATCTATATTGTTACTAACCTGTCCCATCTCCACCATAATTTCCTCCATGTTCAGATGTGTCTGGTGATGAGAGGTTCTGACTCATGGGTGGTCTTTCTACAAGCTTGAGAACATCTGTTTCCAAAAAGTTCTTGATCCCGTGTTGAGTCTACATGCACACCATACCCTTCTTCTGAGACTGGTCCCTCTCTATATGGGGAAAATGATGACACAGAGGGCTGTGCACCATTGTGTCCTCTTAAGAGTGTTGCCAAGAAGAAGGGACTTCGCTGGATAGCTGAGTGAGTTGGGTGCCTAGTGATGGGGCCAGAGGGTGGAAATTCAGTTTCCCATGGTGCCTCCCAAGAGAAGAGCCAGCCTGTGTGGCCATGGAAAAGCTGCACAGCTCCAAGGCAACCCCAGAAAAAGGGAAGGTTCCCTCCAGCCGACGACAGGGCCAGGAATCTGGGCGTGGTACTGGACTCAGCCCTCTCCCTGGAAGCCCAGGTGATGGCTGCTTCCAGGGCCACTTTTTTCCATCTCCACAGGATCGCCCAGATCCGACCATACCTTGATGAGTCCTCCCTGATGACAGTCGTGCAGGCCCTCGTGATTTCTATGTTGGGTTGCCCTTGACCCTTGTCCAGAGGCTCCAGTGGGTGCAGAATGCGGTGGCCAGACTGGTGGTGGGTGCTGGGAGATTTGAGCACATCACCCCAGTTCTGGCCCGCCTGCATTGGCTCCCTGTTGCCCTCCGGATAAGGTTCAAGGTCCTGGTTTTGATTTTCAAAACCCTCCACGGCTTGGGACCAGAGTACCTGTTGGAGCGTATCTCTCAGAGATCACCTGGGACCAGGCCCACGAGAATGGCGCAGGCGCGCTCACTGAGGGTGGCCACACCCAGGGAGGAGCAGAAATCGTGCACGCGTGACCGTGCCTTCTCTGTGGTGAGCCCCACGTTGTGCAATCATCCCCCCAGTGAGTTGTGCCAGCAGAGTCCCTGCCCACCTTCAAAAAGGCTTTGAAAACACACCTTTTTAAGGAGGTATTTGGCGACCTTTATACTTAAGTTCTTTTCTTTTCCTTTTTTTTTCTTTTGCCACCTGCATCGTCTTCTTTGGAGGGTACTTTCCCCCCTCTTTTTTTGGAACCTGTCTTTTATTCCTTGTTTTTGTGCCGTTTTATTGTTAGCCACCCAGAGTTCCATTCTGGAAGATGGGTGGGATATAAGTATAATAAATAAATAAATAAATAAATAAATAAATAAATAAATAAATAAATAATATTTCCTTGCTCTCAGTTAAAGCTCGTAACAGCAGCCATGCGGATGCTGGATTCCATGTAAGGCAAAGCAGGGCTTATGTCTGAGTTAGCATGATAATAGAGTGTAAATCTATATGCCGAGGTTTTCAGTGCATCTGTAATGAATTGATAAACATGCTGCAGTTCTGTCTTTTCCCCTCTGAGCTCATTGTAAGTGCCTTCCAGGCAGGAGATGAAATGTCCAGATCCATTGTAAATGGATTCTCCCTCTTGCAAAGGGGATTTTTTTTAAAAAAAAAATCCTGACTTCCACCCTACCCCAGGTACAGAAGGGGTAAGGTGGAAGGAATTTCATGATTTCCGTTTCATTGAATAGGTTAGTTAGCACTTTTTGCCTGGTTTTCTGACTCATGGAGCCCATAATAGAGTTTCCGAGTGACATGAGATGTTCAAAGATGGGGTTACCATTACCACCTCTCAGTGAGATGCGACAACCAGGTGTGGATTTGAACCCAGGACTCTGAAATCCTAGGCAGGCACTCTATTGGCTGCACCACTCTGGATTTCAGCTTCTCTGTCAGGATTATGAGGAGCATGGGATGGGATTGCTACATATATACTGTATATGGTGTCTTGATCTTCTCAAAGCCTCAGCAAAGGTTGCCGCAAGGATAAATCAATGTTCAGCCTTGGAGTTTGTTCTTAGCATCAGAATCAAACTCACTCCATGTCACTGGGGGGGGGGAACTACTCGGCCTTCTGAATTCTCAACACCTCAATATCAATAGTTTCATTAACACTGCACTTTTCAAAATGAGAGAGCAACAGGCAAAGATTAATGATTCAGATTTTTGTGAGCCATCATGTGAGGAAGGCTCAAGTTGCACCTGATATGCACCTGGCCCTGATATGGTTTTCAAGGTATGAAAAATATTTCACCAATAATTCTACCTGTGCTTCTTTCTGGTGCATTTTAAAGCAAAGTGTTCTGCTTATACACTGCCCCTTACAACTTCAAGTAGTCTCTGAGCAGTTTTCAGTTTAATTACAGTATGCAGGCTACACATTCCCCACCCCCACCCCAGCAAGCTGGGTACTCATTTTACTGACCTCGGAAGGATGGAAGGCTGAGTCAACCATGAACCTGCTTGTTGTGTTCGTTACAGTCGTGACTGACTCTTCATGACCCTATGTCCATGGAGTCTTTCTTGACAGGAATACTGGAGTGGCTTGCCTACCTGGGACTGAACCCTAGGTAATGTGCACAGTTTTACCTCCGGTACAGGCATTTAACCACCACGCCATGGGGCTCCTTCTAGTGGTCTAGCCCTGGTCCATCACACGACCCACTACACTGCATTGGCTCTCAGGCACAGCTGTGTAATTCTCTGCAGGTTTACCCTAAAGTAAGCCCCTCCTCCAGGTGCACTATATCAGACAGAGTGGAATTTACTTCTGAATAGATAATCATTTTTATTTTCATTTTGCACTTTTTAAAAAGAACAATGAGTCAGGCATCATTGCCTGCCTGCTTAAAGACCACCCAGAGGCCTAGCAGTATAGCTTTTGCCCTCCGTGCTTGTAAGGAAAACTGAGTTTGGGTTTTTCGAAAGTTGAGTCATGGCAACGGGACATCTTTTCCTGTGAGATCAAAATGTTTCACAGCTCATCCAAGCAGCTCCGTCAGTTGTTCGGGTCCTGCGTCAGCGTGTCATTGTCCATCCCCCCTTCTTCCTCCTTGACCCAAAGGAGACATAACACTCATTTTCCCAGGAGGTTTTTGGATTTAAATAAGACATCTATATAGAATGGTGGAAGGCAGTGTAGTGTGATGGAGAGAGGGTCAGACAAAGACTCATAAAATGGGTTTTGTTCTGGGTTCGAATCATCATCGTCTTAAGGAGTGCAAAACTGGAAGGGTGGATCACTGATTCCAGTCCTTGTGAAATCCCCCACCTGGTGGGAACTCTCTAAGGGATGGCTGTGGGAAGCCATTTCTTGACTCTCTCACCTTCCTCAAAGATACCGTGCATATCTCAAAAATCCAGCTGTGGTCTTCTTAGTTCTGGAGAGTCCTGACAAGCAAGAACAGTAGAAAATTGTACCATTATAGGACGTGAGTTAGATTTACTCTTTCTTTCAAGAACCCACCTGTTCCAAAAGTGAAGTTGGGGCAAAACTGAATTTAGCCCTTGGCCCGTTAGGGAGAGAGGCAGTGCAGTGTAGTGGTTACAGTTCTGGAGTGAGCTTTGAGAGCGGCAGGTTCGGCCCACCCACCCACCCACCCTCACCGTGCAATTTCACAACATCACACTGGCCTATCATTGGACTTACCTCCAAAACATCATTAAGAGGTTGACCACGACTGGCTATTTGAGGCTCTGGGGTTGGGGGTTTAAATGGCTTGTTCTTCCTTGTTGCTTTGATTCTTTTAAATATTCGTATACAGTAGGACTCCAATAAAATATAAAAAACAGTAACAGAAAAATCCCATAGACAGACGGACAAACAAACAGACAGGCAGGCAGGCAGGCAGGCAGACAGACTTACTGCCTGATTGATTGATCAATCTGAAGTTACCAAAAGTGGCCAGTAAAGCCCACTCATACATTGTGGGGGCTATTTCCACATTTTTGGAGGATTCACAAGCTCTACTGTGCTTATTGCTTTTTTAGCTTTGAAATATTGTCTTTTAATAATGTAACATGCACACACACACACACACACACACACACACACACACACACACACCTTGGGTCCCTTTAAAAGAGAAAGGTGGGGCAAAACTATTTTAAATAAAAAAACAAATGGTTGGGAGGATAGGTGGGTTGAGAGCAAGGATTGCTATGAAGGATGCCCCCTGATAACTGTAAAAGAAGCAGGGTATAAATGCAAGGAATGAATTCAGTCAGCGAAGCAGCCTTATGACAGCCTGTTTGCACACAAAGTGTGGTAGTAGTAGTAGTACCACTACTACTACTAGTAGTAGTAGTAGTAGTAGTAGTAATCCAGCAAAATCCAGCATAGTTAGCTGTGTGGTAAATTAATAATAATAAAAATAATAAAAAGGACCCTAGAGATCATCCGGCCCAGCCCGTGTCATGGAATCACAACGGGGGAATCAAACTCCCAGCCTCTGCCTCCGCAGCCTGAGACCCCAAGCACCGAGCTATCCGGCAGTTCACAGCACAGTCCAGCCTGCCCATTCAGTTGCCGGGTTGGGGACTGAGATCTAAGAAGAGAGGCGGGTTGGGTGACTTCCATTGACTTCTCACTGGCAGGCAGGAGGGCTTGAAAAGTCTGGATGGCCCCTGAGATCCGAGTCAATCAAAATGCTGAACAAGGGGAAAGAAAAGAAAAGAAAGAAAAGAAATGTCAATGAGAGCCTAGATTGT
>JAHTLZ010000252.1:14030716-14044618 GCA_023846285.1 Phrynocephalus versicolor | reverse complement strand
ATCTATCTATCTATCTATCTATCTATCTATCTATCTATCTATCTATAGAGAGAGAGACTTATGCCAGCCTGTATATGTACACACACACACACACACACACACACACACACACACAGAGAGAGAGAGAGAGAGAGAGAGAGAGAGACTTATGCCAGCCTGTATATGTACACACACACACACACACACACACACACACACACACACAGAGAGAGAGAGAGAGAGAGAGAGAGAGAGAGAGAGAGAGAGAGAGAGAGAGAGAGAGAGAGAGAGAGAGAGCATTTTGGAAAACTCCCATTGTGAAAGAGAAAGTGCCAGGTTTATTACCTCCTATGAAGAAAGGCAGGTGGTCCATCTTGTCCCCAAAGCAACTGTGTGTGTGTGTGTGTGTGTGTGTGTGCTCCCAAGAGCAGCCTTTAAAAATTGTTAACCATCGCACAAGGATCTAATCTCTCCCTGCGCAAAGATGACAGCAGCCTCCGTGCTCGATGGCATAATTGTGTTTTGATCCAGGGTGCCAAGTTTCCCGAGCCTCCGCCTGACGCATTAAGAAGCGATACTGTTAAAAAGGAGGGAGGAGGGTGTGGGGCGTGGGTGGGGAGAGAAGGAGAGGAAGTGCCCCCTACTTCCAGAGAGCTCTTCCCCATAGCGTAGGGGGGGCACCTTCACCCTGTGACCAGGGCCAAACGAAATGAGGTGCCATCAGTGGAGAACAGTGTGTTCTCTTCAACGCTTCCCAAGTCTTCAAATCATAGAAGATCTGGGTTGGAACGGGACTAGAGCAAAGCAAAGATAAATAAACTCTGTAAGGCCTCAGCCTCTGGGAGAAGTGGTGGTGGCCCCTGGGCCCTGTGGTGTTCTACCCCTCCAGCTCCCCGTGGCGACGCAGGCAAGCTTCTGACACACAGGAGCCAACTCCTGCCCGGCCAACAGGTCCGGAACAAACAAATCAGTACTTAAGAGAAGATGTACACCAGCTTCTAAACAGGGACCAGGTGGACACTGATGCTCAACCTTGTTAGGACATGTGCAGGTTTGCAAGAAGTATTAGAGGCAAGCATGCTGGGAAGGGAAGATGGAGGACGTGATTTGGGTACAGGACTATGAACGGTATAATTGTATTTAGAAACATGGGATGAAGTCCATCTACCCCAGGTCAGGTTGGCAGTAGATCAGTGGCATCTTAGAGATCATTTTCTTCCCTATTTTTGTAAAGATTCCTGTTGAAGAATCCATAGGTCTCTGGCTCACTCTAGTGGCCATTTCTAGTAATACATGGTGAAAATACTTGTTTTTGGATTTCCCCCTTTTTTGCAATGCTATATCTAGCATTCACTATTACCTGCAGTTTTTAGCCTCTGTAGGTGGGCCTTGAATCAATTCCCTGAAAATAGGGGGATTATATTCCTTTCTAATGTTCTAACAGATGTAGTATTTCTTGTATTGTTATATGCTTTACAGATGTCCATCCGCAACGGTCCTCTCCTGCTTCATTCTATCAGTGTGTATTGTTTTCTGAATGTATGCCACTCAAAGGTGGCTTATAAATACTCCAAAACAGGGAATTATAACTAAACTGAGGAGAAACCCTCCATTTTTTGGGGGGGGGGGGTTGATGACCAAGTGTTGTCATAATAGCCAGAGAATCACAAATTAGACTAGGAAGGGCCAGAGTGAACAATGGTTTGAGGGAACATCACAGTTAGAAGTGCAACTGCCTTAAGCAATAAAGGAAGAAGGACCATTCCTTAAAGCAGAAGAGGTCCAATGGTACAGCTGTTGTGCGACTGCAGCACCTATCCTTCTGGGCTCCATAAGGTTGATGGATGCTGTAGCCCATGCCCGGGTCTTTCACAGTACCAGAAGTTGCAAATTATCTAGCTTTTGTTTGATGAGCAGTTACTGTTTGGGTGCTGATTCTGCACTGAAGCTGCTGAACATCCGTTGTTGCCGTCTTTAATTGCAGAGTGACAGCATTCCTGGTATTGTCTCTAAGACCGGCTTAGTATGCCATCAAACATATGTAACTGTAGCGTCTGTATGGAGAATTGTATCCAGTTTGCTTACTCATTATCTTTAATTACAGACACTACTGTTCATAGTCTGCATTGCTTTTATTATGAATTACTAATTGCTAATAAGGTGCTTTAAATAAAACATCCCTCTAATCATCTTTAAAGGCTTTTCAATCTATTCATTTGGAATACCAGTAGATTATTGTATTTTCCTCTCCTGCATTTCTTGATTTAAATGAGATCCTGAGGGTCAGGCGTTTCCTTTATTTGCCATCATTCTGGTTAATTACAGTTTAATTGCAAGAAATAAGTTTATATCTTATTTTCATGGTAATTGCCATTTTATAATGTCTGAGTACTATATAAAATTCAGTTTGGTTTGATTTGGGATGGGAGCCAGTGGAAGTAAAACTGACACATGGCAGTGTAAAAACCTCAGAGTCTGAAAGTGGGGTGAAGGGTTAAAGGTCACTGCTCTCTCCCTTCTAAGCGATCCGATTTTCAGGATCTCAAGAGGAAAAGTCATGGCTAGAAATGAACACATTTGCAGTTTTGCTTTCTGCTGCATTTTTAAACCCTGTGTTTCTTTTTCTGTGCTGAGTAAGAAGGAATGTTCAGGTTGTTGGCGAACTGAAACTTAATTCTGCGCACTTGGGCAGCCAGAATTCAACAGGTACAGCTGCTGATCCATTTTGCCTACTGTGGAGCTGTTAGAGATAAGGAGCTACTAAGAAGAAAAAGAGGCAAACTCAGTTCAAGCCTAGAATTTATTTATTTTTTTTTGGGGGGGGGGACTAAAATAAATAAGTGGGGAGTTCAGACAGATGGATCTGTCAGTCAATTTTTTCCACATTGGTCATCTTTTTGAATTCAAGTTATCATATCTGGAATCTTTTTTCTTTTGGAAATGAACTGAAAAAGAGTAGACACCCATATTCTCTGTCAACCTTAGCTGTTGCTTTTTTTCAATCCAAAGTATATGGGCTAAATCAATAACACAAGGCTACATTGCAAGGATGTTGTGCAAAGTTCAGTCACATAGGCACATGGATTTTAGCTCATTGGTATATGTTATCTCTTTCTGAATAGCCAGGCGACGATGCAACCCCTGGAAGCATTCGTTAAAAGGATCCAGCCGTAAGCATCTTTCTGCACTATAGGAACCAGAAATACATGACAATTAGATTGAAAGGAAGAAAGCTCTCTCTCTCTCTCTCTCTCTCTCTCTCTCTGTGTGTGTGTGTGTGTGTGTGTGTGTCTTGGATTACACCTAAATATCACAGGAACATGGTCATTTTAATTCTTGCATCATCCCCCAACTTTTATATAGTCTACTAGATTGAAAGCTGAAAGCAGAGTCAGATGTTATTTCTGGAAGCAATGGGTTTCTTAAAAAAGAAAGAAAATGATTATAGGAATAATGGAGATGGGAAGCAAAGTGGGGGAAAGAGTTTCCACCAAAAAAGAGAGAAAGGGAAAAATCGATATATAGGGAGAGCTGTGATTACCCAGCCTCAACGCTGGAAGGTTGAAAGCCAAATGACTAAGAGAGGTGGGTGCCATAAGACGGTCCTCGTCTCTGCACAACAGAAATGCTTAAATTTCTGTTTCTTCCATGCAAGCTGAAGCATAGCTTTTAAATACAGCTTTGTTGCTCTGGCAAGGACCCATCTCACTGAGGGCGCTTTTACATGACCCCTAAGATCCGCTGGCAACTTAAATTTGGACCAGAGATCTTGGGGGTTTGTCGCTCTTCCTGTGTTCCCACCCCTCCGCACATCCTTGCTCCCGTCTGCGTGAGGGGAGGGAGAAAAAAATGCAGGCTCACCTCCGCTCTGCCGTGGAGCTTCTCTGGGAACCATTCCAGTCTCTTTCAGTCTCTTAAAGGGGTGGGGACAACCCCCCCCCACACACACACACACAAGGCGAGGAGAGTCCGGCACTCACTGCTTTACATCCGCATCAGAAATTTTTCACCTTCGGAGACCAGTTACTTGGAAAATGCGCTGGGACGCGCTTAGGTGGGTATGGTCATACTTTATTTTGTTTAAAGTCCGGAGCTGGTGGGAAAACATTTTTAAGCTCCGGATCTGGGAGTCCTTTGCCCCGGATTTTAGGGGGTCGTGTAAAAGCGACCTGAGACACACGGCCGATACAGAAGCCCATCACTCATTGTCGTCTTCAAGGGCTAGGATTGCAACCCTGGGGGCAGCTGCCTAGCTGAAAGCTCTGTTGAGGTTGCAGCATTGATGTTTCCCTGGGCAAATCCCCTGGCCAAGTTACTTTTGAAGACATGTCCTCCCCTCAGCTACTGGGGTCTGGGCTTTACAAGGTTTTCACATAGGGCATGGTCTCGGTCTGGCCTAGAGCTATCGAGGATTGAACCTGCGATGTTGAAAGCATGCATACTGCCACTGAACCCCTCATTTCCCCACCCATTCTTGGATCATAGAATACTGAATCTTAGAATAGTGAAGTTGGAAGAGGTCTCCCAGGCCATCTACTCCAACCCCCTGCTCCATCTAGGAATCCAAATCAAAGGAGATCTGCCAAGTGGTGGTCCACATTTCTCTTGAAGGCTCACCAGTGTTGGAGCACTCACCACTTCTTGAGGAAATTGGTTCCATTGCTGTGCTGCTCTAACAGTTGGGAAGTTTTTCCTGATATTCAGGCAATAATTGGTTTCATTGCGGTGCTGCTCTAACAGTTGGGAAGTTTTTTCTGACATTCAGGCAATCATTGGTTCCATTGCTGTGCTGCTCTAACAGTTAGGACGTTTTTCTTGATACTCAGGCAATAATCGGTTCCATTGCTGTGCCGTTCTAACAGTTAGGAAGTTTTTCCTGATATTCAGGCAATAATTGGGTTCTTTTAACTTGAGCCCATTCTACAATCTGGGATAACCCAGAACAGACCCTACCCCTCCTCTGTATAACAGCCCTTCAACTATTTAGAAAACTCCATCCTCTCTCCCCTCAGTCTCTTTTTCTCTAGGCTGAACATCCACAGTTCTTTCAGTCTTTCTTTGCAAGGCTTGGTTTCCAGTCCCCTGATCCTCCTTGTTGCCCTCTTCTGAACTTGATCTGCACGAGAGGAAGTGCATTTCAAGATAGCAGCTGCTGGGGATTTATGTTTCTCAGGTCCACGAGCTGAAATCTTGGGACTTTGCTCCACTTTTGGAGGTTTTCAAATGGGCAGAGAAATAGGAGGATTTACGATACTAGAGGAGGGCATAAATTCCCCCCTCCCCTCAGCATTCCAGGCTTCATATATGGTTTTCTATATATTTCCTTCCCCAGGAAAAGAGCACTCTGAGAAGATGGATGGAGGTAATCCCATGGATATACTATATATTGGTGTGGTCATCTCCAGAAGGTTCACGCTGGAACTTCAAAAATGCAGCAGTCTCATTGCTTTGAAGCTGCCATCCTTCACTTGAAAATGCATTGCAGAGTCCTTGTTGCCCAAACATTGCCCAAACAGCGAAACGTTTCTATCTCTCAAAAAAGAAGTCCAGTAGCCATGACTCAACTCCCAGTTAAACGCACCTGGATGACTGAGAATCTTCACAGACATTTTGCAGAGATGTATCGGCCTGTCCATGTCTCGTCTTATTCAAGGTCAGAAAGACCTGTTCTTCCAGCCAATGGGTCCAGGTTATTAGTGGTGTATGTGTGTGTGTGGGGGGGTGGATTTTGGGGAGCAACGTACACACAATGTTCGTCTTGGTTTTAAGAAAATGACTCTGCCACTTATGGCCAGGAAGGTCCTCGCAGAGCAAAGCTGAAAGCAACACTGGTTGCCAAATTTCTGAGTGTTTTCTCCCTTGGAGTCTCACGATAGTTGCTGGGAGGCCAAATTATTAAATCCACTATTGTTTGTTTTTGTGTCTTGGTAACTGGCACCCCTTTCAAGAATCCGGAGCATGGCATGTAAAAATCTCCAACAATCTTTTCCCACACCGAAAAGCCTTTTCTGGTGTTTTCTCCCCCCCCCCTCCTGCTTTTTCTCAAGACATCTGTTCATCCAAGCAAGACCTTTGCTCACCACTATAGCTTGTTTATGCTATTGGGCAAGGGGACGTAAACCTAAGCCTCCTGGCAGGACTGATTGCTCAGGTGTGGTGCTTTGAAGGAATTACATCTCTAGAGGGAAAAGGTACAAGCATAGCAAGTTATAACAGTTCTTAGTGGTGGCTTGTAATAATGGCTGCCTGAGGGCTGAGAAAAGTTACTTTTTTAAAAAAAAACTAGAAACTTACTGGCTTGGAGATTTCTTGGGTTGCATTTCAAAACAGTAAATTTCCCCAGCTGTTTTCAGGCAGCATTATATATTTCTTATGTTGGGCTTTCTGTGCCATTGGTTTGTAACAGGAGAAAGAAGGGGGATGAGGATCCTCCTCCTCTGTCACATAGCTTTGTCTTGACTTCTCACCACTAGGGATGTGCACGAAATGGGAAAATGGTGTTTTGTTTCATTTTGTTTCGTCAACACATATTACATTACATTTTGTTTCATACGAATTTTTACAAAAAAAACATTGCATGAAACGAAACAATAAACAACATGCATTGTTACCTTTTGGGAGTCCGGCGGCATCTCCGGTGGTGGCAGGGGGCCTAGGCCAGCCTGCCGGGCCTGCTCTTGCCCTCTCCTCTCCGGCAGCAGTAGCGGCAAGGCCTCCCGTTTGGCCCACTTGACCTCTTGTTTTCGTTGGGGGCAGTGGTGCAGCAGCAAGACCTCCTGCCGGGCCCGCTCACCCTTTTCTCTTTGGCCACAATTAGGGCTCTTCAGTGGCTGTGGCGGTGTGGTGGCAAGGCCTCCCGCTGTGCCCACTTGCCCTCTCTTCAACAGCAGCGGCAGAGGCGACAGGGCCTCTGAACCCAGTATATAAGGGAGCCTTAGCCATTTTACAGATAAGTTAAAAAAAACAAAACAGTTCATTTACACGGGAAAACCCACCATTTCCTTTCATCTGTAACAAAATGCTGCTTCCTCGTTTCGTTTCATTCCATTATGTTTCATTATGTAACAAAGTAATGAAACAGCATTTTGTTTTTCGTTTCATGCCCATCCCTACTCACCACATTTCTGATGATGAGAGAGGAACAAATGGGAATTCTTTTTTTAAAAAATGTGGATTCTGGACACCATTTGGGGAAGGTGAATGATGTTCCCCCCACACACACCCTAGTATTGTTCAGCGACACCGACCTTGACCAGGCTGTTTGGGGTTGATGGGAGCTGAAGGGCCTCAAACCCTGGGACACCACACCTGTCCTGTCCTTTTTATTCAGAACATGAAGGCAGAAGACCTTCCGACATTTCCACAGCACCTCCTGGGTGGAGAGAAAAAGAATGAATCTGATTTATTCTTAGCTCCGGCAGGCACACAGAAAAGCGTTTGAGGTGAACTCTCTCAGCGTGATCCCAGGCTTCACCATCCTTCTTGTATAAAGCAAAATAAAATGCAAGGCTATTGGTCAACAAGGGACATCCAGGAGTATTCAAAGGCCTTTCTCTCATACTTTCAGCAAAGGAGAAGAAAGAAAGGCATCTCTCCTGAAAAATAATCTCTCCAAGCTGCTCCTCTCACAACGTCACAGCCAGTCCTAATTTTGGTGAGCATCAGGAACTTCTGGATCCTTGGATGAACTGATAGGAAGTTCACACTTTTCAATTGACCAGGGAACTTTAATTTAGCCAGTGGTAGCACCAGTCGGTAGATCAGTTCTCACCTCCAGAGAGGTGTCACGGGTGAAAATTGTGTCCGGATCCATGACGGTGGCTGCTTTCGACAGCTCCGGGGCAAGTGGGCGTCTAACAGGTGAAGCAGCAGATGATGGCAGGAAGTGAGTCGACATTCAGATTCATCCATTCAACCCGGCCCTATGTGGGAGTTCTTTTCAGACATTTGCTTCGTGCCTTTGTCTGATATGTCAAGACATGTCTCCGAAATCCAAGGCACTGAACAAAAAAGAGCAATCAAAATAACCGGATCAAGAGCAGTCAGGTTCAACATGAAAATGGCAGAATGTCAGTGGATGGATCCTGGAACGTTAAGGCTAAATGCAAAATGGAAACCCTTCGGGATGTGAAAAAGGCACAAATGGGGCAAATCTGAATTGTTTTAAAATTTGAAACAGAAGTGGTTTGGCATGTGGCTGTGGAACCAGAGGTTGGGAGTCTTAAGTCCACATTGTGACTCTCTGAAAGGGGATGAATTTGATGGCCCATAAGGTCCCTTCCAGCTCTGCAGATCTAAGATCATAAAAAGGCAAGATGTAAAAAGGCCAGTTATGCTTAGCTCTAAGTTAAGAAATAGAACTTTTGGCCACATGTTACACTGTGCAACCAATTATTATTTATTTTGAATGGTATGCTATACCTGTTAACCGCCGCTAACGGAATGTTAACGTTAACATTCTCGTAGAAAGTTTTTCGCCGTTTGGGAAAATCTGGCAGTATATAAATATGAAAATGAATGAATAAATAAATAACTTTTTGGAGCTGACTCCAAATGGATAGAGTCCTCTTTGAGGATTTTATCTTTTTATCTTTTTATCTTTATCTTTATCTTTATGCTGCCTTTCTCCCAACTGGGGAGATCCTAGGTGGCTTACAAGTTATTAAAATGCAACCCAGCTAAAGCCACCCAAGAAAATAAATAAATAACCTTATAACACTCAAAAACCCATTAAACTTGTACTTTTAATTCATTAAAGCTATTTGCAATCCCTTAACAACACATTTAAAACACTTCCCACAACATAAAAACATGCTCGCAGTGTCGCAGAAATGCCACGGAATGGAGCGAGCACCAGCTGATGCCTAGCAAATGCACCTTTTAGCTCCCACTGAGCCATGAAATTCAACCCGTTGACCCTGAGCCAGTCAATATTTCTAAGTCAGCCATGTCCGCAGCTGGTTGGAGGAAAGAAGGCGCATAAATGTTCAGAATAAAGAAATATTGCATCCTCTCAAATGTTTCTTCACTCTGCACCAAAAACCAATGCAGTCGAGGAGTCGGATGCTTTTTATGGGCAGCAGGGATGACCTCTGGAGTCATATCTGGAAGATGATTCATGGCAACTGGACTTCTTTTTTCTTCTTGACAGATAGAAACGTTTCACTGCTCATCCAAACAGCTTCCTCAGTCTGAATACAGCTAGTGCGAGTCCTCCATCTTATAGTCAGCTTTGACCTTTTGCCACCCTGATCTGAAATAGGCTCATAAGCTGAGCAAGGGCCTGAATAGGCTTGTTGGGTAGACAATAATATCCATAGGCTTAAGGTGAACACCCTGATAAGTAGCAGATAAGACTATGCCTGAGGCCCCCACCTCTGTTGAGAGAGGGGTTTTCAATGCTCACATGAATGGCTTTCCTGATTCCTCTCTCAAACCAGGGTCAAAGCTGACTATAAGATGGAGGACTCGCACTAGCTGTATTTAGACTGACGAAGCTGTTTGGATGAGCAGCGAAACGTTTCTATCTCTCAAGAGAAAGAAGTCCAGTTGCCATGACTCAACTTCCAGATAAACTCACCTGGATGACTGAGAATCTTCATAGACCTCTGGAGTCACCGAATCAAAGAATAATGGCGTTGGAAGGATCTCTAAGGCTATCGAGTCCAACCCCCTGCTCAGGGCGGGGATCCAAATCTAAGTAGATTGAACAGTGGATTGTCCATTCCCCCCCCCCTGAATGCCTCTAACATTGGGGCACTCATCACTTCTCAAAGCCATTGGCTCCACTGTCATACTGCTTTAACAGTTACGAAGTCCTAACCACACCAGATATTCAGCCTAAATCTAACTTTGTGTGGCTTGAGCCCATCATTAGGGGCTCCTGCTCTCTGGGTTGATTGAGAACAGATGCCGTTCCTTCTCTGTAGGATGGCCTTTCAAGTATTTGAAAAGTGGTGTCCTGTCTCTCCTCTGTCTTTTTTTCCTGCAAGGCTACGCTTGACCTGTTCTTTCAGTCCTTTCTCATTAGGCTTGGTTCCCAGTATTACATGTAGGAAAATGATGTTCTCTTCCACCCATGGAAGGAATGGCAGCTAAGCTCAGAAGTAACAGGGAAGCCTGGGGCCTGGTGAATGATACCAGTCCATACTAGGTGCAGAGTGCCAAGGCATCAACCCCACGTGCCCTGGCTCCCTTACCCCACTGCTCAAGGGAGAAGACGAATCCCAGATGCCTCCTTGGGCTCTCGGGAGGACAGGTGGCCTCTTCCTGCATATAAATCATCCTAATTAGACATATTTACTATGCAATCCCTTTCCCACTGCACCTGGGAGATAGGCATCAGTGACTGCTGTCCTCAATACACTGGGGTTTGCTGATCAACATGCAAGGAAGGCTGACATCAAAGGATTGCAGTGTGAAGGACATTCCTTAAGGATTTTACTCTCTCCGCTCCATCCTCTCCGTAGGGCTTCCTGACTCTCTTCTTCTTCTTCATGTGCCATGTCCTCATAGAATGTTGGCAACCAGTAGCCTGAACTGTCTCTTGGTCATCAGAATTCTATAGCCACTGAGCATAACTTCTGCTCAAGAGGTCTGTTTCACCATGTCTCCTGTAGCTTTATACTGAATCAGACTTCAAGGCTAATACAGCCAGCTTGGGCTGGCAGCCACAGCCCTCCACGGTTCCCAATTCTCTCATTGACCTTCCTGGAGATACTGGGCATTGCTGAACAATCTCCCATCCCAGTACCAGGCAGGCCTGATCCTACTTGGTTTCCTCAAATCAAAGGGTGCATAGGCTGATATGTTGGTCGGACCCCTGCCTGTTGTTGTTGATGGGGGGTGGGGTCCCCTTGAACTTTTTCTGGGATTCCTTCAGGGAAAAACGATCTCAGGCTTGCTGTCCCTTCTTTGCTCGTGGTGCTGCTGCATCTGCAGAAGGAACATCAGAAATAGAAGGACTTTGGCAACAGATCTGGAAGGGGACTTTTATGATCACCACAGTCATTTATGGCTCTCCCATGGTTTGCTATTGTCTCTTCCATTGCCTGTTATAGCTGTTGAGATCCATTAAGGAGCAGAAAGAACAGCTGCCCGATGCCTTTAACAGCTAGCAGAGTTTCTGATTAGCAGCGACTACCACATCATGAATGCACACACACACACACTCACACACACTCACACACACACACACACACACACACACACACGCACACACACACACAGAGAGAGAGAGAGAGAGAGAGAGAGAGAGAGAGAGAGAGAGAGAGAGAGAGAGAGAGAGAGTTCTGTTTCTTCTGAGCATAGCTGGAATCTTGATAGTTCCTGAGAGAAGTTTTTCCAGGAACAGTAAAATGTTACATGTGAGCCTTTGAGGATGGCTTGGGCTTGAATGGGTCATTCAGAGCTGTTAGCTCTACAAAAGAGATGGGTTGTCTTCATTTCTTTTGCACTAAGGACCATCTATGGGGATTTTCCAGGATTATTGCATGCATTTTCATCCTTGCCACTATAGCTCTAAATGTGAACTGCAAGACCTGTTGCTCTAGAACACGGGTCCTCAAACTTTTTAAACAGGGGCTGGTTCACTGTCCCTCACTGCCCCCTTGGCTCCAAGGGGGGGAGAGGGAAGGCCCAATCCACTTCACCCCCCCCCCCCCCCCCGTGCCTGATGGCCCACAAGGAGGCCTCAATTCTTCTGCGGCTCCAAAGGGGGTAGGGGAGGGGATATCCTGCTCACCCCCCAAGATGCTACAGGCAATGGTGGGCTTTGCCCTTGCATTGGTGGCTGAGGTGACAGCTGCTGCTGCTGCAGCTGCACAGTGAATTTTTGGCTCAAGTGGGGGGTGGGGGGGTTCTGCAATGGTCTGTGGACTGAATTCAGGACCTTGGCAGGCTGCATCTGGCCCACGGGCCATAGTTTGAGGACCCCTGCTCTAAAAGGATCTATCATGGTTGGAAGAGAAAGAAAAACCCAAAACAAAATTAAACAAAAGCATTATCTGGGAAATCTCTGATTGGATCTTTTGACTCTGTTGTCCATCTAGAGCTGCTTTAAGACAGAGAAGCAGGACTACCTCCCCCCCCTCCAAGGCAAGGTGCAGTGATGTTGTGGTTTTCATTTATCCCTTGGGATCCTCATCTCCCCAACAAAGCTGCTCGCAATCCTGCTGGCAATAAAATACCAGCACTTGTCTTATCTTAGTGTTTTTCTACCTCAGCGTAAACAGGGACACGTTTGGGAAATAGACATGAAACAAATTACACATAGGGAAAGTGGTAAAAGTAACTTCATCCTTTCCTCATTGATGGCTTTGCAGTTTAGACGATCCCACCCTTCAGATTGGCACACAAAAGTAGAAATTGTGCCTATTTAACTTATATGCAGAGTACATCATGCAAAAGGCAGGTCTGGATGAATGACAAGCCGGAATTAAGATTGCCGGAAGAAATATCATCAACCTCAGATATGCAGATGATACTACTCTGATAGCAGAAAGGGAGCAGGAATTAAAGAACCTCTTAATGAGGGTGAAAGAGGAGAGTGAAAAAAATGGGCTGAAGCTCAACATCAAAAAAACTAAGATCATGGCCACCAGTCCCATCACCTCCTGGCAAATAGAAGGGGAAGAAATGGAGGCAATGACAGAGTTTATTTTCTTGGGCTCCTTGATCACTGCAGATGGCGACTGCAGCAACGAAATAAAAAGGCACCTGCTTCTTGGGAGGAAAGCAATAGCAAACCTAGATAGCATCCTAAAGAGCAGAGACATCACTTTGCCAACTAAGGTCAGGATAGTCAAAGCTACGTTTTTTTCCAGTAGTGATGTATGGAAGTGAAAGCTGGACTATAAAGAAGGCTGATCACTGCAGAATTGATGCTTTTGAGCTGTGGTGCTGGAGGAGAGTCTTGAGAGTCCCCTGGACTGCAAGGAGATCAAACCTATCCACCCTGAAAGAAATCAACCCCGAAAGTTCACTGGAAGGACAGATTTTGAAGCTGAGGCTCCAGTACTTTGGTCACCTCATGAGGAGAGAGGAGTCCTTGGAAAAGTCCCTAATGTTGGGAAAGATCGAAGGCAAAAGGAAAAGGGGACGACAGAGAATGAGATGGTTGGACGGTATCATCGATGCAACCAATATGGATTTGACCAAACTCGGGGAGGCAGTGGAAGATAGGAAGGCCTGGCGAGCTCTGGTCCATGGGGTCACAAAGAGTCAGACACAACTGAACGACTGAACAACAACAACCCTTCAGATTGCTTCAGAAGCTGGTGGATATTTTCCTCTGGCATGTGGAGGGAAATGTACGATGTAGACGAAGAAGATGCAATCGGGGTATATTGACTCTTGGCCTTTCATGCTCTATGTAAAACGGAGAACTTCAAGTGACTGCTTATCATTTTTTTTTTTTATAAAATGGATAACTAGACAATCAGATTGCGGGTCCCTCCCAAGTTCTTCCTCTTTGGGAAAAGAGGGGTTTTAACAGAGATACGTGCACACCAAAGCTGTAGCTCAGAGGAAAAACGGTTCACCATGAAAGCAACGCCACCTGCTGTCCTAAAAAGTAAAGGATGCTCTCCACGGCAGGCTGTCCATTTTTAAAATATGACACAGGCAATGCAGGTACCCTCGGCTACTGCATGGCCATGACCTTCTGCAGGCCTGGCTCCTGCAGGCGGGGAAGGTTTCGTGGGCAGTTGTGAAATTCGGGAAGTCAGAGAGGGAGAATTTTGTGGGGAAAAGCAGTCTCCTTCCCACTAGCCAGAGGAAGTAGGTTTCCTGGCCATAGGAGAGGGAGAGGATTGGGTCAGACCAGGAGAAACACACACACACACACACACACACACACACACACACACACACACACAGAGAGAGAGAGAGAGAGAGAGAGAGAGAGAGAGAGAGAGAGAGAGA
>JAHTLZ010000252.1:14019079-14030706 GCA_023846285.1 Phrynocephalus versicolor | reverse complement strand
GAGAGAGAGAGAGAGAGAGAGAGAGAGAGAGAGAGAGAGAGAGAGAGGATAATGCACAAAATGACGGATTGTGAGGGCAGAGCCGGCCTTAATGTTAGGTAAATAGAAGCAGCTTCTTTGGAGAGCAGAATGTAAGGGTTTAGCCACGGCAGCCCCTTACTCATTATTTTGTAAATTCTCAGCCCTTGCTTTTTCTAGGAGGTGAGATAGCATCTCCCTCAGCCTGACCTGTGCCACGCTTAGAGCCTGGAATTGTTATATCGCTGCCTTATGACTCCCAAAATATCTCCATATGGACCTGAAAACTCTACATCATGCTAAAAAGACGCCCTCCCAATACCCCGCAGCTCATGCTACGTTACCTGGCATGTAGGTGGATTTGGGGTGTAGCTGCTCAAGTTCCCACTGTGCCCTGTTCCACAATCAGCTGGCATAGAAACAGTTCAACATCCCTTCCTCAATCCTTACCCAGTGCCACCTGTGGCATGAGAAGGAGTGCATCCCTCACATCAGGTGTTGTCCAAACATGGCAGGGAAATGGAGGCTGGTGACCCAACCTAACTGTGGGATTCGGGAGAATGTCACCCCCCTCAAAAGAATGGGCGTTTTTACACGACCCCTAAGATCCGCTGGCAACTTACATTTGGACCAGAGATCTTGGGGGTTTGTTGCTCTTCCTGTGTTCACACCCCTCCGCACTCCCTTGCTCCTGTCTGCATGAGAGGAGGGAGAAAAAAAGGGAGAAAAAAAAGCAGGCTCCCCTCCACTCTGCCATCGGGAGCTGCCCCGGGAAGCATTCCAGTCTCTTACAGTCTCTTAAAGGGGCAGAGGCAACCCCCCCCCCCAAAACACAAGGCAAGGAGAGCCTGGCACTCACTGCTTTACATCCGCATCAGAAATTTTTCACCTTCGGAGACCAGGTACTTGGAAAATGTGCTGGGACGCGCTTAGGTGGGTGTGGTCGTACTTAATTTTTTAAAAAATCCAGAGCTGGTGGAAAAACAATTTTAAGCTCCGCATCTGGGAGCCCTTTGCCTTGGATTTTAGGGGTTGTGTAAAAGCGCCCTAACTTCCAATCAACAATCCTTATTGTTGGTTATTTCAACTGACATTGGGATCTGCAGTCCGAGAATATCTAGAAGGGCCCAGATTGCCTGCTTTTAATCTTGTTTATACAATGTCTCACCCAAAAGGAGTACTTATCAGCATGCAAAGCCTTCCTAAACGAAACATCAAAAGAAGAACAGTGGACACTTTAAGTAAGTCCAGAGAATTTAACAATGCAAAACGCTTAAGAGGCACTATAAATGTGTATATATTATTAAATAGCACTAAATGAGTTTCCTGGAATCATTTGATAGATGGGGCGGAGAGCAAAATAAGGAGAGGTGACTCCATGGGCCTCAGATCCTGCACTACAATCCCTCATTGTGTAAGTGTTGGTTATTATCACCATTATTATTTTTGGAAGGAGCATGTTACCTTCTCTTCTGGAAAAAAAGGAAACCCAGAAACAGTGCTGCCAGCTCGGATCTAAGCATTGTTTGATCTAGTTTCCTAATTTTCATAAACAGGCAAGTGTTTAGGATGGCTTGCTGAGCCTTCCCATTACTGGACTGGTCATGGTGGTGCTTTAATATAAATCAGCTATAATATCTATGCTAATTATGGGCACATTCCAGAAGTCTTGAAGGGGGTAAGGTAAGGTAAAGTTTATTGTTATGGCATCAAGCCAAACATGAAATAAAATAGAATAGTGCAGAATATTTGTTCCTTCCTGTGATCAGTCAGTGGGGATGGCATGCCTTGTCCCTTTGAGACAGAAGGCTATTTTGGATATTGTTCTAGGAAAAATAAGTTAAAGAGCTATAATTGTGTGTGGGGGGGAATGTTGATTGGATTCATTACTTTTATAAGTTTCCCATCCTCTGATTTCAAAATCCCAGATCATTCTAGGATCTCAGCAGTATATACATATACAGTGCCAAAAAAATTATCCGAATATATTGGTACCAACCTAGAAAACAGGGCACTGAGGGGCTAGAATGCTTCATTAAGCTTATAACTGGATTTATAATATTGCAGAATCATTATCATATTGGAGGCACTGGAAAAGGTCCATGGTTTGGAGAAATTCAATGTAATTTTTAAAAAGAAAACTACACAAAAAGAATCATATAGCCTTGATGTGTTGTGTGATCTCACCAGGTAAATGGACCTGGCTGGAATTTGAGAACATTGCCAAAGGAACAAGCTGACTTCTCTGATGTCTCTTCTCCTTTTAAAGTCTGTAGCTCCTTCCCCCATGAATTCTTGAGACCCATTTCCACACAGATTTATGCAGATCACTTTAGGCTTCATTGCTACAAGTGGGAAGTGTACAGCTGAGATGAGCTCTACCTGTACAGAAAAACTGGGTAGTGAAAGGGGACCATTTCATAATACGGATCCTAAATAACAGTCCTCTATTGCCAGATAAGGAACAAGAGAAATCATGTGATGAGACTCAGCCATCATCAGAGAAAACACGGCTGGATGGAGTTTCAGCACTTTGGACAGCTCAAAGCAGACATTTGGCTTCAACAAGGTGGGGATTCTCAGGGTGATTATTTGACAATATTCAGGCTTAAAGTCCAAACATGGAAAAGGTAGTTTTTCCAAACTTTGGCAAATCCTTAGTCCTTTGATGTTCATCTTTCTTCATTCTGCACCAAGCATTCCTTTCTGATATCCGTTTGTTGTGTTGTAGGAGATGGAGGTTTGACCAACTGTCTCTGTTGATCTACAGTAGGGACAGGGATAATTTCAATCAGAAGGACACTCTCTGCACTTGAGATGTGATATGGTTTACTCTCAAGAAAGTGTGGATAGGACTCTGGGAGAGTACTGAGACAGGAATTCTATGTTTAGGAAGGAAGGGAGGGAGGAAGGGAGGGAGGGAGGAAGGAAGGAAGGAAGGAAGGAAGGAAGGAAGGAAGGAATTTTCATATTATGTCTTCTGGGGTTCAGGAGAGAGGGATGCATGACAGCAATGGGGCTTAGAACTGAAGAAACAGCTGCGGCAGTGACAATAGGATTAAAATGTCCTAAGAAAAGAATGAAGAAAGTGTGGTTTAAAAGACGGACATCCATGAACCACAAAGCCTTTTAGCGGCCATTTATCTGTTGCTGCTGCTGAGCCAACAAATAATACCCTGTCAGTCTTGTTCCCCCTAGTGAAACCCACTGGCCTCTGCCAATAATCTTTGCCAACCACCAGCCCCAGCTGAATAGCCAAGGGAAAGGAGATGGTTCCGCAGAACTAGCTCTGACTTTTCTTGACCTGGAAGCAGTATAAACCAGAATGATACAGTGCCTGTGGCAAACCTAATCTGGATCATGAGAATGGGGTAACAGAAAGGTTTGTGTTGGGGGGGGGGGGAAGTAAAGTTGAAATTCTCCTTGACTTGAAGGGTTAGTATTGAAGATTGAGGGCTCGTGTGTTTGATTTTTAAGCAAAATGATAACAGAGGCAGAGGCTTATTTTTACTATTATTATAAAACACACACACACCTCTTAGTGTTTGTTCCAAACAGTTTATGCAGGTGCTTATTCCCACCCATGGCAGCCACGATATGCCTTGTGATGCCATCTGACTTAGTTGCAAAGCATTTGGGGAACCATGTGGAATAGCCATGGGGTGATCAGAGGGTGGGCCACCAAGCCCTATGAGAAAGGATGGAAAGAACCGGGAAAGATTACCCTTGAGAAAAAGAAGACTTGGGGAAATTGAAAAGCACTCTCCAAATCCCTAAAAGATCATCATCTAGAGGAGGGGAAGATTCTGTTCTCAATTATCCCAGAATGCAGGACACACAGCAACGGGCTGAAGCAACAGGAAGCTAAATTTAGGATGAATAACGCAGGATACGCCATAATGGGCTCAAATTACAGGAAGCCAGATTTCAGTAGAATATCAGAAGAAAACCTCCTTAACGCCTTAAAATCAGCAACCACGGAGGCTGCCTGTCTGTTGTTTATTTGCTGCCCTATCTATTTGGTTCGCCGCCTTCTTGCACCTGCTGGTTTACTTGCCTTTTGAATGGTTGGATGTGTTTCTATTTGTTACTTTTTGGAATATTTTATTGTTGATTTATCTTTCCATGTCATACACTGCCCAGGGTTTCCCTGGGAAAGTCAGGCCATTGATCAATGCAAATAAATAAATAAATAAAGGAAGGAAGGAAGGAAGGAAGGAAGGAAGGAAGGAAGAGTATGACAATGAAACCCATGACTTCCAGAAGTGGTAAGTAGGGATGGGCGCAAAATGAAAAACAAAATGCTGTTTCATCATTTCGTTACATAACAAAATGAAACAAAACGAAACAAAATGAGGAAGCAGCATTTCATTAGAGACAAAATGAAACAGTCATTTTTTTCCTGCTGAAATGAACTGTTTTGTTCCGGCTGTAAAAGGGGTCCCTTACCTGCAGGGTGGCTGCCACCGCTGAAGCCCAAGTGGGAGGCAGGTTTGTGTGTGACCCCCCCCCCCGCCCCCAGGTCCTAGAGGCAGGGGATTTGGTGCCGGGGAGCCATTTTCAGAGGGCTGCTGCTGAGCTGTCAATGGCTGTACCCCTTTAAAATTGGCCCAGTCAGCACCAGGGGATCCCCCTAGGCCAGTTTTAAAGGGGTCCAGCCCATAACAGCTTGGCAGAAGACCTTGAAAAGGGGCTGCTGGGCACCAAATCTGGTGCTTCTACGACCCAGAGGAGCCATTTTGTTTTGTTTCATTTGTTTCATATGGTTTTTTTTTTTAAAAAAAAATCATAAGAAATGAAAAAAAATGAGGGTGGGCACAAAAGGAACCAAAATGAAACATTATTTTTCTGTTCCATGCAATCCCTGGTGGTAAGCACTGCAGTACATGAGGCTTTCAAGAAGAAATCGGACCTCGGTCTGCCTGATCCACTTTTGACTTGAACTCCTGCCTTGAACAGGAGGCCGGGCCCCACAACATTAGAGGCCCCTTCCAAATCCATTATTCTACGATTCTTTGATTCTATGACTCTGATGGAAGATCGCCTCCTGATGGCTTTTCTGTTGCAGGAAATCTAATAGCCAAACCTTTTTAAAAAAAGGAATGGAAGAAAATAAGCCGCAGGAGGAAATGTAAAGTAGGCGTTGCATGGGCTTAAGTCCACTGCAGAATCACAAACCAGATTATTCTGACCTGGGTTGACTTGTACGGATTGAAACAGAATTCGGGGGACGGGGAGGGTTAGATTCCATTCTAGCATGAAGCCAAGGTTGTTCAGGCTGAATCAGTGATTTGGAAGCCATAAAGAAGCTGGGGGTGGGCAAGCTGCAGGGAGGGATTATGTGAACAAGTGGCTGTGAAAGAAAGGGAAGGACCAGAATTTGCTCTGTGACCACTGTAACAGGCTGTGTGAGACCAGAATTTCACTCTCCAAGGCTTGCCAAAGCAAACATGAAGGGTGGCCCAAAATTGAAATGTCCTTGAATCCAGCTGCCTGCAGTTTGGCATATTTACTCCCCTCTTTAACTTTGATCATGTTTCTAAATTTCACAGGCACCAGTTCATAAAGGGAGCTGTTTGATTTTACTACTTCAAGCCAAAAGGGGCGGGGGGACACTTGACCAGAATTTATAAACCAGTCCAGATATGGCATGCCCATAGACTCAGGAAGGGCCCACATCATTCATCACCAGCCAGTATAAACCAAAGGAGAAGAGCAGTGCTCAGATGTCAGGATGGAAAATGGCAAACATCCTGCCACGAAGGAGGGTTGCCATCCCAGCTAGCTGCGACCAGTGGCCATGCGATCTGGGGCTCAGGGAAGATGGAGTCTAAAACACAGTGGATCATGGATTTTCCACCTTTGATGAAGAAGGCATCAAGTGTTTGGTAGGACATGGATCTTTCTTTGTGAAGGATAGCCTGAACAAGGTATGAACAAGTTATTTGGATGTCATTAGATGGAGAATGGCCTGGGGTATGTGAAAGTCCCAGCCGTAAACCCTTCCCAACAACCATTAAGCCTGAGTCATTAGCAGTGGCCTTTCTGGTGAAGGTGTGATGGGAGACAAATTCTGCCTCGGACCCCCAGCACTGTTGAGAGAGGGATTTTCAATGCACACATTACTGGTGTCTCTGACTCCTCTCTTGAACCACCTATCTTCTCTGTGTGCACGTTAAACCTCACCTAAATGACAGAGAATCTCCACAGACTTATTTCTTCAGATGGGATGCCCATAGTTGGCATCCAGATGCCATCTTCATCGTGATCTTAATTATCCACTACTTGATGATGGTGGTGGTGGTGGTGGTGGCGGTGGCGGCAAGTGGAAACACACAAAAGAGAATCAACTTATGTTCATTGCTGCGATAGTTCATCTGGTTATCTACCACTGGAACTAAGACTGTTGGCCTAGAACTGTGGTTCTCAACCTTGGGTCTTCAGATGGACTAAAACTCCCAGAAGCGTTCAGTGCTAGGGGTGTTGGCCAGGATTTTTAGGATTTTTCAAGTGCATCTGGGGACCCAAGGTTGGGAACCTCTGGACTATAAGGAATTTCAGTCTAAATCATTCATTTTGATGGTCCCAGACATGCACATGTTTGGTGTTGTTACTCAGTACAATCAGTTCCTGGCAACGGAGGATATTTGCTTGGGAAGTGTTGACTCAGTATCCCACCCCTGGCAGTGCTTGTGGGTGCTTCTTTGTGCAGGCCTGTTTATTCCAAGCTTTAACAATGCCCCTTTTAAAATATTTTTTATGAGATGTGCTGCATTTCTTGGTAAAGCACTTTAATCCATTTTAATGCGCCCATCTTTCTCCTCAGTGGCAAAGCTGTGGTTAGTCTAATGCATCCCCCTCACCTCAGGGTTACTAATGAGGTCACACCGAACGCCATCTCCAAACTGAATAATTCACTCGTCAGATGCTGCAGACTCCAGTGGTAAAATTTATTTCTGACACCTAAACAGCAAATGGATTTGTGGAGATGTACACAAAAACACTCGCGGGCCCCCTCTTCATCTGGAAGAGGTGATTTGCCCCAGACTGACAGAACTCCATTTGGTGAAACATCAGCAGGCTGCCAACTCTCCAGAAATAAAGTTTTGGAGGGCAGGATTAAAAGCCCAGAAGAATAAGCCTAATGCGCAACCCCAGACGCCTGCAGCCAAGTAGATATTCTTGGCCCCACCATTTAGAAGGTGGTCCCTTTCAATATATACCTTCACGATTATGAGGAGGAGGAGGAGGATTATGATGATGATAATTTCTAAGAGGTGCTTCCTGTTTTGGAGCAAAAGCCTTAAAACAAGTCTGTAAAGATTCTCAGTCATCCACGTGAGCTTCACCAGATGTTGAGTCATGGCATCTGGACTTCTTTACTTGTGATCTCACCTGAAAATAAGTCTAGTTGCCATGACTAAACTTCTGGAGAAGCAAAAGAACAACAAAACTAAACTAAAACCTGATCCCTGTCCTACAAAATTTATTTATTTATTTATTTATTTATTTAGTTATTTAGTTATTTAGTTATTTAAGTGTATTTTTACCCTGCCTTTCTTGTTGGAAAAGGACCCAAGGCGGCTTACTGTAATGAGGGATAATATACAGTTCAGTACATTTAAGACATGTTTAAGTATTGAGAACAGGGAACTGAGGAACATATTACAGCATTAAATGACAATGTTACCTTAAAGCTACAAGAGAATGCAAGCACTTAAAAGGAGAGTAAAATTCTACGTAAAGTTATGAGTGATGGAAACTAACATTGGAAACATAGTGTCAATAATCACACAAGGCTATAAGTCGTTATAAACACAAACACATAGATTCATATGAAAGACACATAATAGGTTGTCCATCATTCAGAGAAAGTTTTCCTGTAGAGAAAGGTCTTTGCCTGTTTCTGGAAAGACATCAGAGATGGGGTAGTCCTGGCCTCTAGTGGGAGTTCCAGAGCCTGGGCACCATAGCCAAGAAGGCCCTTTCATGTGTTCCCATGTGATGTACCTGTGAAGGTGGCGGGATGGAGAGAAGGGCCTCTCCTGTTGACCTTAACACCTGAGCTGGTTCATACTGTGAGATTTGATCTTTGAGGTAGCTTGGATCCAGGTCAGCATCTTGACTCTACTATTTGTATGAAGTCTAGAGAGGCTGTAACTCTTTAGAAGCTAGATCTCCATCAGCCTCAGCCAAGTGTTACCCATTCATCCTTGAATTTTTGGACTTCCAGTAGCCACCTTGGGTCTACATTTGAGAAAAAAGGAGAGTAGGAATAATGTAAATAAATGAATAATTTACATAAGATTTCAGGTCAATGTATGAAAGTTAATGTTTTTTTGTGCCTGATCCATTCATTTTTATTTTAGAGTATTTTTACCCCAGCTTTCTCCTTGGAAAGGGACCCAAGGTGGCTTTTACAGTAATGAGGGACAATATACAACCCAGGACAATTAAGACATGTTCAAGTATTGAGAACAGAGGATTGAGGGATATCTTACAGCATTTAAAGACAACATTACAATTAAAGCTACAAGAGAATGCAAGCAATTAAAGAGAGAGAGAGTGAAAATTCCATGTAAAGATTATGAGGGATGGAAACTAACATTGAAAACATAGTGTCAATGCAATCACAAAGTCTGTAAACACAAAGTCTATGTGTTCATGTAAGGTAGATCCATATAAAAGTCACATAATAGGTAGTCCGTCATTACAGAAAATTCCTTTACCCTGATGTCCCACTGTCCATAGCAGGGCAGAAGACCCAGGTTTAAGATGTGGCCTGCAGGATAGGTTGGGGCAGATACCGTTTGGGCCAGACCCATTGTTGACATGGTGGTCATGAAGTCTTCAGACACCCCTCACAGAGCTGCCTCCGCATGGATGTTAACATCCCCCAGAATGATGAGCTGAAGTGACTCCAACATCACCTTTGTTATCAGTTCATAAAGCTGAGGTAGAGAAGTTGTTGTGCCATGGGGAGGGCGATATACCAAGATAATCCTTATTTTGTCCCTGGCTCCTTTTTTAAAGAACATACATTCAAAACCAGGGAATATGCATCTTTCGCCTCACCAGGCCCAATGGAGCCAGTCTGCCAGGTGTGACGGCTCCAGGGTGCATACATTTCTGGGAATTCCCTCCAGAGGATGGGAGTTCTGTCTCATGCAGTGACTCCTGAGAGCTGACCCAGCCTGGGTGGCCTTGAGCAAGCTTCCGGAACATCCCTCAAAGAAAGAACTGGTAAAGCACTTCTGTGCACAGTAATACCTCATAAGACAAATGCCCCTGGAGACAAAAAATTCACAAGACAAATGAAATGTCCAGGAATAGGAAAACCTTGTAAGACGAATTTTCCTATGGGATGGTTCGCAAGATGAATTCAATGCACTCCTATGGGAAATCGCATTAAACCTTGTTTCATTGGACGAATTTTTCGTAGGATGAATTGACCCGTAGAACAAATTAAATTTGTCTTAAGAAGTACCACTGTATTTTCTACCCCCCAAAATCCTGGAAAATGTTGCCATAAGTCAGAAGCCAACTTGGTGAAACAAAATACATATAGAGTACAGGCATTTATATAAATGCTAGGATGCCTCTGTTGAACTCTTCAACAACTTTGCATCCAGCCTCATCCCATCAAATCCCACTCTTGGTATATCTTTTTTGTTTTTGTAGCCACTGTTGATGTTAATAACACGAATAATATGTTGTCCCTGGCTCCTATGTGGTCTGTGTTTCTGGACATGAAAGCCCTTACAAAGCAGACTGCCACTGACTGCTAAAAGGATAATACACATTCAAACTCTGAAGTCCTAGAAGGAGGTTTATTCAGGTCATCAGTGGGTGATCCAGATCTGAAAAATGAAGATCCCATGTGGGATCAAGTTGTGCAAGATGCAGTGATTGCAAATATGGGCCAAATCTTAACCCTGATCATGCTCAGCCCTACCACAAAATCTGGCTACACAGGACTAGTAAGCACTCCAAGTAGTTTGTTTTTCTATGATTCAGACTGGAAGATGGTTAATAGTTGCACTTCTGATCACGAAGGGCCCCTCTTGTGTCCATCTCTTTCATCTTGCCTTTGCATTAATTGCCACCACTGTGTTTTGCTTTATTGAATCGCAACCATTCTTGCCACTTGCTTGTTACCTTCCATTCTCTGGGCATTGTCAGGATCCTTTAATGAGGACCCTGGAGAAGGCGGAGCGGCACACACAGCTAATTAATTAGCATCGTAGCCATCACTCAAAGGCCTTGGGGTGACATTCTCAGTAATAATAAACAGCAATAACAGGCCATAGTCTTTGTTGGGGCAGGGAGGTGGGAGGGGAGGGGAATCCATGCCGCCCCCACAAACATTGGGAATACAGCACTCCAGAAGTGCATGTCGCCCAACCTGAGAACAGGTGGCAGCAGCAGGAGCCGTGTCTGCAAAGCCGTCCCAGCGGTGCACGGTCTGCTAATGCTGTTCGCTTGATTGGCAATGCTGAGATGGCAAAGGGCACATCTCTGGAGGAAACCATACAGGGACTGTATGACTTTGGAGCAGCAGGTGGGGTGGGGGAGGGGTGCATGACTGAACGTGCCTCCATTTCCAAGGAGAAGTCTTGTCCGTTTCATCCATGGGGGGGGGCTTTTTAACAAACCTCTTGTTCCCCTAAGATTTTGTAAAGCCCCCCCCCCCGCACATGTGTGCTAGTTGTGTCTGACTCTAGGGGATGTGCTCATCTCCATATTCAAGCCAAAGAGCCAGCGTTGTCTGAGTCTAAGACCACATGGCCGGCATGGCTGCAAGGAAACATTGTTTTAACCTTCCTGCTTTTTACGGTGGTACCTATTTATCAACTTGCATTTAAATGTGTGTGGTATGGAAGTTGTACCCACCAGGATAAGACAGTGTTGCACAGAATCATAAGAATTGCAGAGAGTATTGTGGGCTGTTCACTCCCCACCCTAGAACAAATTTATACTACCAGGTGCCACTGTAAAGCATTAGATATATTAAGAGATCCATCACATCCTGGTCATCGCCTCTTCGAGTTACTGCCATCGGGACGGAGATATAGAGTACTGAGGGCAAGAACAAACCGTCTCAAAAATAGCTTCTTTTTTAGAGCAATATTGGCCTTAAATGGAAATCCTGGACTTTGAAGTCAGCTTATTTTATATGTCATATTTTAGTCATTTTATATGTCATATTATGTGTTGTACCTGTTTTTAAATCTATGTGAAATGTTTTAAGTGAGTTTTATATAGCAACCACAAAATTTCATTGTTCCTGCAAGGGGGCAATGACAATAAAGATTCCTATTATCCTATTGAACTGCTAGGTTGGCAGGAGCTGGGGTTATCAGTGGGAGCTTGCTCCACTGCATGGCACCCTGGATTTGAACCGCTGAGCTGCCGACTTTGCAGTCAACAGTTTTTGGAGCCTTAGTCCACTGAGCCACCACACCAGAACCTAAAAGCGAGGGGCATGCACCTCGTGATGTCACCAAGGGAGCTCTTAGGAGGTCACAGGAGCTGCTAATTGTGTAACTACTGCAATATCATATTCATTCATTCATTCATTCATTCATTCATTCATTCATTCATTTCTA
>JAHTLZ010000252.1:13984493-13996993 GCA_023846285.1 Phrynocephalus versicolor | reverse complement strand
CAATTCAAACCAATAAATCCCTTAATGGCCTGGCTCCAAACTACCTCAAAGACCGTATCTCTCAGTAAGAGCCAGATCAGGTGCTTAGGTCATCAGGAGAGGCCTTTCTCTTGGTCTTGCCAACTTCACAAGTGCCTCTGATGAGAACACAGGAGAGGACCTTCTCTCTTACTGCTCCTAGACTTTGGAACTCCCTCCCACTGGAGGCCAGACTTGCCCCATCTTTGCTGCCCTTCCACGAGCAGGCAAAGACTTCTTTTTCCTTCAGGCAAGCTTTCCCTCAGGGACTGGCTACCTTTTATGTGATTTTATTCTGCGTTACTGCTTGGTCTGAATTTGTAGCACTACTTTTGTTTCCATTTTAGTGTTCCACCTCTCAGAGTTGGTTTGTTTTTTGGTTTCTCTGTTTGTTCGCTTATTGTTCTTAGCTTTAATATTACCTTTTTAATGATGTAAGGTGCCTCTTCACACTGCTTCTTCTTAGCTTTGACTATTGTCTTGAATGTTTCTTGGCAACTGTTACATATTCATCGTCTCCCACTTCATATCGCACATCAGTGCTGTAAGCTGCTTCAGGTCCTTTCCAAGGAGAAAGGCAAGGTAAAAATATTTTAAATAAATAAATTAACAAATAAACTGCTCTCCGCTGTGACTTTCTGGATGTCCATGCCACCAAGAAGCCTGGGCAAAGCATCAATCTCTCTCTCTCTCTCTCTCTCTCTCTTTCTCTCTCTCTCTCTCTCTCTCTCTGTGTGTGTTGTGCCATTACACTCGTGACCGACTCTTCATGATTCCATGTCCATGGAGTTTTCTCCTCTATAGACAAGCTTAAATCTCTCCTCTGTAGGCACATTGGTCTCTCCATGTGAAGAACCTGAGAAGAGCTAAGGAGGAGTTTACATTACAAGAGTTAGGGTCTTCTCGGCAGCAGCTCCAGCCCTGTAGAATCCATCTTACAGCTTCAGATGAAGCTATGGCGGAGCCCCCCCCCCCCCCCCGGTTGATATTTAGGAAGCAACTGGACATGTGTGTGTTTCCACACTGACCCATCTGACCACCCATTTTTTTTTCCCTCCTGTGCCTGGTTCCTGCATGATTGGTTCGCACCCTTTGGTTTTTCTAATGGCAACTTGCCATTGTTTTTAGCACTTTTATTGTAACTTTTTCGTTTCACACTACGTTTATTATAAACCGCCCATGGCGGTGCTTTGGAGGTAATGTGGAGCGGTCTATAAATTGAAGAAATAAAGGATATTAGACAGGATGGCTCCGCTTCACCAGTTTTCATCTTCCGCTGTCCTTCCAACCAACGCCGGGGTTCTTTCCGATGGCCATTGCATAATCACTTGCATGAATGGGAAGGTGACGTCATAATTACAACTCGGAGGGTTGGTGGTGGACAGAAATAATCACATGCTGAACACCACGATCCAACTGGCGAATGTGAAAAATGATAACAACCCCCCCCCCAAAAAAAAAAAAACAGCATCACTGCACACTACCCATTCTGTCTCGGAAGAAAACATTTAATTTCCTCTCTTGGAAAATAATAAGAAAAGGTAGGAGAAGATTACAGGGTAGATGCTTCCCCCCTCTTTGAAATATTTCTAATAGGGCACTTATCTCTAATGTTTCCCCTTTCCCTCCTCCTTCTCCAGCCCTGTAGCTATTACCGAATCCAACACATGTAGTTAAGGAATTGCTGAATTTTTTAGGCTGCAATTTTTCCCTCTTTTCTTCCTGTTCCTTCTTCCAGATCAACAACAGAGATAATGAATAGAATAAGAGGAGCAACTATGAGTGCGTTTGGATCACTCAGGCCGTCATAATTCATGCACCCACCACTAGAGATGGGCATGACTTAGCGAAATTTTCATTTCCGTTTTCATTTTTTGTTTTCGTTATGTAACGTAACAAAAAATGAAAAACGGTTCAAAAATGGAACGAAAACGGAAATGAAACGACTAATTTTGAGCCGTTTTTCGTTTTTCGTTACTGGAAAAGCACTTAATGGAGCTAAATGGGAAGAAACGAAAAAATTTTCAATTTCGTTTTCGTTTTTCGTTTTCATTACATAATGAAACGAAAATGAAAAATTTTGAAAATTAACTCACGAAAACGGAAACGAAACGAAACGGACCCCTAGACGAAAACGGAAACGGAAACGAAAAAATTTTCTGAGTCGTGCCCATCTCTACCCACCACAAGGAAGCTGGAACTGACCAAAGCCTGTGCAACACCCTCCTGGAAGTCCGTGTGGGCTTTTGTCCTCTTGAGTTCCTCTTTGACCATCCAGTTTACTTCCGGCTGTACTTGGAGAGCTTGCTCTGAAGCTCCCAGCTCTGCAGTGCCTGAATGAGCCATTGATTTGGTGCCTATGAGACACAGGAATGCGTTCAAAGCCTCTTGGGCCACCCAAGACCACTTGAAAGGAAGCACGCATGGGTTACCTTCTCAGCCATAAGTGGTCGCAGTCCTAGAGCATGTTGCCCTCATCATATGATTGTTGGTTCCCCAGAAGTAACTTGTCGCCCTCAATGAGGTCCCCGATTAATTACAGTATGCAGGCTACACATTGCCCCCCTCCCCCCAGCAAGCTGGCTACTCATTTTATGGACCTCGGAAGGATGGAAGGCTGAGTCAAGCATGAGTCTGCTGCCTGGGATTGAACCCCAGGTCGTGGGCACAGTTTTAGCTGCAGTACAGGCATTTAACCACTGCGCCACGAGGCTCTAGAGGTCAACTGAGGCCTGACCCACCAGAATGTCACTGGCACTCTCACTTCAGGTGGCCACCCCCAGGGAGGCTAGGAAATTGGTAACCCGAGATTGGGCCTTCTCTGTGGCTGGCTGCTCACTTTGGAACCATCTGCCAAAGTGCTGCGCCTAGCTCTTAAGACCTTGCTTTTTAGAGAGGCATTTGGCAACCATTAGTGGGGTTTTTTTCCTGTGATCTATTAGCCACCATCTTTGCTAATTATTTTATTATTTTGATTTTGATATTGATTATTGTTGTTATATTATGATTGCTGCAAATTGCCTGGACTTCCTTTGGAAGATGGGCGGTATAAAATATATATAAATAAATAAATAAACAATGGTTGTTCTGATCCAGCACAACTCTCCTTGTGTTCTCTGGATCCCCCCTATTGTCTAAAAGACTTTTTTTTGAGCATGGAAAGGGTAGGCAACATTTCACCTTGCAGCTCTTGCAGACTTCAACTCCTAGGAGCCTTGCCCAACATAACCAGCCCACAGAATCTGAAGGCCCAATTGGTCACCCCCTGTGCCATCACCAGCCACTAGGTGGCAGATTAGTGAAGAGACACATTTTGACGTCTATACGCAATCATGCAGAGACATACCCATGGGAGGTAGGAAATTCGGAGCTACCCTTCTTCCATCGATTCCATGTGCAGGATCCAAACAAGTGTTCGTTCTGAGCATGTACTGTCTTTGTTATGTTCTTAGTTCCAGTTTTTCTGGCATAAAACTGCGAGGTGACTGTATTGGCAACTGACCCAGGAAGATTCTTCTTATGTTCTTATGCTGTGATCGTAAAAGACTCTCCGCATAACTCTAAATTGCCATCATCTGAAAATAAATGTCCAGATATGTTAGGGAAAAGGTGGATCTGTCAGTTTCTATTACACTCACTTCTCCTTTTTCCAACCTTACGTTTGTGGTAGCACAATGCGCTTTTTAAAAGCTCACATGGACATTTGTATGCCCTCATGCGTGCATTTTTAAAAATGAAACAGCAACCTCAGTGTTCGTGTTTTTCCTCATGTGCATTTCCCCAAATGATTCCTCTTTTTATACTGCAACTGCTTGTCATTTCTAGTAAAATTTATGTACAACAATAAACATCTTTGTGAACCTAAACAAACACATTTTTGACCTAGAAAATATTGCAAAAATCCACAAGGCATCAATTTCAGTCTACAAGTGCATTTCAGCCTGCTTAGTTGTGGCTCAGATGGTGGAAATTAAGTATGTTACCATGAACATTCATTCTAAAACAATATATTCTGCCTTCCCTAAGCCCAAATGTTCTTTTACTATTGAAATTTGATGGAAGCACAGTGTTTCATCAGAGCCAAAAAGGAGCATATCAGCTCTGCCCAAAAGGTGGACTTAAAAGCAGAGTAAAGCACCACCCATAGACATTGAAATAAATACATATAGCTGTCTTCTCGGTGCCACGGTAATGCTGGTATTCTCCATGTGGCTGGAACCAGACAGCACTTTGTTTCTCCAAGGGTCTCCAAGATGCAACAGAAGTCAGAGTTGGGGCAACCCTGATTTTGCAGCTTTTTCAAAAGAACTCTGGTTGCACTTGCAAAGTTTGTCGGGCATTTATGGTCATGGTGTCATGTCATTTTCAGCTGCAAGACTCAACGCCTAGTAAGGACACTGACGATCACCCCTCCTTTCTTTCCAGGGATTTCACATCTCTGGAGGAAAAGTAAAACACATTAGATTGAGACCCATGCACCAACAGAATTTACTCCTAAGGAATTTAATCCCCAGCCAGGATCTTGGTCAAATCATCCCAATTTCAGCAACTTACTATGAAGCCATCCCTTGGAAGGCAGGCTGCTGCTACCTGTGTGCCCACAAGGCTCTCCGAACATAAGAGAATTTCAACCCTGAAAGCTGCAAGCAGTAATCTTCCACTCTGGACCCATGCAATGGCAAGGAGAGGGCATGCTGAGTTAAATGGGGCATCAACCACACCTTCCCACCCATTCTGTTGCTAAAGGAAGAGGTGGGGAATGTCTTCTAGGAGCCCTCAAAGACCAGCCTTACATTGTTCCTGCCAGGTCCTGCTCAAGTATCCAGTGACTTGGAACTTCGTGAGAAATCATAGAATCATAGAATCATAGAGTTGGAAGAGACCTCAAGGGCCATCCAGTCCAACCCCCTGCCATGCAGGAACCCCATCACAGTATTTCCGACATATGGCCATCCAGCCTCTGCTTAAAAACCTCCAAAGAAGGAGACTCCACCACCCTCCGTGGCAGCATATTCCACTGCCGAACAGCTCTGTCATGAAGTTCTTCCTAATGTTCAAATGGAATCTCTTTTCCTGTAGTTTGAAACCGTTGCCCCGAGTCCTAGTCTCTGAAGCCATGGAAAACAAACCTGTTCCCTCTTCAATATGACATACTTTCAAATATTTAAACATAGCTATCATATTCTCCCCTCAGCCTTCTTTTTGAAAGGCTAAACATTCCCAGTTCCCTAAGCTGTTCCTCATAAGACATTTCCTCCAGACCTTCAACCATCCTGGTTGCCCTCTGCACCTGCTCGAGGTTGTCAACATCCTTTTTAAACTGAGGTGCACAGAACTGGACCCAGTACTCCAGGTGGGGTCTGACCAGAGCAGAATAGAGTGGTACTATCACTTCCCTTGATCTAGACACTATGGTTCTGTTGATGCTACCAAGAATCACATTGGTTTTCCTGGCCAAATCAGTTGGCAAGGTGCAGCTGAGAGGTACCCATAAATCAGGCCAGACTGGCCAAGGGATACATTAAGGGAGTGTTCCATTGATTCATTGCATATCTAATTCTTGAAGTGTGTGTGTGTGTGTGCGTGTTAGAATTATCAGCAGCAAGGAACTGAGTTGAGTGGCAGCCATAGCCTAAGTGCTGAAATGGCTAAAGATGCTCACAGTGCAAATAAGTGAGGCCAACATAAAGGTTCCGCCCCGCACATGTGTGCTAGTCATGTCCGACTCTAGAGGTGGTGCTCATCTCCGTATTTAAGCCTAAAAGCCAGTGTTGTGCAAGTCCGTGGCCATGTGGCTGGCATGGCTACAAGGGAACACTGTTTTACCTTCCAGCTTTTTACGGCGGCACCTATGGACTCTTCCTCACCTTGGTGGGAGGGGCATAAGGCGTGTGCGTGCACACGCACAAACGCACACACACATCCATGTGCACACGCACCTACCCCATGACTGCAGGGTTCAGCCCTCCGTTGCTGGGTGGGTGCAATGTGTGTGTGTGGGGGGGGTGGCAGGAAGGCCACAAAAACGAAGTTTGTCCCGAGGTGCTCCAAATCCTGTCTATGCCTCTGGGGAATGTCTGTCTGAATTCCATGGCCACCACTGCCATCATTGGAAATCACATGGTTTCCAATCTCCTCATGACATCCTGGACCGCTGTGCGAGTTCATTTGAGAAGAAGGGAGGCGTGTGGGGGAGAAAGGGGAGCTTGCATAAGTGTGTGAATCATTTGGAAAAAAAATGAGATGCACGTCTGCAGTGCTAATACATTTTTATGACTCTTTCAGACCTATTAAATGCTCTGCCCAAATTAGCCTGTGGGGATTCCTTAGTGAGGGAACAGCTCCCTTCCAGCGCAGACCAAAGTAAATAAAATAATTAGCAACTAGAAGAGGGGAAGAA
Source organism: Phrynocephalus versicolor (assembly GCA_023846285.1). Lineage (NCBI taxonomy): Eukaryota > Metazoa > Chordata > Lepidosauria > Squamata > Agamidae > Phrynocephalus > Phrynocephalus versicolor. The sequence continues at coordinate 13,990,575 of JAHTLZ010000252.1, read as the reverse complement.
GCCTGCTTTGAATTGTTCGTTCTCAACCTGCCTTTTCATTACCAAAGCTTTCAAAGTGCTCAATAGGTAGTAGTAGCTCTTGGCAACCCACTTATGCTTAATGCGATTTATTGTATTCTGCTTCTTTCTCTTTTTCACACCACCTCTAAAAGAAAGAGCCATGGACTGGACCTCTGAAGGCTCCTTCTGATGTCTTTCATCGCCTTTACACTTGTAAGGTCAGAGCCGACCCAATGATTTTTTCCTGCCTGAGGCAAAGGGTCAAATGTTACAGGCACCCACACCCTTGTGGCAAAGGCTGGTGATCCCGGGTCATGGGGTTGGGGGGGGGGGGGGGAGAGACCTATTCATCTGAACCTTAAAAGGTTTATGCAGAGTTTTTTCAGGCTGCCGAACCCTGGGCCCTAGCAGGTTTAGTCTGTTGGTTAGCTCCTTCAAAGTGTGGGTCAAAACACGGAGTGAATTTACTGCAACTGGAAAACTCCACCCACCCACCACCAACCTCAAACACACAGACAACCTACTTGGCAATAAAGATCGAGCCCGATGGCCCTCTTGAAAGAACCATCCCTCAAGGGGGTGAGAGGAATGGCTTGTAGACATAGGGCCTTCTCAGCCCTTTGAACATTAGGAAGAACTTCATGATGGTTAGAGCTGTTCGGAAGTAGAATATGCTGCCCCAAAGGAGGGTGGTGGAGTCTCCTCCTTTGGAGGTTTTTAAGCAGAGGCTCGATGGCCATCTGTCGGAGTCCTGTGATTGGGGGTTCCTGCAGAGCACGGGTTTGGACTGGATGGCCCTTGAGGTCTCTTCCAACTCTATGATTCTATAGTTCTATGATTCTCTATTTATATCAGTTTTTGCCATGTACATAGGTAGATTCTTAGAGTCTAGAGCTGGTGGCCAGCAACATATAATAATTAAAAAAGAAAACAATCCTGTACCCATTAGCTGGGAAAGGCTGCAGAATGATAGAGACACCAAACTTTGCTTTTCTTCATGTCTGACTATAAACTGCCCAGAGTAGCCGTGTTGCCAGATGGCATGGTATATAATTTTAATAAATAATGTAATATAGTATAATATAAAGGAAACGACTCTGTGTGGCTCCTTGTCCCCTTTCCCATTCCATTCCAAACTCATCACCACGCAGAGGTCCCAGAAAGGATTGTCCGGTTCGATAATTCTGTCCTGCAATTTCCAATAAATGTAGCTTTGCTTGTTTTCTTGCTTGCTTTCTCTCTCTCTCTCTCTCTTTTTTTTTTATAAGGACCAGCACAACATCATTGATTTTAAAATAAAAACCTCGAAGCCTTCCGAAAGAGTATTTTTCAGGGACGTTAAAACTGATGATGTAGCATTATTTTCCCATTATCCTCTTTGTAACCTTGTGGAGAAACAATATAGTAGCCTTCTATGTGTGCGCCTCCCTCCCTCCCTCCCTCCCCCCCCTGCACTGTCATTATTATTTTTCCTTATAGACCCTTTTTCTTCCCTTTAATTGCTGTTTGGAAACCTCCACCTCTTTCTTGGAAAAGTGAGATGACCCCCTTGAAGCAAGGGAATTACAACAATAGTAGGTCTTGCCCTTTTGTGTACATCAGTGTGAACATGCAGGGGATTTTAGGCTGCTGCCCTCTATGGCTCCCTTCAAATAGTGGCATTCACTTTGAACAACAATAAAAACACAAACAACTTTTTCTGGGTTCAAAGACAATGCCTCCATCAAAATCCACCTGAGTCCAGAACTGGAACCTGCCAAGTTCCTAAAGAAAGTGAAGAGGTGGGATGTTAATTCAGAGATGAAATCAGGTTGGGATTTGTGGAAAGCTGTCACCTTCTCAAGAACATCCTGAGAGCTTTGACATTTTCAGCATCTCCACTGTCAACACTGAAGCTGTATAGCTCTTCTGTAGTGGTGATTTTTGCCTTCTTCATGTTCAACTGTGATCATGCTTTGCCACTTTCTTCTTTTGCTTTTGTAAGTATTCGTTTCAAGTCATAGTCGTGTTCTTCCAGTGAGAGGGTGTCACCTGCGTATCTTAAATTATTGGTGTTTCATCCACCAGTTTTGCTTAAACTGTGTGTTTTTTTAAAAAAAGTTCTTCTTCTCATTCTCCTGCCAAGGGCAACACCAAATACTTTGCTGTCTGATGAGTCTCTAGGAGGATAATATTGTGATTTCTTGTTCTCCCATGCAAGGACAAAGGAAGCTAACATTTCTACAGATAGCTAAGACTTATTTAATTCCTCCAGTTATTTGATTCATAGCTGACTGTTCTCACCTGAATGGGCCTCAAGGCCGTTTACAGCAAAGTTAGAACAAACACATAAAAGGAAGAAAAGCACAACAGATGTAAAACACGTCACTGAAAGCAAAATACAGCATCCATCTAGTTTAAAAATAACATACACACAAATACACACATGAAGGAAATATCGGAAAGTAAAGGAGAAAGAAAATTCAGACATGAATTATTAGTGGGCAAGTTGTTCTGAAACAGAAACATGTAAAGGTTCAGCAGAAATATGGGCTTGTTGGGTTTTTTTGGCAGACCTGATGAAATATCTTTGTATCACCTATCTTTCCTCTATAACAAAGCACAGCAAAGTGTTCTGCTTATATACCGCCCCATTGCACTTCAAGCACTCTCTGGGCGGTTTGCAAATTAATTATGCAGGCTACACATTGCCCCACCCCCACCCCCAGTGAGCTGGGGACTCATTCTACTGACCACGGAAAGTAGTGGACCCGACTTACCAGGTTGTGGTCCACTGCCCAGCTGGACCTTCGGGGGCTGGAAGATGGCGTAGGCCGGGGGCCAAATACATGGACCCACCCACACTGCACCAGGTGCCACGGCCAATCACGGGTGCCCGGCAGGCTTTGCGGCCGCGGGCATCCGGGCACTGGCCGGCCTGCACAGGGGCAGAGGACCTGCCGGCACCTGCCCTTTAAAAGGGGCCCGCGGCCTCCGAACACCGCCATTTGGTCCCAGTGGCAGCGGCGTTCCCCCCCCACACACACACACACACCCTTCGAGCAGGGAATCATTTTTCTGTATGTTAGGGCCTTTTCACATGACCCCTAAGATCCGCTGGCCACTTAAATTCAGACCAGAGATTTTGGGGGTTCGTTGCTCTTCCTGCGTCCCCACCCCTCCGCACTTCCTTGATCCTGCCTGCGTGAGGGGAGGGAGAAAAAAAGGGACAAAAGAATGCAGGCTCACCTCCGTTTGCCAGTCCAAGCCTCCCCGTCGTCCTGATTCCTTCTCTTAAAGGGGCAGGAGGCAAAAAAAAAAAAACCAACAAACAGAAGCGAGGAGAGCCAGGCACTCACTCCTTTACATCCGGATCTGGGATTTTTCACCTTCCAAGAGCAGGTACCTGAAAAGTGCACTGGGACGCGCTTAGGTGGGCGTGGTCTCACTTAATTTTCTGTAAACTCCGGAGCTGGTGGGGAAACAATTTTAAGCTCTGGAGCTGGGAGCCATTTGCGGCGGAGTTTAGGGGTCATGTACAAATACCTTTAGTGTGTTAATTTGTATTGTTCTTGTTGTTTTGTCACAGCCTTGTCGGTTTGAAGGTATTGGGACCGGATCCAGGCGGAGGTGGCTGCAGGATGGAGCCTGCGTGGCATGGAATCTTCAGGTGGTAACGGCAGACCCAGGAGAGAGCTGCAAGTGTCCCGGCTCGGGAGGGACATCAGACAGCCTCTCCGCTCAGCTTGGAAAAGAAATCTCAAAGGAGTCTGCACCCACCCGGGGGGCGGGGGGAGTAACGGAAGCTGGCGCCACCATGCATATCGGGGGACAGTCGGGTTCCCCGATGGTATTGGATCCGACCAATGCCCGGCCAGATTAATGCAGATTGTAACCATACCAGTAAAGCCGTGGCCTCCACAATTTTCCCATAGGTTCAAGAGTGTTGGTATGCTCATTAGGCTTTAACAAACAACAGGGCTTGGCCGCTGGACCACAAGGATAGAAAAGGCAAACCTAATGTCATCTGCTGGGTGAAAGCTTTCTAAACAAATAAGTCAACCAATAAACCAGCAAAGCAATGTACACGACAGAGACTAATGGTCGCCCAACCAGTTTCTCCTGACCCAGGGTGTTGATTTTATTTCATCACTTTTTATAATTTCTTTGGCTCTTCCCTTCCCACCCACCCACCCACCTGGAAAGTTTGCAAGTTGTCTTTCAAGAAAGTCTTCCCAGGTGGCAGGTTTTCAGGTTGTGAGTTGCTCTTCTGAAGCATCACACAACATTCCTCTTCTAAAAGCAAGCTCTAACATAAATCAAACAAATTTGGAAATAAAAATTACTTAACATTTTGCCTTTTAGAATTCAGTAACCCTCCCCTTCCCCACACCCTAAATTACGGGATTTTCACAAAGGGGGGCATTGAAAATTTTTCCACTCCATAGGGGGGTAGTAACTTTAAAAAGGTTGAGAATCACTGCTCTAACTGCTTGACGGAAGTGCCTTTCTAACAGCATTAAATGCCCATAGGTAGGTGGAAAATGCATTGCTCTATACAAGGTAGACCAACCGCAGGCCCTTACTGGGGCAACTAGAGCTATGTGTCTCAGCAAGGAAGGCGATGTGGTCTTTTCAAACAGAGCCCTCGCCCTCTCTTAAAACCCATCTCATCCATGTATTAAATCTCTGACAGCCCGTATCTGTATGATCAATATGTTTGTTTATTAGCAGCATCTGCTGTGTTTTAGCAAAACTGGTGGGCTCTTGGGGGAGAAGAGAAAAGCATTGGGTATTAACCACAAAACAGCACTCAGGAGTGGAGGTGGAAGAGGAACATGATGGCAAGTGGGAATTGGGATGGATAAGGTTTCGTGGTAATGATGCTTTAATTGAAATCGCTGGTTGGGAATGGATCGCTTGTCTCGGGGAAGTCGGACTTCGAGGGCTCCTCCAGCTTGGCTCCTTCTCAGATCAGTCCATTAAGATGGTGGAGATGCGTTATGGCCAAAGAGAGGCCGGCGATGATAATGGAAAGACCAAGGACCTTAAAACCATTATCGAGAGAACTGGAGGTCAACGGTAGAGTGCATCCCTCTGCATCTTCAAGTAAATGATCCAGCCACGTGGACTGAGAAGGTCCTCCCCTTCTGGAGACCCATGAAAGGTGTGACCAATCAAGCAGGACAAGGTTGGATGAGATACACATACAGGCTGGCCAAAGCTTAGCAAAAGGACTCACCTGGACTCAGTGGAAGGGGATAGCTCTCGTTTCTGGGTGCGGGGGACCACTCCCAGTTCAAGTCTAAACTTTAAGAGCTATCCTAAATGATGGATCTATTTTAAGAGAGCTGGTAGACTTCAGAACCTTGGGTAGCTCCTGTAAAGGTTAGATCCCAAAATGTAATGGGTACTCTGTCTCTGACGTCTCTCTCTCTCAAAGACATTCACACATACACACACATAGTAACTAAACCTTGGCTTCTTTCCATCTCGATTTACAACACTTGGGTAAATTCTTCAGATATGAGTTGTAATGAACTTCCTCTATTTCCACCTGTTGTATTCAACATGTTCAAGGAGGACCATGTACCTGAGATACATTTATAAAGAAGGAAAACGAGGGGGAGGACAGTGATGATGACAATGACGATTACAGGAAGGAAGGAAGGAAGGAACTCTTAAACATTTGGGCTAAATTCTGTCAATCCGTCTGAGTCACACATCTCAGTATGCAACAGACAGTGCCTACAGAGATTTCCTAGCACATGGCAATTTGCTTCTAACAGGGAAGCCATCTGTGTAACTGGATTTTAGCCTTTCTGCCACAGACCCAAAATAAATACAGTATGCAGATTTCATTTTATTTTAAATTGATCATGAATTGGGGGGGAAAACCTGTCACCATCTCAAAGAGGAGGAAACTTGATCCCCTGTAAAGGTTATACCTTCCAGTTTCCATCATCCCTGACTACTGATTGTGGTGGATCAGGCAGAATGGCAGACATTAGGCTCTTTTTGGTCTGATGCTTGATAACTGTCTTTGCTTTACTATGAATGAATGAATGAATGAATGAATGAATGAATGAATGAATGAATGAAT
>JAHTLZ010000252.1:13962764-13973319 GCA_023846285.1 Phrynocephalus versicolor | reverse complement strand
TTGTTGTTGTTGTTGTTGTTGTTGTTGTTGTTGTTGTTGTTGTTGTTGTTGTTGTTGTTGTTGTTGTTGTTGTTGTTGTATACTGAGTGGTTTCCATACTATGTCACTGCACTGGATTTATCAGGAGGTAAATTCTCTCCTCCTCCCCGCTGTTTGGTAACAAGGCACCAATCGCTTGGCTGCACTTAAGGGGGGAAAATATCTATCTCTGAGCCAGGCATGCCATGTTAACAAGTTTGAAAGTCTGATATGCATTTTTCTTCCTTCTCTTCTTCCTCTCCAACTGTCCTCCTACTCCAAAAAGAATGAGTAATCTCATTGTATTTCTCTGCAGGCACAAAGCCATGGATGAATGGTGCAATAAGAGTAGGGGTAAAGTGGGGGTGTTTGGGTCTTACGAGCACATGTGAATATGTAGGAACACGTAGGAGAGAGATTGTCACACTGTGTATCAGGAGAAGTGTTTAGTTGTCTCCATCTGTGTGTGTCTGTGTGCGTTCATGTGCCTGGAACAGACTTTGATTAAATTTTATTTGGAAGAGAGAGATGTACAAACGTACAAACCACACCATTTTGGAAATAGGAATCAGCACCTTGGAGAGGTCCTTAAAGTTTTCCTGTGTGTTGGCTTGTTATTTATTCAAGTTCAGATTGGCTTGTTACTTCTTCAAGTTCAGATTAAATTTCGGAGTGAACCCTCTCTGACACACCAGCCACATGAGAGTCCCCAGCCTCCATTCAATCTTGTCGGACATCCTGGGTTCCAGCAAATCTGTTCCCTGACCACTTCTCCCTACCTTTGCACTTCTGGGGAGATGGGAGGTAGCTGAAGGGAAGGACCACAGCTCTGTGGAAAAGCACACACTTTGTAGATGCCTCCACCTTTTGCCTTCAGTTTCTTCAGTTTTATGAGGTTTACAAGGTGCCTTGAGTACTGCTTTCTGGTGGGAAGGCGGGAAGAATGGAATGAAGAAATCTGCTTCTCCAGTGTAGGGGAAAGAGCATGATCTTGCAGGGAAATAGATCCCATTTTGCACCACCTTATGGGACCACCTGGTGTGATCTCTTCCCCAGTGATCACTCAATGAAAAGGAAATCACACTCTTGCCCAGTTTTGGTCCCACTCTAGGGCCACTGCTTTTGGGAACTAGGCTGGCATGATTCCCTGACTGATGGAAGGCTTCCTTCAAGGAAAACCATGCCCTACCAAGAGACCCTTGGTGGTGCATTCTAACATTTGCCTATAGGGTCACACCCCCAATGTCAAGTGACTAGAACTCAGGTGACCTGGGCCCCTGTCTCCAATTTGGCCCTGCAACCTCACTGGGAGATAGCAATGGTCATCTTGAACATCTCATATACTTTGAAAAACCCATTAAGACCACCAGAGGTTACAAGCAACTTGATGGCATGTGCCACACATACAGTTTCTAAGGCAAATATAATCAGCTACAAGAAGCCAGCTACCTATAATTTGCTACCACTAGCCTCCACTTATTCTATGACTCTGCATTAAAAAGGTAGGCGTGGAATGCAATGACCATCCAGGATTACTAATCAAGTTTTTTGTTTTAGTAGAAGTGAACTGGTGTGTTCCCTAATGGTGGGCTCTGCAGAATGGCCTCCAAACATGGAGCCTCTTTGAACCTGCACAGATTCAGGCCCCTCATGAAGTTATGGTTGACATGAGATATTCTGAACAAGTTAATAAAGTGTGGCCCTTGTTTATACCCAACAGGCTGTCTCGCCTGGTTATTTCGCTCTGGGGGGGGGGGAACAAGGGAGCTCGTGAATCTAAACGAAACAGTGTGTTTTCAGGGTTGTTTTTTGTTTGTTTTATATCATATGGGTTGTAGATGCATTTATCCCTGTAGATATGCAATAGACATCACATCACTGCCTATCTGCTCTCTTCAACTGTACTGACGGCCATCCTCCTAGACATGAAATGAGCAGCCCTCTTCAAAATTAATGAGTCAAGGCAGTGCATTTGTTTGACCGACTGGAACGTCCAAAATGTCCACCAGGCTTCACATTTTCTGGCAGAAAGAATTCTGACTACCAAAATGTAGGGCACTCGTGCAGGAGTTACCTGGATTCAGAGTCATTTAAGCTGCTTTTTTAAAAAATTCAAAGACAGATTTCAAGTGCATTTGTCCTCAGCAGAAGGGAAGGGAGAAGCCTCTTTATATAGCAGCAGGAACAACAACAAAGGACTAAGAACAATGGATTAGATCATGTGACCTTCAATGCAGGTGGAGCTGTCCAAGGTCCTGAAGCTGATCTCTCAGCCAAATCTTCTTTTTTGCTTCCCCTGCCCAGGCTGCCATTGTACCGTATATCTATTTGAAAAGAGATAGATGGATTCCCCACTGAATAGAAGTACATTTGGAAGAATTGTATCACCCCACATCAGCCTACACCCTATGTGAGCTACAAAGCTCTTAAGAACTTCTGGGAGACCCAGGTTTGTTTGGAGAGGACATGAGAAAGGGCCTTGGAATACACTGCCTTGGGAAACCAGGTTGGCCCCTTTCCCTCTTGTCCTTGCATCGACAATTTTTGACTTTTCAGCCAGTATTTTAAGTCATAGGTATTTAGGCAATACTCTATGTTTTTAAAAATATTATTTAAAAAATGTTTTCAAAATTGATTTTAATTCTGAGTAATATTTGCTTTTTAATATATAGTTTTGCATGGCATGTTAAATTACCATTGTTGTATGATTTCAATTGTTGTGAGCCCTTTGTTCCTCATGGAGAGGACAGTAGCTAACTAATTGATTAATCTGCATAGGTAGATCAGGATTCTACAAGATGCAAATTTGGGAAGAGGTTGCCTTGACACAGCAGAGTCTCAGCTAGTATAATGTCCTCTAGTATGTCTGAAAGCACCCCAGCTATTTCCTGGATGTGTGGACTTAAAAGGCTGGGGAGCCAATGGATGATACCCTGAAGATTGTGTCTTCAAACCTGACATGATGCCTCCTCTGCCTTTGTCCTCCATCCACGCTTATGTCCCTGCAGAGGCCTAGCTTCCATGATGAAACAGGCTGTTTGTCCATTGACAGCTGCAGCAGACCCAGGAAAAGCTCCCAGAGAAGCATCAAAACCCTGTTATATGGCAAGCTCCTCAGACTCCCCTCTTCCCCCCCAAAAAAAATCAAATAGCAAAATTGGTAGAAGGGGGGAATAGATGCAGGCATTATATAGATGGAGCCCTTGTGCTGCTCTTTTCAGATTATTTTGTGGTGACTTGTGCTTGAATGGGTGCTCAAGAGCCATTAACTTGACAAAATATCTGCTCCATGAACGAATTAAAAGTAAGAAAACTGATGGGTATGAAGCAGCACTGCTCTCTCTCTCTCTCTCTCTCTCTTTCTGTGTGTGTGTGTGTGTGTGTGTGTGTGTGTGTGTGTGTGTGTGTGTGTTCAGTGATCAAGGCTATGAGAACTATCAGTGAATTTAACATTTACCATTCCACAACCCATTTGGAGCAATGCTTCTCCTATCATGAGGGGAGGAGTTCTCACATCTCTCATCACTGAGCTTCCACCAAAGAAAGCAGCTACAATAAGATCAGCAAGATGGCCTAGCAAATGAAGTATGACTATGCAAAACAATCCAGTTTACTGTATTCTCGAAGGCTTTCGCGGCTGGGATCTGATAGTTGTTGTGATTTTTTTTTTTTGCGTTGTTTGGCTGTGTTCTGGAACACTTCCAGAACATGGCCAAAGAGCCTGAAAAACTCAACAACAATCCAGTTTACAATGGCTCCCTTCTCTAATCCTATCCTTCCCAACCTGATACACTCCATGTGTGTTAAACTGGCACTTTTATCATTCCCAAACAGCACAACTGTGATGTTTGGGGATGATGAGAGCTGAATTCCCCCAGATCTGAAGAAAACAGAAAAGATTTCAGATCAGCACTTTATAAAGAGAATTTTGGATGCTCTTATAAGAGGACTGTGTTTGTGTGTTTGTGTGAGGAGGGAGGGAGAGGGGGGGAGAGGAAAGAGAGAGAGAGAGATCAACTGACTGTGTTCTCTTCCTCTCTGCCTTTCCACCTTACTCAAAAAGAAAAGCCAAGGTAAAATGCCTTAAATTCCGATCCAGAAATGAGTTGGAACTGCAATTTGCATTTCTAGGCTCTGTCTCCTCCTCCGCTTAAGAACAAACTCCATCCCCTTCTTTAGAGTTGGTGTCTTTCCATCTGTTGAGAAACAAAATGCCACCTCTGCAGGGGTGTTGTGAGCTGCAATTATCCCACACAGCAGAAATCCCTTTGCGGATCTTTAGGAGGAAAAACTCCCTTTCCATACTTATTTTTTTTAAAGGTATGAGCATAACATGGTGATTCATGAAGGATCAGCTAGAAAGGTGGGCGTGGAAGAATCTGGAGAAAGAGACAAGGTCACCTGACTTCTGGGAAGCTATTTGCTTTGAGGAGAAAGCCCCAGATACCAGAAGTGAAGGTTAAATTGCGTTCTAGGTTGGGCACTGAATGCTGCCAACCCTACATTAACACCCTGGCAAGAAATAATGAACGCCCTAGAGATGGTGTAGTCATCAAACTCAACATCCTGGAGAAGCCCCATTGTGGCTGCCTTGGAGGGGGGGGATCTGTGATCCCTCCTCAGGCATGGCACCTTTGGCAAAGGACTTGTTCCAATCAAACAAAGCCTGTTCAGTAACTATGGGCAACACTTTTACTATTCTGAGCTCTTGCGTTGATGAGCAGAACGCTGTTTCCATCCTCCCTTACCAAGTCTACCCTGGTGCCTTGTTCCGACTCTTAAGCACCTGCCAGTTAAAAACTTGTGTGCCTTGGATTATTTTTTTCTTACATCACTAGTTCCACGGATAGACCACTTATGCTTAAGTTGTAGACCCAACACCTCATGATTACCGAGGGTAACCCTCCTGGCTGCCGTGAGCTCTACTGTGGGTCTCCTCCATCCTGTAATCCAGTGATCCCTCCATGGAGTGGAACTTGGTGACTCCAGATTGGGGAGAGCAGTGATCCTACTCCAAGACTTAAAGTGACCTTTATGTCCTGGACCTAAAGTCACCTTTAAATGAGCTACCTGCGTGCTGAGGTGGGGTTTGGAGATGGAGTCCAGCACCCTGGACAGTTCCTTCCAAGATGCCTGTGTGAGAGTTGAATGAGAAAGGTATTTCAAGATGCCACGGGCCGCCGTGGTGGTGGTGGTGGTGGGTGTCCGCTGAAATGTAGCTGGAACTTTGTAAGCCCAAAGTCACTGGTAGGGGGTCAGACTACAATCAGCCACACGTTATGGCAGGAAGAATCAGAGGCTGATCTTGGCTCCCATAATATCCCAGCTGCCACACAAATCCATTGCCTTGAACAAAAGCCACCAAGCTCCGAGTAGGCATGGGCTGCCACCTCTAGTCCTATGCTACCTAAATAATGACCTTACACTAGTTAAGGACAGAGCCTTCCCTGCAGCTTCCCCTGCAGGGAATAGTTGATCTTCAAGCACCAACCTTCACTACAATACTGATGGTATCTGTACTGATGGAAAATAACTGTTCCTCTTATGCATGCTAGGATGTGCTTTTAGTGTCCTTTTCTGTTGACTGTTAAATCCTCTCTCTCTCTCTCTCTCTCTCTCTCTCTCTCTCTCTCTCTCTCTCTCTCTCTCTCTCTTTCTCAAAATTGTATTCTTTTACGGGAGAAGACAGAGGGGGCATTGATGGCCACCGGGGAGACATGGCTACACTTTAATTCATTACTATTTTTCAAGGATTCCTGAATAAACTGTACAAATTCCCAGCTGAGCTTTGTGTGCTTTGTGCATTTGGGGAGGAAGGCAAAAAAAAGGGGGGGAGGGGGAGATGAAAAGTGTCTTTTTAGTAGAAACAGGACAAGAATAATTACCATAACTGAAATTGTGTGCTATTTATTTGCTTTCTGCGAACTACAGGGAAAAGCAACCAGCGGTAGAGAAAACGTTTCTCCCCCTTCCCCATATTGCTGGCTTGCAAGGCTTTGGCAGGCACCTCGGAGCTGGCTGCAGATGCGGTTCTAAAAGCCTGTGTTGCAACCATCTTAGAACGGTAGAGCCAGAAGGGACCCTGTGGTCATCCAGTCAAACCCCTCTCCCGGAGACTCAGTGGGGAAACGAACTCCCAACCTTTGGCTCTGGAGCCAGATGCCTTAAGAACTGAGCAATCAAGCAGTTCTTTTGGACTTTGTTTGATAGCCTGGCTAGGGAGACTGCCACAACGAATGCTCACATTGCAGACTTCACCCCACACACACACCATCACCTGCCTCCGCTCTTTGCCCATGTGCCTTTCCACACCAGCAACCTCGACAAACTCTCTACCTCCCTGACAACTGACATGGGTTTTATTGTCTGTTAGTTATCCGGCATTACCTAGCCGCGTTCTTTACCACCTCTGCATTAGAGGAGATGATCAGTTTGTATTTCATCTTTAGGGGGTCCCTGCTCCCTCTCCCTTTCCCATGCTGTAAATAAACTTTATCGTGTGCACTCAAACCGAGCTCAGAGTGCAAACCCTCGCAAAAAGAAGTACCTGGAGGGGACGCTGGAAGTTTTTCAAAGCCTACGTTGCACCAACGATTTCAGATGGGTTATTTTAAGACTGCCATTTCCAACTCAGTTGCCTAGCAATCATTTCAAACCGTTGTTAAATACAATATTGTTGTTGGATCTTTGTGTGTGTGTGTGTGTGTGTTTCCCCCCCTTCTACCCTAAGGATGATTTGGCAGCTAGGAGAACTGGCACCGGTTCAGAACCTCAACTCCCTAGATTGTCACATTCAGCAAAAGATTCCTTTCTGTTAGAGAGGTAGATACTGTATTTGCTTGCACGATTCTTGCAGAAGAACACGAAACATTGCTGACATTTATCCTCCTTACTAGACACAAGGACATGGTGGTTTTGTGTCCATTTCTCACATTCCACCTTTCCTTTTTGCACCAGATATTTGCAGGACATTTTGCTTTGGGGTGTGTTTTTTTTTTTGGCACATTTGAAGACAAATAACTTCTGTTCTGCACAAACAACAGAGATTTTGGGCAAAAAATTTGATGTCTTTGAACTCAAACTATTTGCTTTTGTGCTTAAACCACATGGGGTTCTGTTTGCTATGGCAGGGAAAAAATGTTTTCAATCAGGAACGACAAACCGAGCTGCAGTTGACATTTTTGATTGACAGATTGCCTTGACGGCCTTTTGCGATTGCTGTTGACTTTGAGGAACATATCTATTAGTTACGTCCCTTTTTTCCGACCCACTCAGATGCCTAGTTCAGGTTAATAAATGTAATCATGTGTCATCAACTCAACTCTGATATATGGCAACTTTTTTCAGGGTTTTCCAGGTAAAGAATACACAGAAGTGGTTTCCCATTCTCTTCTTCTGGCGGTGCCCTGTCCAGCTTGCCCAACCTGGCTGTATTTGCTGGAGGCACAATGGGTCATCAAATTCCCAAACTCTGGCTCTGTAGCCAGAGAGCTAAAATCCTGAGATATACAGCCATACTGAGCTATTCAGCCAGATCAGGTTAGACATGTCAGTTCTTGCTTGATCCATGACCTTGCAAGAAAACGAGAACACCTCTACACTAGCATGAGAAGGACCCTGGAAGATCAGACCAAAATCCAACCTCATCTAGTACTTTTTCCTCACTGCAATCAAGTTGGTGCTCATGGGACATTCTTCAGATACATGACTCTTCTGCAACTAGCATTCAGAAGTGGATGCTCTTGGGAACAGCCACTATTGGTGAGACCGCCTTCCTCAAATCACTATTCTAAGCACATATATTCTGAAGACGAGCCCCAATGCTAGGTGGGGTGCAGTTTAGGGAAGGCTCTGGATGAAATGCTGAACCCCTATCCAGATTAAGAGGCCCACCTCTATGGATAGCATCTATCTTACTGCTTCCTACCTGAGTCATTTATTCAATTGACATATCCATGGGTTGAATCTGGGATCCGCAGGAGGTAGGCCCTGTGTTCTATCACAGAGCTCTGATCCGGCTGCCAAAGCTTCAAAGATTCCTAAGACATCTCATGCCATCCTGGGAGGAAACATCCTGCCCCCTCCCCCGTTCAACTTCTTCAGAAGGAGAGTGGCAAGACTTGATGTGGCCCATCAGATCATTTCCCAAACTTTGCGTACCCTCGTCTCCGTGGGCGTGCATTTCACTTTTAAGTGCTTTATAAAAATGTCACACGGCCTCACCTGTCAGCCCGCCAGAATCCAAATGCCGGTTTTAATTATACCGAATATTTCATTTTCTTATGCAGAGGCATAATCAATTATCTTATTTAAAGGCATTACGATAATGTGTGTGCGAAATGGATCCCTTCCCTGTGTTGCATTAGTTTCGACTAATTATAGGCGAACGTTATGCAGCTAAAATGTCAGCCTGTCATCTGGGCGGGTGTGTAATTCATGAGATGCATTCACGGAAGCACACAGGATGCTACCGCCATCGGCTGAGACTCGGCCTTGCATCTTCGGATGGCTTTTGTTTGGGCTGGAAGGCAACAGAGATTGAGCTGTCCAGATCCATCAGAACATGGGTGAGGAACTGGTGGCTTTCGAGGTGTCATGAGACTGCAGGCCCCATAAGGTTTGGCCAACAACCAAGCCAATGAGAACAGCTGTCGAAAAAGCAGCATGCTTCTACATCCCAAAATTATTGCATGCAGGAATGCACCTTGGCCTGGAAGATTTGCTCCCTTACAACGCTTCGGAGCTCTGTAGAGAAATCACGCCTGAACAGAACGATGTACACGCATAGACTATGTGTAAAATACAAATGCCTCAAATCAGTGCCATTAGTAGGAAACCCACACAAAACACATGTTAGAATATGCAGGTGAATGCGCATATGTAGGTGAATTGTCTGATATTCGGAGAGCTACGTAGACACTGGACACCTTGGGCTGGATAGCTCAGTGGGTTAGAAGTCCGTCTGTGGAATCAGAGGTCAGGAGTTTGATTCCCCACGGTGTCCCCTTGACAGGGACAGGACTTGATCATTCATAGCGTCCGCTTGCAGCACTGCAGTTCTGAGATATTATTGTGGACTTGTGCATGAAAGCTGACATTAAAATCTATCTGCCTTTAAGGTGCCACAATATTTATTTATTTAATTCCAGTATTTTTACCTCACCTTTCTCCTTGGAAAATGACTCAAGGCAGCTTACAGTAATGAGGGACCATATACAGTCCAGTACAATTAAGAGTTAGATAATTAGATAATCAGAGAATCACAGAGGCAGTGGCGAAATTTCTAGTCTGGGTTGTAAGATCTTATAAAAATTCCCCATTAAGATAATGAACTGGTTTTAACTTTTGACATATGTAAATTATTTATCTCTGTTTTAATTGTCCTTGCTTTAACTTTGGGTCCACGACCGTACACCAATAAAGTAAGATATATTCAACTTTGAGAACAGGGAATTGAGGGACAACATTAAAACTACAAGAGAACGCAAGCAGTTAAAGAGAGAGTAAAATTCCATGTAGTTATGAGCGAGGGAAACTAACATTGAAAACATAGTGTCAATGCAATCACAAAGTTCTATAAACACAAAGTCTATGTGTTCGTGTATGGTAGATCCATATAAAAGACACATAATAGGTAGTCCATCATTCAGGGAAAGCTTGCCTGAAGAGGAAGGTCTTTGCCTGTTTCCAGAAAGACAGCAGAGATGAGGCACCATATATGATGGTGGTGGTGACGATCAGGATTTCCATCTCCGCTCCTAATGTGTGCATAGCCAAAGAACAGGGTGCATTTATTGATACGCCTTCAGAATGGGACACAAGGCAAATAATATTTTTGAAAGCCCAGAGGAACTGCATTGGAAGGAAGAACAGGCCTCACAGGGAGCTGCCCATGCCAAGAGGTGGGCTCTGAACTAGCTGCCTGTTCTCACCAACCATGACTTACCTGGACAAATCCAAGATGCCGAACTTTTGGAAAAGCCCAACGCTTGGGTGTTGGTGAAGGGAGAGAAACAGAATATCTGTTCTCCTCTCCTCCTGCTTCCAAAAGGAGGATCAAGCAGGTGCTTGTATTTGTAGGCAATTGCATTCAACACACACACACACACACACACACAGCATATGCATACAAAGTGAGTGGATGTATTGTGTGGCCCCTTTGTTTGGCAGTCAAGGAAACAGCCATCGACACAATTACACTGGACGGAGAAGAAAGGAATGAGATTGCAAGGTGTGCATTCAAATTGCACGGGCGGGAAGGTTCCCCCCACCATGTGGAATAAATGCAGGGTCACCAAGGAGGTTTGGAAACAATTCCATATGGCACAATGAGCTAAGGGGTAAACAGCAAAGAATTCAAAGTGCATTGTGATGATAAGTGCATAGATGGCCCCATCTCCAATTATGGCTGGCCAGGACATGTGGAGGGATTGGAATGGAAGGACACATTTGAACTAACTGATCCTTCCTCCTCCTCCCTCTCTCCCTGTCCTCTCCCTCTCCCTCTCCCTTTCCCTCCCTCCCTCCCTCTCTCTTC
>JAHTLZ010000252.1:13939378-13962754 GCA_023846285.1 Phrynocephalus versicolor | reverse complement strand
TCTTCTCCCTCTCTCTCTCTCTCCACCCTCTCTCTCCCTCTCTACCCTCTCTCTCTCTCCCTCTCCCTCTCCCTCTCCCTCCCCCCTCTCTCCCCCTCTCCCTCTCTCTCCCTTTCCCTCCCTCCCTCCCTCTCTCTTCTCCCTCTCTCTCCCTCTCCACCCTCTCTCTCTTCCCCTCCCCCTCCCCCTCTCTCTCCCTCTCCCTCTCCCTCTCTCTCCACCATCTCCCTCTCTCCCTCTCCCTCCCACTCTCTCTCCACCCCCTCTCTCTCCCTGTCCCTCCCCCTATATCCCCCTCTCCCTCTCTCTCCCTGTCCCTCCCTCCCTTCCTCCCTCTCTCTTTCTCTCTCTCTCTCTCTCCCCACCCTGCCCCATCATGTTTTTCATAGCTTCAACCCTCATTTGCATCTTGCTTTGCCAAGTAAAAGCTCCTGGGAATGGTCCCTTCCTTATCCCATTTCCCCCTTCACAACAGCCCTCCAGGGTAGGCTTTGCAAAAACTCCTTTAGGATCCTTTGCAAATAATCAAGGACATGGAAGTCTTGTACCGAGCCAAGCTCTTCAGGCACTAAGCAATGTGGAGACACCATCCTATCTGAAGCAGTGCTTAAGAGTTCGAAACTTCCTCCATTAGCCAACAAGTGGCTGTCGATCGGGCTGGCTCTCTGTCTATGACCTACATTACAGGGGTGTTGTAAAAGGAATGGCCTACATTACAGGACTGCTGTTAAGTGAGGATGACCTGACAACAAATGCTTTCAGGAGGCCATAATGAGATAGATATCAAACTGAAGCCTTGCTACAACTACAGCGGCCCGACAGCGCCTGATGCAAATCTTGACAAAGGAGCCAAGAGGGGTGAAATATTTGAATGGCTGGCCATGAGCTGGGAATGGCACTGATCCTCTTAGCTTTCCCTGCTCCAGCTGATTGCAAAGAACAGCCCTGAGATCACAGCGGATTCCCAAAGAGCCAGATAGGAGGGATAGAGGACCAGCTGGAATCTGTGACGGAGGTTGTTCAGCGGAGCTATTGATTGCAAGCCACAAAGCATGAGTACCTGCTAATTTCGAGAGATAATGGTTGCACGGGAGAGGTGGTCATAGGAGCAGGTGTTCCAAATTCTAGCTCAAGCCATCTTTATTTACTAGAGATGGTTCTTTCTTTCTAGCAGGTAGTTTTTTTAAAAAAAATCCCTCTGTCCCTCTTTCAACTAGGAGAGATGCTAAAGATTCCCCCCTTCCCTCTCTCTTTTTAGGTAGTTGACTGTGCACACGTCTGCAGTATAATTTATACATGCAATAAAATCTACTTGGTGCAGCAGCTGTGGAGGGGGGAAAGTCCATTCTCATGCGAGAGAATATTAGAAAAGGGGGGGGTGCAAATAGAGAGGTCTTTATCCCGAAACCCTTTCATCAATCTGTAGTGCAATGAGCCCTCCCTGGGTTTGATCCTCCGGATGTCGAGGGACTACAATTCCCATCCTCCTTCCCTTTGGGCCTGGCTAGTAGGTGCTGGTCAAAACTGGGACTCCATGGCATTGGGAGGGCTGTGCTTTTCCCACTCCTTAAATATTAAAATTGATATAGGGAATTGGGGGTTGGAGACCAGGAAAAGACAGCCATGCCTAGGGGTCTTAACAAAACAAAAAGACATCTCCCTCTATATGCCCTGCTCATTCCAGAGACCTTAGTCCCATTGACATAGTGTGGAAACAACAGGCAGGGAGAGGAGCAGTTGGTGGTCTTCACTGATCCAAAGGCAGTTCCTGTTGCTTAGTTCTGACTCCTGCCTAGTCCATTTCATTTCAGGGTTTCCCTGCTAGAGAAGCCTCAGAAGTGGTTTATCATTCTCTTCACCTGGGGTGCCCTGGGACTGTTGCAGCTTACCCAAAGCAACCCAGGCTGGTTCTATACCCAGGAGGCCCAGCGGGGAATCGAAATCCCAACCTCTGGCTCTCCAGGACAGACCTAAGCCACTGAACTACCCAGCCCCTGCTAATGGGAGGTATATTCAATTTCCAGGTAGCATCTTTGTTAGCTGAGGCTAGCAATGCTGACAAGCCCTCTCGTTTGCATGTGCAATATTATCATTGGGGGGGGGGGGTTATCCCTGCCAACATTCTTGATAGGTGTTTCCAACTCCTCTTTTCTTTGTGTTATCTAGGCTACAGGGCACAGGAAATTAGTTCCACCATAATGGCCCCATGTAATCTTCCAGGTGACTCACAGCATTTGGTTTTTCCCATCCGCAGAAATGAAATGTTTCCTCTAAGCATCTGGAAGTGCATGAATACTGTCGTGGACCCCTCAATAGCCAACAGGGCAGAGTATCCCCCCAAAAAACATACTATCCCTCCCTTTTGGTAGGGTCACAAAGTCATAGAATCATATAATCATAGAATCGTAGAGTTGGAAGAGACCTCAAGGGCCATCTCGTCCAACCTCCTGCCATGCAGGAACCCCCATCAAAGTATCCCCGACAGATGGCCATCCAGCCTCTGTTTAAAAACCTCCTAAGAAGGAGACTCTGCCGCCCTGCTTTGTGGCAGCATATTCCACTGCTGGACAGCTCTAACCATCATGAAGTTCTTCCTAATGTTCAAATCTCTTTTCCAGTAGTTTGAAACCATTGCTTGGAGCCCTAATCTCCGAAGCCGTGGAAAACAAGCCAGCCCCCTCTTTGATATGACACCCTTTCAGATATTTAAACATAGCTATCATATTCCCTCTCAGCCTTCTTTCTGTAAGGCTAAACCTTCCCAGCTCCCTAAGCTGCTCCTCGTAAGACATGTGTGCCAGACCTTTAACCATCCTGGTCGCCCTCCTCTGGACCTGGCTAGTGCTCAACCCCCTTTACACACCCCTGAACAGCAAAAAGTATGATTGGTGGCTTCCTCAAAGCAGCTGATCTTTCTGCCCCAAAAAGCCCATCTCCCATTACTGCTTTAGTGCTGTGGTTAGAGAGTGGGGCAGGCATTAATAAACCCTTCTTGGTTCTAGCCTCGGTCTAATTGGTGCCATAAGTTAAGCCCTGCCACTTAAGAGTTCAGGTGGGAGCCAGGCCTTCCATTTACAAGGCTACTTCTCCATGTGAAAGGGCACCAGGCTCGCTAATAAGTGTTAATAATTGGAGCATCAAATTTTAATAAGCCTCTTAATGGATTGGCAGGGGCACACGAATGGAGATAATCCGGGGGGGGGGGGGTGTAGTAGGGCAAAGCAAGGTGGGAGTTGGGAGTTCCAGAAGGCTTCACGGGGAAACCAGCAGGACTTTCCAAACTCAGTTCTAAAATTGACAGTGAGCATCTTGGTGAGAAACACTCTACAGCTATTCCCTGAATGTTTTGATAGAGACCAAGATCCATCAAATATTCAGCACCTGGACTTGACCTTTTCTGCATCCGATGCATGCGTGATTGGCTTTGTTACTGGTATCCCACATTTTATATTGATTTTATGCATGCAGTGAGGGTTCCATGCGTAGTATGCATCAGATAAAAGGCACGAGAACTGGGTTATGTGATAGGACTTCAGCGACAAGATTTGGGTTTGCTCCGAATCTGATTCGTAGCCTTAGGAGTTTCTGGATTTGGAATGATCTTCCAAGTCCTCAGAGCCATGAGCGCCCAGGACAAAGCAGCAATGCAAAATAAATAAATAAATAAATAAATAAATAAATAAATAAATAAAAATCCTGAGGTTATGCATCTCAGCAGGCTACATCTCTGTGTTTTCATCACCATGAGCAGGTCTCCATGGTCACCATGAGTTTTGCACCAACTCAACATGTAGAACAATGGGAATTATGGTAACAACCTATTTGTCAGTGGGGTTCAAACAATTACAGTAGGATCCCCATGTCTGTGGGAAATTGCTTCCAGTCCTCCTGTCACTATGGCCACTGAAAAATGTGGGTTGAAGCACATAGCAAATACTAGACATAGCATGGTTTCTAGAGACCTCTAGTGGCCACTTCTGATATTGACATTGTGGAAACATATTTAGCTCCAGAGTGGTATATATATCTCATGGCCTCTGTCGCCGTCTAGGGGCCAGTGCTGGTAACTTCATTGTTAGAAATACATATTTCTAGAATTTTTTTTTATATTTTCAGATCATAGTTAAGTGAATCAGCAAATGTTGATCCTGTGGATGAGAGGTGTCTACCACCCTGAGATAATTTAAATGCCATATTTCCAGCAATTTACATGTGAAATGCAAGTGTCATCCAGTCCATGAGAATCTATCCAACAAACTACCCAAGAGAGAAGAAGAGAATGGGCAAAAGTGCCATCCTCCAGATGCGGTCGAGTCATCAGCTGCCACCACCAATAAGGAGGGGCAAAACATGGAAAAAATACATTTGGGGATTATTATTTTTAAATGGCATAGCTGTGTGATCCATGAGCCAACTCCAAAATTTGACTGACATTGTTATGAGATCACTAAAATGTTGCAGAAAGGTGAGCTGCCAGAATTCGCCTGACTGAGGAAATACCCAAACTGGGGATATTTTTAATATCCTACAAAAGGCATTATTCATTCCAGTGTAGGGTTTTTTGGACCCTGCATGTTGCACACTTTCCCCACCTCCTGAGACAGCTTTCCCAGTGGCCATGTTTGCAGTTGGGTTATGGCTAGGCTACCGGAGGAACAACTTGTTTGAGATCTAGGCAGTGAATGACACAAGTTGCAGTGTGACATTTGAAGGATCATGTGTTCCATGTGTCCTCCAAATCTGGAGGATCGTAAGCCATCGTTTGGAAGACTATACGTCAATGTCACCTGGTGTGTTCCAGACGCCTTTCTTACCTTTCTTACCATGGTCGTTGGCTGCTGTCATTGGGGACTGAGGGTGCTGTAGTCCAGTCCATAAGGAATCCACCAGGTCAGTGAATGATGTTTAGAACAGCCAGTGGTGAAGCACCTGAGTTTTGTTTTGTTTTGTTTTGTTTTGTTTTGTTTTGTTTTCTTAACAAGGAGGTCCTCCTACTCAACAAACCTCTAGGGCAGTGGTGGCGAAACTTTGGCACAGCAGATGTTTTGGACCACAACTCCCACAGTCCTCTGTCATTGGCAATACAGGCTTGGAATTCTGGGAGTTGTGGTCCAAAACCTCTTGGGTGCTAAAGGTTCACCACCACTGCTCTAGGGCTTTCCGGAGATACTTTGGAGAACATTAGGATTATCCCATAGCAGCCAATCTTGCTTCTCAAAGAGGAGAATTCTCTGGCAGAACTGCTGCTGGAAGGGACTGTGTGCCATAGGCATGTTGTGTGATTCAAAGGAAATCCTAGGTTCTCCACAGGCCTATGTTCTTGGGCCCTGCAACGTGATCCACTGTGAAGACAATGGAGCACATCCTGAGCCATGTGTCATGGTGCATACGGTGCCAACAGCTGGCCAAGCAGCCAACGGAGGAGTCCGTTTGATGCTGCTTTCCAGCGTGTCACATCCTGGATGGCTGTTTGTACATTTCTGGCCACGGGAATCAAATCTGGAGATGGTCTTCTTCATCTCATCTTCAGCCAAGGTGCTCTGTGCGAGGGAGGAGGGAGTCTGGAGACATTTCAAAGGCTTGTTTGCTTCCGAGCCTTTATGGGCCTCTTTGGCCTAATAAAACAATTGTTCTGGTTTGTTTGTTTGTTTGTTTGTTTGTTTGTTTGTTTGTTTGTTTTGCATCATTCCCTAATTACTTGTCACCACTTTACATTTTTCCTCCATACAGGCACAGTTCCCAAGCATGACTTAGAAGGAGAAACAGGCAAGAGGGGGAAAACATCATTAATATAGATGGGCACAAAACAACTTTTTTTCATTTTGTTATTCATTATTTGTTTTGTTACGAAATGAAATGAATAATGAACTGACCCATCAAAGAAAAACGAAACAAAACAAAATAAAAAAAATCCATTTTGTTCAGTTCGTTTTTCATTTTCCTATAGGATTGCATTGAAGCAATGCATTCCTACGGGGAAAAGCCGGAGGTTCTGCCCCATTGCGCCTGCGCGGGGAAACCGCGGTCTTTTTCCCCCCCACAGAAGCCACCACCGATCAGCTGTAGCATGGGGCTTCGGCAGGAAAAAAAGTTTTAAAAGCCCGACCTTTCTCCCACCCAATTGGGTGCCGCTGAGTGGGGGATAAAAGAAATAAAAAATAAAAATGTGCCAACCCAGCCCGCAGGCCAGCTGGTCAACACGAGTTTAAAAAGATAAAAAATTTAAAAAACCACCAACCCGGTCTGTGGGCCAGCTGGTCGGTGTGAGTTTAAAAAAATAAAAAATAAAAACAAACAAGGAAAGAAATGAACAAAATATTTTTTTAAAAAAAATCATTTCATTCTAAATGAAATGAAACAATAACAAACAAAATGAAAAATAAACAAAATGCCATTTTGGCATTTTGTGCCTATTTCTAATCATTAAACAGAGCAACTCCATGGCTCCCTTCAGCACACACAGTGATGCCTGCATCTCATATATTTCTTGCATCAGGACACCAAGAATTGGATCCAAAGGGGTTGCCTGGAGGGAGGATGATGGACCTGGAAATGATATGGCCATTTATCTTTAGCTATCGTTGTCACTGCCACTCTTAAAAGCTGCAGTCAGCTTTTCTTCCAATCAGGACTTGGCGAAGATTGCTGGATGCAACAATAAGATAAGATAAGATAAATCTATTTATTGCATAATCGTCAGATCATTGCAAACAAGCAAACATATTATCATGCCATATTAATCAGTATTTTTGCTTTAATCAGTATTTATACAATAAAATAAACATTTTAATATTAATGCTTTAAAATATAGTATAAAATATTGTTTACTTAAAACCAATTTAACTAAAATTCCCTAAGTATTTACTTTACAATTTTAAAACCTTTACATAAAACATTTAATTTGCATTCTAAGAGGCTATCTTCAAACCTTTGAATCTTTATAGCACTTTACACCTATACCATCCAAATACTTAGCTCTGCATATAGCGGCTTTAAAGCAAATATTGCAACTCTGTTTATTATATCTAGATAAAATAAAAAACTCAGTTTCTCTGAGATGCTTCTGTTTTCCACTTTCTTTAAAATGTGCTGTAAATATTTTTCTCTTATATTGCTATATAGGGGACAGTCTAATACATAATGGGCTAAGTCCTCGAGGGCAGGGTTTCCACAAACACATAAACGATTATCTATAGGGATACCCTGAAACCTACCCCATTTCATCATAGTATCCATTTGTTCAAATCGCAAGCGAGTATATGCTTTCCTATATTGCATTTTCATTGGGACAGTTAAATATTGTTCATAATGATGCAGTTGTTTTGTATTAGCCAACCATTTTGTTGTTGTTGTAGATGCAACAACAGATATATCCATCTGTGCCTCAACGTCAAAAACTCTTTGCTTAAAAATATGAATTGTATCTTCACGTAAAGGATTTAAAGCCTGGGCTGAAAAACCAAATTTTGGAAAGAGCTTAAACAGGTTCCTTAACCATGAATGTTCATATCTAGAAACACACTGCTCCTCCAAACAAATCTTGGACAATCTGTCTTCACTTAAGCTACTTATTCTACACCAATACTTTACCATTGTTACAAGAATCAGACCTGAAATCGTTTTTGCACCAAGTTCTGCTCTTATTACATGTGCTGGGGTAGAACGTGAAACTCCCATGATAGCCCTGTAAAATTGTGTTTGAATCTGTTCAATTTTCTTAAGGTTTGCAAAACCCCATATTTCAGCACCATAAATTAACATAGGAATTATCTTAGCTTTAAAAAAAAAATTAAATTGGGATTAAAGTGCCTGGGTAACTGTAGTTTAAGAGTTTGTTAACCGATTGTAAACTGGCCCGTACTTTTAATGTATTTTTCTTTATTTGCGATGCCCAGGATCCTGATGCCTCAAAGTTAATGCCCAGATAGCAGTAACATTTAACCTGCTGTAAATCTTTAGAATTTATAGACCACTTATGAGTTTTTCCTTTTTTGCCAAATACCACCACTTTGGATTTATCATTATTAATGCATAAATCATTTTCTTGGCAATATATATTAAACCATTTAAAAAGTCTCCTCATACCCACTTGGGTTGTTGATAGCAATATCATATCATCAGCATATAATAATATATTTACTTCTCTATTTAGAATCTTAGGCATATGATAACTCCGATTGTGTATAAATGGCACCACATCATTTATATAAAAATTAAATAAAAATGGAGATAGGATGCATCCTTGGCGGACACCCTTATATGTTGGAACAGAGTCTGTCAATGCAAAATTTAAACCTGTTCTCACCTTCAGTGTGGTTTCTGTATACAGTGCTTTGAGCAATAGCAATAATCTTGGATCTATATTTCTCATTGCCGATTTTTCCCAGAGGCATCCTCTATTTATCGAATCAAATGCTCCACTTAGATCGATAAAGGCTGCAAAAAGCTGACCCCCCCCCCTTAAGGGTATATTTATTTATTAGGTGTTGTATATAAAGCAATTGTCTAGGGTTGAGCGACCCTTCCTAAAACCTGACTGTTCCTCAACAAAGATGGAATTTTCTTCTTCCCAGTCCTCTAATTTATTCAAGAGATGCCTTGCATAATTTTTTGCTGGAATATCAATTAGGCTAATAGGCCTGTAATTACTGGGATCATATTGATTGCCTTTCTTAAATAGTGGGATGATGATACTCATTTTCCAGCCTTTGGGTATACAGCCTCTCTTATTTATGTGAGTAAACAATCCAGACAATATAGGGGCCCACCAGTCTAAATAGTTTTTAAGTAATTCAGGGGGTAAGAAATCCTCTCCTGGGGCTTTATTGTTTCTCGGTGTCTGGATAAGCATTTTAATCTCAAGCATTGTTACAGGTGACCACTGAGGAATTAGACTTGGCTCTTCATTTTCTAAAAGTTTGTCAGTCTGCTTTACATCTTTCACTTCCTTAAATAGTTCTCTATAATATAATTCCCATGTGGCAGCTGGGATAGGAATATCCATGACAGACTTTGCCTCATTGATTCTATCAGCCACTAAGTGCCAAAAATGTGTTACATTTATCCCTGTTGCGGCTACTTCTAGCTCTGCCCACATGTTTTCCTGATACT
This sequence comes from Phrynocephalus versicolor, assembly GCA_023846285.1. Lineage (NCBI taxonomy): Eukaryota > Metazoa > Chordata > Lepidosauria > Squamata > Agamidae > Phrynocephalus > Phrynocephalus versicolor. The sequence goes on along the minus strand of JAHTLZ010000252.1, from coordinate 13,953,643 downwards.
GCCTTTTCTTTGATTTAATCAATTGTTTATATTCATGTCTGAGTTTTAACATATTATTATGTGTCCTGATCATACAGTGTTTGAGTTTTCCTCATCTGTCTCCTCAATACCTTTCTCCGCAATCTGCATTCCCTATCAAACTATGGGGACCTTGTATCTTCTGGTGGCTTTAGATGTGAATCTGCTGTTAAAAAGGTCTTATGTTCTCACAGATTTCATAATATGCTTCCATAACTGTATTTATGTTATCATCTGGGATTAGAATTATATTTCTTAATTTTAAGCAGTAGCTTGAATTTTGAAATTCTGAAATTTTGTTTACTTCCCCTTTTTGCCATTTCAGTCTCCTCTCCCCTTGTATAGTTAAATTTTGAGCTAGCCATTTATCTTGTGGACTTACTTTCCTCTGGTCTGATTTAGCTTTTACTTCCACTATTATAGGCTGATGGTCACTGTCTGACATAGGGTGTACAGTTATGCCAGATAAAAAATGAACCTTTATTCTTGGAACACATACATAATCTACCACACTATCTGACCTTTGGGAAAAATAAGTGTATGGATATGGAGAATTACTATTGTTATTTCCTAATATTTGCATATCAAACATATATAACAGCTTAAACAGGTTTACACCAGCATAATTTATCTTCACATCCTGGGAATTCCAATATTTTAAATCTAAATCTAAAGGTATCTTCATCAAAAATTCCACATTTCTCTGCAATTTTTGACAGGTCATTTCCAATTCTTGCATTGAAATCACCCAATATTATAGACAACGCATTTGGGAATCTTATTCTAAGATCTTCTAACAAAAGTTCCAAATGTAACCATATATCAGGAGCATAATACTGGGATGAGACAGGCGGTATATACACATTTACCAGAATAATCGTCAGATCTTGAGTCTGCATCTTAACTGTCAACACATTTTTGTCAGAGGTAAGTGACTCAACCATACTACTCTCCCAACCTAAATCTTGCTTCACAAGAACAGTTAACCCCCCTGTGGCTCTTCCTTTCCCGTTTATTTTCTGTGCTGGATTTACCCATGCTTTGAAACCTGGCACGACTAGGTTTTCAGTTTCAAGGAGCCATGTTTCTTGAAGTGCTAATATTGAGTATTTGGATAGAAAAGACTTCACCCTCATATTATTTCCACTTGCCTTCCACCCAGCTATGTTCCATGAAACAATACCGACTGGTATGTTTAATTGTTCTGCTTTGGAATTGTTCCAGGACAAACATTTAATTACAGATCTCTTATGATGAAAAGTAGGGCGTGGCAGAGCTGTTAATTGAGTAAGAGGAGAAACATTACCTAAGCCATGGGATGAAGCGGGAGAGGGAGATAACAATTTATCTATTTTAAAATAACTCTGCATGTTAACATCATTTCCTGTGTCACTAGTTGCAATGAGCTCAGCATCACAAAGCTCAGCATCACAGAGGGCGTTTATACATGACCCCTAAGCTCCGCTGCAAATGGCTCCCAGCTCCGGAGCTTAAAAATGTTTCCCCACCAGCTCCGGAGCTAACAGAAAATTAAGTGCAACCCCGCCTACCTAAGCGCAACCCAGCACACCTTTCAAGTACCTGCTCTGGGAGAGTGAAAGAGAGCATCTCCCATCTCCATGCCAAACTGAACTGTAATCATATCCCATGCCAGGGATGTGGGTCTGACGTCCACAGGAGTTAACTCGACCTGGAAATTCATTGTTCCACCTACTTCTCCTCTTGTTAAATCTTATATTCATACTCCTTTTCCTTATGATGACTGGAATTGGGTTCCCTACTGTTGAGTTGGAGCTCGAACTGGATTGAATGGTGGATAATTTCCTTGTGGATTGTGGCTGTAATGAACCACAGTCAGAGGGTTGGGACCCCTGAGTAGAGGAGGATTGGATGGAAGTAGAAATGGTGGGGTCCGTGAGCTGTTTGATACCACTATCCATAGGGAACCTTGCCTTCTTGGTTCTCGGATTGTCCTTTGATGATGCTGGAATTTGACTATCAGCTTGCTGAACATTAGCCCCAGAGGACTTCCCTTTTACTGTATGCTCAGAAGATTCTAATAATTTAAATAAGGGTTTTAAGTCCATGCTTCTTCTTTTCTTGGATGTTTGTTTCCGGATCCCCTTTGTCTTCTTTGTCTTCACATGTTTCAACTTGGCTTCCACTGGAGGATGAGCAGGAGCCTTCTCACAGATCTTTGAGGGGGCCTTCCCCGAAGGTGTGTGCTTTATGCTTGGAGAGAGAGTTACAAGTGGAGGCTTGAAAAAGTCAACTGTGTTTGGTACAGAGACATTAGGGTTCCCCTGTGCCCCTGTCTGAGGACCTACACATAGAAGTAGTTCTTCCAGTGAACGTTTGTCAATTTTGTCAATGGTTTTGGGTGACAGAATATAATAATTCATCTTATCGGATGGACATTGTGGATGTACAGTCTGTCTCTGGTTCAACAGGTCTTCTGGATTTCCCACTGGGCACATCTTATTTTCTTTCAGGTAACCTTCTATGGTAGACACGGATTGCTTTAGTTCCTTTAATATATCTCTAATTTCTGTTAAAAAGCACTGTATTCTGCAACTGTCTGATACCTTTGGTGTGGTTAATTTAGCAGAGGCCAAGGAGACTAGTGTGCAGGAATGAAAAGAGTCATGGTTCCCTGTTATAAATGTGGTATCTGTAATTTCCGGCTTCTTAACTTTTGTACAGTTTACCTCCCTTGGACCAAAGATTATTGGCTCATTCGATTGCATCGGACCCTCTAAGCCCAAAACTAGATCAGACAGAAAAACTGACATTTTTAACTTGCCAAAGTCTGCATTCACTGTGCTGCTTAGCAGGCTACCAATTGACTGATGTCCTTCCAGTAGCTGATCATTCATCAAAAGGCTATCAGATAAGTCAATGTGAGGAGAAACAGGATTCTCAATAAGACACAAAAGAAAACAGCAACAAGGAAGTAGAACGGCTGCCTTAGATTCAAAGAAATCCCACTTTCTGAAGCCATCTGGCCGGATTCAGACCAATTTGTGTGAGGTTCTGGATCAAAGTGGAATGACCATGTCTCCTTCCAGGCCTGAAGGAAATTGAATTTACAAATTATTAACGTCTGGAACAAACTTTAAAAGTGACTTTAAAAGAGTGCCAATGTGGAGTCTGCATACTGCAATTAAACTGTAAACTGCCCAGAGACTACTTGAAGTGGCATAAGGAAAACACTTTGCTTTAATTATGATTCAAAACATTTGAAATTTGGCTTCCTCGTGCCCCTCTTTAGGTTCTACCATGCCTCCAGATTCCATGCACATCCGAGAAAGAAAGAGATGATGGTGGGGGTGATGGTGGTGAGGATGATGTTGATGATAATGTTGTGACATCAAGTCAGTCACTTATGTTGAATGACTCTTCAATCTGAGTACCCTCTATCTGGGTTTCCCAGATAGAGGGTACTCAGAGGTGCACTTCCCTTCCCTTCCTCTAGGGGTGCCCTGAGACCCTGCAGCTTTGCCCAAGGCCACCCAGGTTGGCTCTTCTCCCAGGAGTGGGGGGGGGATTGAACTACTGACCTCTGGTTCTCTGGTTCTGCAACCTGAGATCTAAACTACTGAGCTATCTGGCCTGGAGAGAATTACAACTTGATTCCATAAATCAGAACTCCAAATTCACACACACACACACACACACACACACACACACACGTCAAAGAAGGGCTGTGTTTTTCAACACATAATTAGGTGCACACACATTGATGAATGAACCAAGTTTATTTTTCTCCCTTTCCTGCTTGCCCTTGGATCATACCAAGAGCATACCTCTTCGTACGAGTGGCTTTAACTATGAGCAATTCAAATTAAGAGCAGAAAAACATTGGCATTTTAACTGCTGCCTTACAAATTTTAGATGCGGTCAGTTCTATTACAATTTGTTTGTTTGTTTGTTTGTTTGTTGGATACAGCTGCTCTACCGACAAGTTGTTTGACTTATGAGCATGCACTCGGAACAGATTAAACTCGTAACTAGAGGTACCACTATACTGGGTTGAAGCTATTTGGGAATACTTTGATACAAGTCTAAGCTGCCTGCCTTAAATCTGCTCAGACAATAGATGTCTTAGGAAGGTCAGCAAGACCACCTACAGGCCTAGAGGAGAGGTGCTGGAATTCAACATTTGCAAAGGGGAAATGCGCTCCTCACCTTTTCACTATTAAAATCGATGATGCAAAAGAGCCACACGTGCAATTTCTTTGCACTTCCGAATTAAAACACAGCTTGCACTTCTTGTAAAGGGCCATGTCCGACACTAGGGGTGGGGATGATCTCCGTTTCCAAGCCAAAGAGCAAGTGTTGCACAAGTCCGTGGCCATGTGGCCGGCATGGCTGAACGCATGCATTTGTGCGCACGGATCACTGTTTACCTTCCTGCTTTTTACAGCCATACTTGTTTATCTACTTGCATTTACATGCTTTTGAACTACTGGGTTGGCAGGAGCTGGGGTTCACAGCGGGAGCTCGCTCTGCTACGTGGAACCCAGGATTCGAACTGACAAGCTGCCAACTTTGCAGCCAACAGTTTTCACCACTCTAGACCACTGAGCCACCACGCCCCCTCTTCTTTTGCCCTTCCTCTGTTTGCCTCTTTTCACCTTTGGTTGGTCCTGCTTCTGGGCTCATGGATGCAGCTTGGAGACCCTTTCCAAGGAGGCGGATGGGTTGTTTTGCAGCCCAAAACAACAGGGCCTGCTGTAGATCTACATCTCCGTTTGCATTCCTGGAGTCTTTTTAATGGGACTCTTCTCTGGTTATTACCTCAGTTTATGGCTGTTTACTGCAGCTAGCAAACAATGACATCTGCCATAAAATGAGGTCATCAGCAATCGGTCATTAGCTTTAAACAACAACAACAACAATTGCTGCAAAGAGGGGGAAGTGGGGTTGATGATCCCTGAGGTTATATCCCAGTTTTGACTCCATGGTCTGTCCTTCTTTGCTGTCAAAATAACTGAAGCTTGGGTTTCATCTGCAAGCTTGGCCTGCCTTCCCAGATGGGGATGGTTGGTGCCTCCTGCTTGCCTGCTCCATTTCCATGGGGTGGTGGTCTTCCACGTCTCTTCCGATTTATGCTTAGCAGTTGGCAAAGGGTTCCAACAACTCCTCTTGGTGTTCTCAGCAGCTGGCAATTGGTTCTAACAACTCTTCCTTCTTTCGGGCTTGCCAGCAAATGAGCAAGCCCCACCGCAAACGAGCGAGAGGAAAATTGGGAGCAGGTGGCAAATGGGTTGTAATACGACCAAATTGTCGAGTGGTTTCTTTTCTGAAAAAGAAAAATGGGACACCCCCCCCACACACACACACACATTCTTCCTCTTCAGATTTCTCCTCTGACCCTTCACATCTCCCCTCTCAATAAATTGTGAAATCCACTCCGAGTTTGGATCCAAACTTTACAGGGCCTCGTAGGGCACTGAACTCCTGCTCCAAAAAGCATGGTACATTTAATGGGATTTTAACAAGGTCCACAGCTGGAGAAAGAAAGAGAGAAAGAGCCCTACATTTACCAACAACAAGAAGTGCATGCAGGCCTGTCATAGTGGAGAGATAAGAAACCAAGAAACCAAGAATTTCCCTGCAGGAGGCCCTCTAGCCCAGCTTCCTGTATCTCACCATGGCCCCACCAGATGCCTCTGGGAGCCCATGAGACAACTAGAGATCTGTCTCCTGATGCCACTCCCCTGCATCTGGCACTTTGAGTACCTTCTTTTTAAGTCTGGAGATCACACATCTCCCCATTAGGGCTTGTAATATGTGATGGACTTTGCCTCCAGAAATCTGCCCAATTCCTTTTGAAGGGCATCTAGGCCAGATGCCATCCCCATGTCCTGCAGCAAGGGGTTCCACAAATGAACAACATGCTAGAGAAAGAGACATTTCCTTTTGCCTGTTATCATTCCCCCCCCAGCCCTCCATTGGAGAGGAAGAGCCCTGGTTTTGGCATTACGCAAGAGGGAAAAGAGATCCCCCCTGTCCGCTTGATCCATCCCTTGCATAATTTTCTTCTCAATGGCACATGCTTAAAAAACAAACCCAAGTAAGGGGATATTTTTATCTGTACCAAGTGGGCTCAGAATTGTTTTTCCCCTGCCTCCTTTGAAAATGAGTTAATTAAACTCTTTAGAAAGTGAGGTTTCTTTTGTTGCGTTGGCACAAATAATTTGCAAATTGTCTTATTTCTTTCCCATGCAACTCTCTTGACTGTTTCAGCTTGGGTCTCAATCCAACCAGGGGGCATCATTGTGCATGTGTGCAAGTGTACCCTCAGTCTCTTGTGCCAAAAAGGTTGGGGATCTTTGATTTAAACTAGGGATGGGCACGAAATGAAAAACAAAATGCCGTTTCATTGTTTCATTACGTAATGAAGCAGAATGAAATGAAACAAAACAAGGAAGCAGCATTTCGTTACAGACGAAATGAAATGGTCGTTTTTGCTATTCAAACAAACCGTTTCGTTCCATCTGTAAAAGGGGTCCCTTACCTGCAGAGTGGCTGCCGCCACTGGAGCCCAGGAGAGGGAAGAGGAGGTGGTGGATCGCTGCCGCCAGTCCAGTGCACGCTGCCTCCTCTCAGCCCAGCTTCCTAGAAGAATGGGGTTTGGTGCCGGGGAGCCATTTTCAGGGGGCTCCTGCCGAGTTGTCATGGGCCGGAACCCTTTAAAACTGGCCCACTTGGCACCAGGGGATCTCCTTGGTGCCGACTGGGCCATTTTTAAAGGATTCCAGCCCATGACAACTCAGCAGGAGCCCTCTGAAAATGGTCAGGTGGACAGTGCAATCGCCTGGAACTGCCCACCCGACCCTTTTCAGAGGGCTCCTGCATGATGTCCCTTGGTGCTGAATGGGCCAGTTTTAAAGGAGTCCAGCCAATAACAGCTCGGCAGGATCCCTTTAAAAACGGCTCCCGGGCACCAAATCTGGTGCCTCTAGGACCTAGGGGAGCCGTTTCATTTTGTTTCATTTTGTACGCTTTTTATAAAAATCTCATAAGAAACAAAATGAAACGGGAATGGTCACGAAATGCAACCTTATTTTTTTCCATTTCGTGCCCATCCCTAATCTAAACCACAGAACTATTCAGCCAACTAGACGATCTTATTGCTACAGAGCTGGAAGGGACCCCCCTGGGTCATCCAGTCCAGCCCTTCTCAAGGAGGCCCAGTGTGGGAATTGAACTCCCAATCTTTGGCTCTGCAGCCAGAGACTTCAACCACTGAATTGTCCAACATATCGGGCTGAAACGGGAGACATTTTGGTTTCAGTAAAAGAAATAATGTGAATATTTTGCATATAATCTATACATTAATCTATGCAAAAAGCATCCTCTTTTGTTTCCCATCACTACACCTTAAAAAAAAATCAGAAGCATCTGGACCACAGCATCCCTCCGTCTTAACATTTCGTCCCCAGCACTGGCCAGATCGAAGGGCTTCAGGAAGATTGCGCCATCCAGACAAGTGAGGCGGCTTTTCGCTCCAGCCTCCAGCACTTAAAGATATTTAGGGACCCCCATTGGGGCACTCAAAAAAGATGCCTCAAGAATATCTATTATATTCTAAAATATCCGCACAGATGCTGACTAAGGGCACTTACCACGGTTATGGCGATATTAATGTAGTGTCGGGTTACAGTGCAGAAGAGGCAGATAACTGTGTACGGCCATCGTTTTCCTGTTCAGAAAAAAAAATAAAGATGTAAAAAGGCCGCAGCAGTAAACATCACAGGGCTGTTGGCTGCGAGTTTCATAGGAGACCTGCTCTTCTTTAAATATAATTAATTACAGCTACAGTTCCGAGGCATGAGATGTAGTTAATTATTGTCATGGTTATTTCCAAAGGGGTAACCAACCATCTTAGTTCTTCCTCTTACGGCCAAAAACAAGAAACAGAAACAAGAAAGCAACACAGCATGTTTGAGACTGATGGGTTCATTTCAGCACCATTTTTTTTCTGGGTAACAAGCTACATCTTCCAGCCTGAAGAAGCGAGTTCTATTTTCAGCAAGGTCAGACTGAAATAAATCTGTTCATCTTTAAGGTGCCACACAACTTCATTTTTTAAATGTATAGTTGTAATCTTTATGTCTGATTCCAGTTTCTGAAAAGTAACAGTAGTTACTTTCAGTTACTTTTTCTAAAACAAAACAGAATGATGCAAGCTACTGGTTTGTCGTATTGAAGGAACTTTCCTGCAGTGGATAACATTCAAACAGTCTGCTAGTCTTTCTCTACCATTTACTGAGGAAACTAGAAAAATAAAGGTCTGGTTATGCCTGATAACTACAGCAGATTAGATGTCAGCTGTACATCTGAGAGGGCATTTAAAAAAACATATATTTTGTATGTAGATCGGTCAACATGTTTCTGAACAGCACATATGAGTTTAATAAACTTCTGACCTTATATTAGAAAAAACATATATACCTATTCCACTCACTGAAAAACAAAGTTGAAAACAACAGGGAAAGAGGAACACCTAAGAATAGATGGATTGACTCAGTTCAGGAAACCACAGCCTTGAGTTTGTAAGACCTGAGCAGGGGAGGTCACGATGGGACCTTTTGGGGGTCACTTGCCCATAGAGCCATCAAAAGTAACTTGACAGGGTACAATGACAGCAGCAGCAGCAGCAGTTAGGCCACGAAAGGTCGATATTATCCCTTGGTCTGTTGCCAAATAGATGTAACTACCAACTATTAGTTGGCTGCAGTTAGATAGTTCCAAGCCCAGCATAAGACCTGTGACCTTGCTTATGATCAGAGATGGGCACGAACCAGGAGAATGTCAGTTCATGATCGTTCGTGGTTTGTTGCTATGGACAAACCACAAACCACACACTTTTCAACCATTTTTGGCTTGTGCAATTCAAGATATCCAAGAGCTGCCAAATGACCCCTACACAAGTTAGAGATGTCAAACCCACAGAGGGTTTTCAAGTAACTCTCCCCTCTCCATTCCCTCTGAGTTTGGTGAAGATTGGATTTCGGATGTCTGAGTTGTAGGCCCCCAACGGAAGTCCTTTTGAGGAAAATGGTCCTTAGGGGGTTATAACTCAGACATTCAAAATCCAGTCTTTGCCAGACTTGGACTAACTCTTCAACAGACTCTACTCTCTGTCCCCTCCAAGGAGAGAGGATGTACCAGCTGGTGAAATAACACTTTCTTGAGAAGGACCTGCTTTATGGAGCTATAACTCAGACACTGAAAATCTGATCTTCACTGCCCTGGGACGGAGTAGGGAAGAAAGTTGACCGGAGACTGTCTCTAAACTTGGCATCTCTAAGAGTATTTGTACACAACCCCTAAACTCTGCCGCAAATGGCTCCCAGCTCCGGAGCTTAAAATTGCTTCCCCACCAGCCCCGGAGTTTACAGAAAATTAAGTGTGGCCACGCCCACCTAAGCACGTCCCAGCGCACTTTTCAGGTACCTGCTCTTGGAGGGTGAAAAATCCCAGATCCGGATGTAAAGGAGTGAGTGCCAGGCTTTCCTCGCTTCTGTTTGTTGGGGTTTTTTTGCCTCCCGCCCCTTTAAGAGAAGGAATCAGGACGACGACGGGGCTTGGGGAGGCTTGGACCGGCAAACGGAGGTGAGCCTGCATTCTTTTGTCCCCTTTTTTCTCCCTCCCCTCACGCAGACAGGATCAAGGAAGTGCGGAGGGGTGGGGACGCAGGAAGAGCAACGAACCCCCAAGATCTCTGGTCCAAATTTAAGTGGCCAGCAGATCTTAGGGGTCGTGTGAAAAGGCTCTAACTCAGGAGTCCTTCCTGGAACTTCGAAACAGCACAAACCACAAAACATGCGAATCGGCAACGCCCATAACACTTCGCCATTTCGATTCCTTCTGGGCATTTCCCTGAAATGAACCACCTGATTTGAGTGGGGTTGGTGGCTGTGGTAGTTTTTTTGCTTTGCTTTGTGCCTGCCTCTGCTTACGGTCCATCTGAAAGAAGAAAAGAGAAACAGAAATGAAAAACAAGCCATCCGAGCGTCGCAAAGTGCAGATTGACATTGCCTTTTTGGAACGGAAGACGAAGGGCAGAGAAAATGTGTACCCCAGAGGGGTCAGTGTACACACTGTTTGCACGTTGGCAGAACACCAATGGCCTGTGTTCTGTGGTTACATTTAGAGCTTATGTCGGCTCCTGAGCCTTTTGTCTGCCTGCCAAGTCCCTCGGAGGTGTAACACTTTCCATTTTCAGGACACGAGATCCCTGGCAAGAGCCGCCACGCACGTGGCATAAATAAAGGATGAAAGGTGTTGTGCCCTGGGAAAAGGGACAGCTTGCTAGTGGATGGCGTGCCTGCCTGTTTTCAAAACAGACTGGTGGCCGTTGCTGGCACATATTTGCAAAAAGGATGTGTTTATGGACTTACCCAAGGCATGCAAGGCTGAATCTGATTCAGGGTGCCGCCTCCCTGGGGATCCTGCTTCTTGCTGGAACTGCTTGGGAGATGTTGCAGATCTCATCTGGAAGGGCAATAAAGCAAAGCAAAGAAAAGAAACGTGTGCTGCTTATAGTGCTTAAAACACTCTGGGCAGTTTATAAGTAATGATGTAGGCTACACATTAGCCCCCCGCACACACCACACCAGCAAGCTGGGTACTCATTTTATCAACCTCAGAAAGACGGAAGGCTGAGTGAACCTTGAGCCAGCTACCTGAGACTGAACCCCAAGTCGTGAGCTGCGTTTTGGCTGCAGTACTGCGGTTTAACCAGTGCACCATGACAGCTCCTCTAAATGCAACCTAAAATCCGGACTGTAGAGGAAGATATTGGTCCATGTGATCCAGGTCTCTGGCATGGATGCATTCAAGGAGTCCTCAGTGAACACGGCTTCCCTGGCATTGGCCACGCCCAGTGGCACGAAACAGAAGTCTGTCGGCATATGTTAAGCCCTTGGAGTTCTTCGCCAGGAACAAGCCTCATGACTTATTCATCATCCTAAATGCAGTATTGTCCAGGCCCTCCCAGAGAGTTTGGCTGTCCTCTGGTGCACCAGAGTGGTTCTAAGGACCAAGGTCTGTATTATCTCTCCCTCTCCTTCCTGGAGGAAAAGTCCATCCCAGGTTACAAGCCATGATGGAGATGTGTAATCTCCAGGCCTAAAACCGGGGTACTTCGAGGGCCAGATGCAGGGGAGTGGTATCAGGAGACAGAGATCTAGTCTTCTGTGCTCCCAGGCACATTTAGCGGGGCCACTGTGAAATACAGAAAGCTGGAGTAGATGGGCCTTTGGCCTGATCCAGCATGGCTCTTCTTATGTCCTTATGTCCTTATGAGAGGCAGAGCATTCTGAAACGCAGACATGCACCCTGACAGACCTTCATAGACATCTTCCAAAGGAGAGTTCTCAGGTAAATGCTTCAGGATCCAAGAGAGAAAGGGGTGTAGGGGTGTATACACAGTACACACCCACACTCTGTACAAGTGGTTCCCAAGTGCTGAACCTGTTTTCAAAGATACTGTCCCTTGGACAGCTCCTCCAAATGCAGGCTAAATTCCAAACTGGAGTCACAACACCCCAGCATTGGAGTCAGAGTAAAACTTGGAGTGGATTCACAACACCTCTGAAAATGGCATCACCACCTACCAGAGTAATACTTGGAGTGGATTCGTAACACCCCTGAAACTGGAGTCACTAGCTGCCGGAGTAAAACTTGGAGTGGACTGATAACACTCACAAAACTGGAGTCAACAGCTGCTAGAGTGAAACCTGGAGTGGTTTCACAGCCCCCTGGAATGGGAATCTCCAGCCACCATGCAGACCTGAAGAATGTATCCCAATTCCTTTCTAGCTCTTCTTCTGCAAAAGAGGAGTGGTTCTGAATCCAGTGTCAATGCTATACAGAAGAAAACATCCTGGAAAAGCAGGGCTCTTTCTCATCTACAGCATTCATGTAGAAGCAGGACTGGGGTCCTTTTTAGACCTGGCACTGGAACTGTGAAGGATGAGAAGACAGTTGGGATAAGGGTAGGGTCTCCCCGCTAAGCATCTTCACAGTGATGGGAGAAAGGGATTGCCAAAGTGGGCAAAACACACCTCATGATATGATACATCTTAGAGCTCCACAAAAACTCATCTGCCAGCATACTCTGCTGCTCCTTCCTGAAGTGCAGACCCAACATTTTACTCAAAAGGCTTTGCCGGCTGGGGAAGGTGATGCCCTCACAGCAGGTACACAGCATCAGCCCTGCCTAGGCAGCTGCTGTGGCAGTGGCTGCCTGCTGTACCACTGGGAAGTGAGGAGGCATGCAATATTGATAAGAACTCCTCCATTATCTACTGCTTTCGCTCTCTTTGCAGCAATACACAGCTGCCCGGGTGAGTCACACCAGGAGAAAGGCTGGTTCCTAACAGAAGAAGACAAAAGGGATGGGGGGTCTGAGGAGTGTCCCTCCCTCTCTCTTTGTGGAGGCTGGAAGGGAGATTGGAGAATGTCGGACTACAAAACCCATCATCTCTGAGATCTGATGGGCACCGGAGCCACCCGTTTCCCAGCTCTGAAGGGAATTCCAACCACCGTTGCAGCTACTGGGTGTGTTTTGCTGCCTGATTTCTCCCCAACTCTTTGTCTCAATCCCTACCTCAGCCTGCCTTGCTTCTGTGACATCACAAGGCCCCGCCCATGCGAGGGATCTCAGGTTTTGGCCTGAAATCTCAGGAACAGTGCTATTGCTGACCAGGCAAGGCCAGTCATCCCCCCTGTAGCTTCCCACTGCAGGCTGCCGGGGTTCCAGCTGCGTGCCAAGCTGAACTCCCTTTGCGTGCCGGCTCCGTTGTACATCATTACAAGGCAAATGGCAATGGAGCTAAGCACTATTGATGGCAACCCTAATTGTATCACCATAAACATGGTTTATAGTGATGCAACGGCTGTCAGGTCTAGGTCCACCCGGCACTAAATCATCGCTCATCAGGCTTCATAAGACCTGGAGCTGTTCAAACTGGTCCCTCAGGCTGCTCCTACAGATTTGTGCTACTGTCCTGTGGCCGTCTTGTTGTTATTATGGGCTGTCAAGTTGTTTCTAACTTACGGCAGCCCTAATGGTCTCCAGAAATATGATCATGAACAGAACCGCTCAGGACTTGAACACTTTCTTGTCTGAATTCAATCTTCTTGCGTTCTGTCTTCTTTGTGCCACACTGCCTTCAACTCTTCCAACTATCATTGCCTTTTCGGGTGACTATTGTCTTCTCAGGATACCCTCAGTTTAACCATTTTTGCTTCTGTGACAGTCCAGGTTTCATTTACTCTAAGTGCCCCCCTCCTTTATTTATCATTCTGGCGGCCTGTGCTTTCATAAAACACTTCTCCTATACCCTATTTTGACTGAACCATCTCCCTCCACCCCCACATCCAGTTTCCAGAATATCGACAAATGAGGAGCAGCTCTTTTGTAAACTTACTGGCTCTTAATTGCCCATTGATAACCAAATGAGTTTCAAATTCAGCAAATATATTTTGGAACACTATCCGATTTTGAGGGCAAACCAGGCACCTCCTAGGCTGTCCCAGAAGAAGGGAGGAGGAACTTTTTGTTGGTTCTGCCTGGAAAAACCTAGAAAAGAGTTGCTATAGATCAAGATTGACTTGACGGCACATGATTGTTATTAATAAGGGTATCTCTTCTTCAGCATGGTGGAAGGACTGATTTTGCATATGTCCCTGGCCATTTGCTCTGACTGCAATATGAAGAGGTGGCGGGGGGGGGGAGCCCATTACAGCTGTACTTCTCTTTATACCCCCTTCTCCTTCTTCAAAGGCAACTTTCTCTCTTTCTCTTCAGTGTCAGAACACCCACCATCACCATATTGGTGTATGATCCATTCCCCACCACCACCATGGAGGTTCTGATAGACAATGATCCCCGTCTTGCCAGGCAGTGTCCCAAAAGTCAACAACAATATCTAAGCTCCCTCCGTGCTCAAAGGCGAGGGAGAAAAGCTTTGCCTATGAAGGGATCAGTGGCTGGAAAGTGGAGGGAACTTGAAATCAAATAAAGAACGCTCTGTTCACCTATCCAAGGTCAATGGTGCTGCACAAGACAGTTCCTGGTGCACCTTCCTTCTCAGAAAGGAAAAAACATAAAAGGCCAGGAGACCTTAACAAGCAATCAGTTTCCTATGGGAAAGTCCGGTGGTCTATTAATGCAAATAATAAATAAATAAATAAATAAATAAATAAATAAATAAATAAATAAAT
>JAHTLZ010000252.1:13918490-13930796 GCA_023846285.1 Phrynocephalus versicolor | reverse complement strand
GAAACCTGACACTCTTAGGTCCCTGCAGTATCCTTCAAGTAGTCAGAATTTCCTCCCAAGGCTGTTGTGAGACTTAAGGGGAATGTAGAAGGCAAGTGTGTGCCATTTTGCACTCTCCTTTTTCTGAGAAAGAGACAATCTAAATGGCCAGGACTGCCCTATCTCTGCTGTCTTTCTGGAAGAAGGCAAAAACCTTCCTCTTCAGGCAAGTTTTCCCTGAATATTGGACTGCCTGTTATGTGACTTTTAGGTGGATTACCAGGCATGAATGCCAGTGTTTCCCATGTTAGTTTCCATCCTTCATAATGGATTTTTTTTTCCTTTTCATGAGCTCTTTGTAGCTTTAATGTTACCTTTGAATGTTCTGATGCCGCTTCTAATTCCCTGTCCCTAACTGAGTATGTCTGAAATGTTTTCGGCTGTATATTGTCTCTCGTGATTGTAAGCTCCCTTTTCAAAGGAGAAAGGTGGGGTAAAATATTAATAAATAAATAAATAAATAAATAAATAAAAGCAAGACATGGGAACAAGACATACATTTGCATTCCAATATTAAAGTAAACTGTGTTTATAGGAAACGTAGGCAACCATGGTTAAGCATCATCTTTGCTTTGCTTAGGCAGGTCCGAAGGCAAAAAGCCAGAGATCCAATTAGGAGCATTTTTAAAAAGAAAAGAAAACACCCCCTTCCTAATCTCCTATTTAGTTTTTAACACTACATGCTGGTTTTCATAATTCAGCGCCGAGTGCCAAGCGTTTTAAATGAGCCCATTAATGACCCTTTAATTTACTTCGCTGGGGCTGAATTCATAAAACATTCATGTTCCATTTGGGCAGGAGTCTCCCCAACGACTCCTCCAGGCACTTCGTCAGCGGCTGAGGAATAACGGAGATGACATCAGGGGTGTGTTTTCAGATGGAGCCTGGTTAACCTCCCAGTCCCTTTCAGTGAACTCCGCAGGAGTGGCTGAAGCCCCTTGTGATGGCCAGGGTGGAGGACAGAATAGCCATGGGGACAAGCCTTGCTGATTGCTGATGCTTCCCTGTGCCACTCCACTCCCAGTTTGGAGGCTGGGGGTTCAACAGGACAGAAACAGGCATGGCCCTTAGACACACCACACACACACCCCGGTTTGGTACAAGACAGGTAACACTGGGCTGCCGTGGCATCACCTTCGTCAGAACTCTGTTTGGCTTAACAGTGCAGGCATGTCCAAACTTCAGCCCTCCTGATGTTTTGGACCACAATTCCCAGAATTCTAAGCTTAGGTTGCCAATGACAAAGGACTGTGGGAGTTGTGGTCCAAAACATCTGGAGGGCTGAAGTTTGGACCTGCCTTAATGGATCAGCCCGGACATTCAGCACATTAAGGAAACCGCAACCATAAACGTAACAATGATGCCAGCAATGATGATGATGGTGATGACAACAATGACAAAACCGATGATGATTATGATGATGATTAGAGATGGGCACGAAACGAACAATTTTTCATTTCCGTTTTCGTTTTTTCATTTCGTTACGCAACGAAACGACAAACAAATTTTATCTCTAAAATGAAACGAAACAAACAGAAACACCAGAAATTTTGTCGTCCGTTTCATTTTCGTTATGGCAATACATTGAACTGCTTTAAATGCTAAAAAACAAAATCACAAAAATTGAAATAAATGGTAACGAAATGGTAACAAAATGAACGAAAATGAAAATGATTTTTTTGCAAAAATTCGCAGAAAACGGAAATGAACCGAAACGGACCCCCTAAACAACAAACGACAAACGAAACACCATTTTTTTGATTCGTGCCCATCTCTAATTATGATGATGATGATGATGATGATGATGATGATGATGATGATACAACAAAGACAACAAACAATGATGACGATGATACAACAAAGACAATGACAACAATAATCACCCTCACAAATGAAGATTACAACAAAGACAATGAAAACAACAGCAAGAATGATGATGATGACCCAACAAATAAATAAATAAATATACAAAGACAACAAAGACAACAACGACAAAGGTGACAATGAAGATGGTGGCAACCTTGACAGTGTCATGCACCATCTGTGATAGTGCAAAGAGGGTGCAGCTAGACTACAAAGCCAAACAAGATCAAGTTGCAGATTTAATACATGGGTCACTGTGAAAAAAACAAAAACAACTCTAGCCTGCCAGCATCCAAGAAGGGTACGCCCGAGCAAAATAAAGCTCAAGGGAAGATTTTGCCCCAGGAGGCTGTGATAAAAAACGACTCAATGACATAAATGGAGGGAACCTAAATGCTAAAAAAAGGGGGGGGGTGTTATGCATGATATAACAACAGCAACAGCATAAGCAGGAGGGAGCTTGATGAATAAGCCTGTGTAGGCTGAAAGTAGCAGCAACAGGGGTTCTTCCCAGGGTTAATTAAGAGGCATGACTAGAGGCATGACAAATCCGCCTAAGGTCAAGCCTGAGAGAGATGCATGGAAAGAAACATGGCCCAGGGAGTAAGGGGATGGGATGGAGGGCATCGCTTCATAATTGGCAGCCTTGCTCAAGAAGAAGCAAACTCCACCACCCAGAAATGCACAGATGTGTTTCGAGACCATTTGGACAATCTCGAACAGATCCAAAGAAGGGCAGTTAGGATGTTACCGAGTCTGCAAAGCAGCACCCACGAAGAAGCGTTGATAACCCTGGGCTTATTTACCCTGGAGGAAACCAGATATATAAGCACCATCTTTAATTTAAGGTTGTGGATCTGGTAGCTTTTCAGACATTGCAAGAAACAGAGGGACAGGAGGTTGTGGGGGGTGGGTGGGCTTTCTTTCCACCTTCCACTGTGATTTCTCTGTGCAAAGTTTTTTATTTCTCATTTATGTTTTTCTTTTCTGCAAAATTTGTTTAACAGATCAAGCCCTGTTCTGCTTTATCCAAATTTGATCCATTCTATTCTCCCTTGGCCTTACGTGGCTGTCAATTTGCTTTTCATTATGTATACGGAGCTTAAAAACTCCTTTGCTGAATTAAAAAAAAAGATGATTTTTTTAAAAAAATGTGGCAACGGGGTGATATCTTTTCTGACATTTTGTCATCATCTTTCCCCCAACCCCAAACCATGAAGTGGTGGTGGTGGGGGGAGAGAGAAAATCTACACAGAATTATGACAATCAAGTCCTACATAAAACAAAAGTTGCTTTTTTCTGGTCTTTTGTGTTCAAGGTTTCCCGGAAGGACGTCAACCAGAGCAGAAGATTGACATGGTTTGTGAAAAGAGTTGGTGGGAACCAGGGTGGGGTCTTGGTGGGAAGGAAGGCAAGGAATCTTTCTGGCACAAGGGAAGGTTTCTTACAAGACACTCTGCATGAAAAGAACAGGAAAATATTTGTGAATGGGAATAAACAAAAAACAAAAACCCCAACTATTCTTCATGCTTCTGCTTTAAACATCTGAAGAACTTCCATCGAGAAGATGGAGCCAATGGCTCCATGGGGCCAGAAGTGACACCCCCAACAATACAAGAAACATCCTACCTAATGGCTTTGGGTGATTAAAAAATCTCTTCTAATGGGATTCTATTAAGGAAAAAGACCCTGATGGGGAAAATGGTTCAACTCAATGGAGTAAGCAGAACAAAACACACTCACCTTGATGGAGGCGTTTAAGCAAATGCCGGACAAGGACTCTGTCCGGTTGCATACTGTATGGAACATCTTGTCCTGAAAAGCAGTCTGGACTGGATGGTCCCCAGGGATGATTCCAGCTATGAAATCTGAAGATACAGATTTTAAGAAAAAGCACTAATGTATCAAAATGAGATGGATTCTAGATGTCCCCTCCATACATATTATAGCATTCCACTTAGAGGCACAGTGTTTTTAATGTTTGCTTGCTTGCTTGCCTGCTTGTTTGTTTGTCTATTTGTTTTTGTCTATTTGTTTGTTGGCTCATTTAAAACATTTTTACCCGAACTACTTCCACCAAAAGACCCAAGGCAGCTTATGACAATTAAAAGACAATACAGTAGGACCCCATATCCACTGATTCATTAACCACTGATTCAGTTATCCACGGTTGGCAGAGGGGAAAAAGTGAAATAAATAATTCAGCAGCCACAAAGCAAGCTGCTGTCACAAAACAGCAGCCGTAAAGGAAGGTGCTGTCACAAAACATCTCTCTCTCTTATCCACAGTTTTTGTTATCCATGGGAAGGCCTGGAACCAATCCCCAGTGGATACTGGGATCTTACTGTACTTAAAAGCTAAAAGCAGTAGGTACACAAATATTTTCAAAGGGAATTAAAACAAGGATTACATTAAAATGGTAAGTAGAATCAGTACTATTATCATGGTACCTTGTGGTGCGGTGGTTCAACTGCTCTACCTCTGCCAAAACTGTGCTCACAACTTGGGGTTCAATCCCAGGCAACAGACTCAAGGTACACTCAGCCTTCCTGCCTTCTGAGGTTGGTAAAATGTGGTGGGGGGGGGGCAGCAATCACAGCAGCAGCAGCAGCAGCAACAACAACAACAACAACAACAACAGAGATCTCCTCCAACAAATCCATTCTAGCCATTTTAATTTCTAATCCAGGCAGTTCTTTTGTAAATGTAATGGATCTTAACTGCTAATTACTGTACTGTGCATTAGAAGAGGGTGAGCACAAACAGGGTATTGCATCTAGGAAAATTTATCTGGCTGCTTCTCCACCATTCCTGGGCAGATTTCAGCTCAACAACGTGAGCAGAACCCTCTTTGTTTTTATGGTGTGTGAGACAGTCCGTTGCACACATGATTCATTCTGCCTTACCTTGGGCACCAGGGTTACATCCCTCTCTCCGTGTGCCCACAAGCATCCTGCTGCTTTCAATGAGATGATCCCCTGTTGGGGCAGCTAGAGGTTGGAGACTGTTTGGAACGTCACACTCCATGCATTCTTTGCAGGATTATCTCCTGCAGAAAAAGTGAAACTCAGGGTGTAATGTGTACCATCGCTGTCTTTGCTGGCCCTGAAGCCTTCACGTTTCAGGTCTAGCAGAGACGATGATGGTACATGTGCCATCACTGAGGGAAGCTGGTAAAGCAATTACCAGACATCTCAGTGGCAGCACCTCATCTTTGGAATCAGTTCTGTCCAGAGATCTGCCTGACACCATGCTGCAGATCTTTAAAAAACTCTTGAAAACCGGGCTTTTCAAAACAGCGTTCCCTGGCTATTGACTATGGTGGTTACTTCATGTCTGTTTCATCTCTGTTAGTGCTGAGCTTAGGAACAGTACAAAAAAAAGTTACTTCAGGTCCATCGCGCAACTACTGAAATTTGTCTCGACCATGCCCCCAGAACAGGAGCTAAGTGCTACAATCCTGTACCTGTTGCTGGGGTAGGGTTTTCCCTTTTCGCTCTTTGTTCCCGCTTTCTGTTCCAAGACAAGACACCGTGAGGTAACGATTGTCACACAACAAACATTCATTTCTCTCAGAAAATGGTGTCCGCTGTTTTTCTATTTTGACTTTTCAGAAGCGAACTATCGAAAAAGAATTTTTAAGTCCCCCCCCTCCAAAAAAAAAAAGGAAAAAGGAAGCTAGACAAATCCAGTATTTGTCATGGTACAAGTCTGTGAGATAACACTTTGTCACAAGACAAGTTATCATGACCATGGGAACACTGAAACAGGGACAAAACCACATGATTGTGACCAATGCTGTCATGGTACAAAACTACTTGTGGAACAAAGAAGGACATGAAGTAACTGCCTGTCATTGCTGCTGATCTGCTTTCAAAACCTTTACCTTTGTTAGGGCATCTTGGATTGTAACATTGTTTTTTTTTATTCTGATGTTTTTTATTTTGATTAAGAAGATCTATGTCTGGTATTATGTTTTATGATTTACCTTAAAATTCTGCAAACCACCAGAGTGGCTTTTATGCCAGATGGTGTGGTAAAGCAGTCAAATAAATAAATAAATAAATAAATAAAATTCCACCCTGCTAATCCTCTAAAACATGCTGGCCCTATTGGCACCCTCCAGCTTCAAAAACCAGACCGTTCTCTCCACAGGGCAAGCGTGATTTATTTATTTATTATTTATTTATTTGTTGCATTTATACCCCGCTTATCTACATTGTGTACTCTAAGCGGCTTACAAGGCTGCAATAGCCACAGAAATTACAATAAGTGCACAGACAGGACGGGTGATAATAACACTAAACAAAAGTTAAAACCTAATGGCACCTCAGTAACTAAACAGTGGTAAATAAAAGCAGGTTGCGATGGCGGGAAAGAAAAAAAGAAGAAAAAAAAACTCAGTTAAGAATCGCCAAAGGCCTCCCGGAAAAGATAGGTCTTTAACGCCTTCCAGAAGGCCAGCAGGGACTCTGCAGAGCGCACTTCACTGGGGATGGAGTTCCAGAGGCTGGGGGCCGCCACTGAGAAAGCCCAGGTCCGAGTACTCGTCCTCCGGGCTTCGCGAGGAGTGGTGACCCGAAGCAAGTGCGCTCGCGCCTGCCGAACGGGACGGGCCAAGGTTGATCGCTGAGCGATACGCTCTGCCAGGTACTCCGGTCCCAAGCCATGGAGGGTTTTATAAACTAAAACCAAGACCTTGAATCTAATCCGGGCTGCAACGGGCAACCAGTGCAGACGGGCCAGGACTGGGGTGATGTGGTCATAGCGACGCACACCAACCACCAGCCTGGCCGCTGCGTTCTGTACCCACTGCAGGCGCCGGAGAAGAGTCAAGGGCAACCCCATGTAGAGGGCGTTACAGTAGTCCAGCCTCGAGATCACCAGAGCTTGGACCACTGTTCTCAGAGAGTTCGCGTCGAGGTACGGGCGGATCTGGGCGATCCGACGGAGATGGTAATAGGCGGACCTGGTCACCGACGCCACCTGGGACTCCATGGTGAGCGCCGGGTCCAGGAACACACCCAGATTCCGCGCCCTCTCCACGAGCTGCAGGGAAACTCCCCCCAGACAGGGGAGAGGGCCACCGTACCCCGACAGCGAGCTCCCGAACAACATAACCTCCATCTTCTCGGGGTTGAGCTTAAGCCTGTTTGCCCCGGTCCAAGCCAGTACGGCCTCCAGGCACCCGTCGAGGATCCTCACAGCTTCCACAGCAGAGGTGGTAAAGGAGAGATAGAGCTGCATGTCATCAGCGTACTGATGACAGCAGACTCCAAAACTCCTGATGACCCCAGCCAACGGCCGGGGTCCACGTGACAGCAAAGAGGGACCCAACAAGAGTTCATCCAAAGCCCCACCATGCAGTTGGAAAGGCAGGTTCCGAAAATGGAGTAAAAGGGTGCTTTCACCCAAGGTTTATGAGAAGCAAATGAGTCTTCCCCCCACCCCCACTTCTTCTTGTTCCTCATCCATGAGGTTCTCCCCTCCCCAGTCACTGCAATAAATCAATTAAAAGTGCTCCAGGGAAAGGTGGCCTTTGATGACCTCATAAGGAGCGAAAAAGCATCCTTTTAGCCTGATGTGTGTGGTTTGGCAGTGGATTTATTTGGAGATGCATCCTTTCTCAAACAGGGACACAGATGGATTTCTTGCGGCTGCCTAGTTAGAAACACATGCGCGTCATTTGTTCCATGCACTCGGAAGAGGGGGTACAACCCATTGTTTTAAATTATGGAGAGAGAGAGAGAAATATAGAAAAAATCTTATTCCCCTCCCCCTTGTACATTGCATTTATCTACTCTTTTATGGCAACTATGAGACACTTTGGGTGACTGCGCACCAGTAGATTAAACAGATCTATGGTTGCCCAACTCGTTGGTTAGGTTAACTTTGAGGTATTCTCACCCTTATCACATTTTCAGCCTGAAAGGTTTGGGGCTTTTTCATTGCTGGATCTTTGCACCAGTAGGATTGGCTAAGGACCAGAACGCATGAGTCAACGGCCTTCTATCTGGGGCCAATGTGCCGAAACTATGTTTTCTGCGTGGTTTCTGTTGATTTGCTATGGTAACTTAGGAAGAACGAGCCAGACTTGATAGCAGAAGATCGCGGAAGATAATCCGGAGATCCATCTGGACTTAATGAGGTTCAGGTCACAAAACAGTGAACTGAAAGCCAGAACTTGGAACGGGTGGGAAAAGCCAATATGGGAATCCACAAAAGTAACTCCTAGAAATCCTGGTCAGCGCAGCTAGTGGCAGAGGCTTCTGGGAGTTTTAGTCCAAGAATATCTGATGGGAACCAAGATTAGGAACCACTGACGCAGATAATACTGAACTTACGAATGAACCTAAAGGGTTTTGCTGCAGTCCTCCTCAGAGTAAACCACAGCTTGTTGGGAGGGCATTGGGGTGTTGGGTGACAGGAGCTACTGCTCCCACCATCCTCACATTTTAATCGTCAGCGATTTCATTAGAGTTTCAAAATAATTGGAATATTTTCATAGATGGCCCTAACAACATCACCCAGATAAAAATCCCAAAAGTCACATGTTGGGGCCACAGCAACTTAAGTGGGATTCGTTGGATGTAACTGTCGTGCAGATGCCTTCTTGATCAGCGGAAGTAGTCTTTTTTAGATTCCAAAAAGGGTTGGATCAGAATATATTGTTCAAAAAAACAGATAGATGCAGCTTCCTCTGTCCTCCTTGTGAAATCCTCCGTCATGGAACCACACTTGCTTTGACCTCTAGGATTTTCTTGGGAGCGGGCTCCATTTACTCCAAGGTTCATGCCTGCCCTTGATCCTGAACTTCCATTTAGCTTTCCACTGGTAATGGCAAGCAGCCATATGGCTCATTTCATAGGCAGTGCATGGGGTGACCGATCACACCAGCCAATCCAGAACAATCAACCCCACACACCACCAGCTGGCCAGATCTCTCTGGAGACCCAGTAATTGCACTGGTGATAAAGGCCTGGAGATGAAAAGGCTTTATCACCCCATATCTCCTACCCATCCCCCAAGGAGCAGCCAGCTGATAATAAAATTAGACTCACTTTCTCACCTCCCCTGGGTAGATGGGATGGGACAAATAGGATTGCCTTACACACAATGGTCTAAGGCTAAGACTGCAGCCCCAAACTTATCAGAGCGCAGGCTAGAGATGGGCACAAATTGCAAACGTGGTGATTTGTCATGATTTGTAATTTGTCAAGGTTGCCAAAATACAAATCATGAATTTACAAATATTTTGGATGGATTCGTAAGTTTGACTCATTCCCCCCCCAAAGAAAAAAGAAAAATGGGCCAAAAAAAAAAGAAAAATGAATGGATTAATCAAAAATCAATAACCATTCATAGCTCCATATTTGTCAGGGTCATTTCCTCCAACAAATATGAAGCAACGAATTTTTGATGGATTGGTGATTTTTTTTACAAATATTGTGACTCGATTTTTGATTCGTGCTGATCTCTAGTGTTGAGCTTATTAAGAAAATCATATTGGGAGAAATCATGCATGGAAGGGCAACCAGACAATGGTTCCTTCCTCATTGCTTGCTATTGGTCATGCAAGCAAGTGCATGGGGAGGCATGCCATACCATCTGTGACCAGAGGAAGTGCAGGGGCATGATAACCATGCAGCAATGCTGGTAGGCTTGTTTGAATGACTGCCTCCTTATATTGAACAGACTCAGAATTCTAGCCACAGAGGGGTCTATTCTCATACAGGATGAGTTTGTTGGCCAGGATCAAAGGAAATAGAATATACTATCAGCTTCTAGATTGGAAATGAATGCCTTGTTTAATTTGACCTAAAGATACCTGCAGCACAAGCATCTCCCGTAACTAGGGAGGTAACTCTTAAATTCTCACTGGTATGAATAAAGGAAAGAAAAAAGCTTTCTCCCAGCTGGAGGAGATTATGAGAGGGTGGTGGGGATTCTTGATACATTTTTCATGGATAAATCACAGAATAGCATTTGAGGCAACAACCTTGTTATTTTGAAAGAAAACACTTGCATTTCCCTCAAACATGTGTTTTGGGGAAAACACAATGATTGTTTTGTTTTCTCACAAACTAATTCTCATTAATTCTAGTGCTTCTGGGGGGAAACACCCTGGATAAAAATCTCACAGCAGTTGCACATTTTTTTAAAAAAAGGGGGGGTTATTTCAATGGGTCAATATATTCTATTTTGGGAGATTTAACCTCAGCCCAAGAGCCCCTCCATTTTCACAAGAACACCTTTCTGGTATTAAGGTTGAATCAAATCAAGTGGCATGAGGAGAGGACAGGGGAGAAGGGAGGAAGCACTGGACATGGCATGGGTTCCATGCTCAATCTGTCCATTTTGGTTCCTTTTCTTTGGATAAGAGTAGCTAGAAGGTCGACACCAGTGGCTCTCGACTTTGGGTGCCCATATAGTCTTGGAACCCTTCCACACTAGCTATGCTGGTCAAGATTTCTGGGGGCTGTAGTGCGAGAACATCTGAGGATCCAAGACTGGGAACAATGGGTCTACAGTACACTCTTGGCTTGGACCCTTCCAAAAGTAAATATTGGAAGTCTGCACCCTCCCAGTAGCACAGATTTACTCCATCTACATTTTGGTGCCCTGACACATGGTCCTATCTGCCACGATTCGCCTCCGAGACTTCAGACCCTGAGTCTCAGGGCCAGAGTTTCAAGGGGGTGGTGGTGGTTGATGGTCTTTTCCCCATGATCCAGAGTCTGCAATCAGATTCGGATTCCAGTTGGCGAAGGAGAAGCTCACAGGGAAAAAGCACACCCTCATCTTGGCCATTTCACCAATTGTCACACACCCTTCTCTGTTATCCAGATTCCCAACCAAGAGAAGGGTTGGGAAGGGTTGAGGAGGAAGAGGAGCCAGACCAGTGGGTTGGTTGCCAGGTGAGGTGAAAAGAGCATTTACTCATCTGAGCAGATGGGAACAGTGTCTCACTTCATCCAACGATTTTTTTTGTTCTTCTGCTCTTGAGCTTGACAGAGCTGGTTGAGCAGTTCCACTTGGTGGCCAGAATCTGAAAGGAACTAATTTGCAGGGGAAACATCTAGAAACAGGGTGGCTGTGCCTCACTTTGTGGGCGACAATCCTCTTTTCAAATGACTGTCATAGAAAAATCCTCTGTTTGAAGTTAGCACCAGAGTCTCAGATCACAATTGACCACCACATAGCAAATGAGGCCCTAGATCCCCTCTGGCCCTGGTCATCTGTGTTTGAAAGAGGCTCTGTCTTGGCCACAGTACTGCAGTTTAACTACCATGCCACAAGGCTCTATTAGCCATCTGAATCATCAGAGGAGTCTGAATAGTCTTCCTTTTGCCTTGATAATGTTATCTGCCCTTCTGAATTGTATGCCTACCCAACTGGACCAGGTTGATTTAGTTCAGGATTCTGGATCATGATGATGGGAGTCTTCCAAACACCTCCAATCTCCACCTTCCACCACCACGCCTCAGCCCTTGCCACGTACACCCTCCACCCTCATGAAATGTTCTGAATTTTTATTTCCAATTTTTAAAATTTATTTTTATTTTTATTTTTTGCATCCAAGCTGCAATGAAATCCTACAGCTGGGAACGCCTTCTGGTTCCTGACAATCTGGGCCCGCATTTGCAAATTAAACAAGCAAAACAAAGCAAAACAAGCAAAGCAACATCATTATAATCTCTGGCTTTCAAAGCTGGTGAGAAAAACAACTCAAAAAGGCTTTGTTATGAGGACGGAAGGGGAAAAGGCTTTTCAACTGATCAAAGGAGCTGCCTCGGCAAACTTATGCTTAGTATCTCTGCATTATGTAGCACACTGTACTATTCTCTATTCTCATGGTACACTGACACATGTCGACCAAGCCAGCATTTTCTTGGAAGGTGGTGTGCATTCACGTGATCCACCGCTTGGCATCAGAATCAGGTTTGCTTCCATGCAACCCTAAATTACAATTTTTCCGTGATTGGGACAATTTGTTGTTGTTGTTTTTCCAGTCCTGTCAAGTCACCACCGACTTCTAGTAGTGATCCTGTGAAAGAGTGGCCTCTCAAATGCCCTGTCCTCTACATGCCCTGTCCTCTACATCCCGGTAGACTCAAGCCTGTGGCTCCTTTTAGGAGGTAAATCCATCTCACATTGGGTCTTCCTCCTTTCCTGATGACTTCCTAGCTTTATTGCCCTTTCCAGAGAATCTTACTTTCTCAGGATGGGCCCAAAACAGGACGACTTGAGTTTCAACATTTTTGCCTCCAGAGATATTTCTGGTTTGATTTGTTCTAGAACCCACTCGTTGGTTTTTCTAGCAGTACAGGGTATCCACAAAGCTCTCCTCCAGCACTAGATAGATAGATAGATAGATAGATAGATAGATAGATAGATAGATAG
>JAHTLZ010000252.1:13894832-13913880 GCA_023846285.1 Phrynocephalus versicolor | reverse complement strand
ATTATTATTATTATTATTATTATTATTATTATTATTATTATTATTATACTTTGCTCAGTTGAGCAGCATGATCAGGGAAGACCAAGGCTTCCCAGGGAGTTCAGTTAGTATTTTAAGGGTGTAGGTGGTGCAAAAATGGAAGAAGTTACTGCCCCCCCCAAGAGCCCAACCAGCATTGCCACCCCACATTTGAAACAGGAAACCAACCACGTATGCTTTCGCATCTCTGGGGTTGAGCACGCCTGTGTCAGAGAATTAATAGCCAATCAATGACTAGAGCATTAGGAGGAGCCCTGATTAAAACTGAGACGTCCATTTGGAGCCTTGGCTTTGTAAGGGAGAGAATGCAAGGGAATATGAGAGGTGAAATATCAGGTACACACACAAAATGGAGGCTGACTGGTGCAAATCAATTTTATATCAGAGGACTTTTATGTGAGTCGGAAGAGACTACAGGGTTTGCAGAAAGGATTGGACAAGTTCAGGGAGAACAAGGGTATTAATGGCTATCATTATGGATGCCTAAGGACAACCTCCAGGTTGGAAAGATTGGCAAGATCTTTCTCAGTGCCATTTTCAGGGAATCGTAAGCAGCTGAAGACATCTGCTTGGGAATACCCTGAAGCAAATGGTGAGCTGCAGTGCGAGACAGAATGCTGGACTGGATGGGCTGTGGGTGGCCTGTTCCAGAAAGGCTGTTCTTCTGTTCTTAGGAGCAGTTGTCACCGTGAGATAAGAGGAAGGTAGGCTTGCTTGTACAGAAATAAAAGGGAAGTGTGTGGTGAAAGAATGAGACGGCTGCTTCAGAGGAAACAGCTGCATAGGATGGAGATGGGCAGAGGCTGGGCCTGGGTCCTGTCAGCTGCTGTGACCAGACGTCCACTCTTTAGACAAGGACTGGCCATCCTTTGAGCCAAGCGTCCCCTGGTAAGCATGAGTGTCTTGAGAGAACGATGGAGCAAATGAACTCCTTTCTTTGGTCCATTAGAATGGTATTCAATAAGTGGGGTGGGGAGGGGGAGAATGACATCTTAATCAGTACTGGTCTCCTTGCCATTCCTGTGCACATTAAGGGCCTATCACTGACTGGCATCCAAAGAATCCCTAAGGTTGGCCGCAATTGGCCTCGTTGAGATGGCTTGCACTTATTCTCCTTGGCATCGTGGCTCCCCTCACGGACTTCTCAAGCCACCCACGCCAGGGCAGGAGTCAGCAGAATGGTGCCCACTGGCTGACATCACGTCCAGACAGGAAGACTGAGATGATGGAGATCATCGCAGCTTCCTGGCTTGCATTTTACAACCACCACCACCACCACCCACCCCCCAAGAAGCAGAGTGAATCCACTGGCCCTGAGATGTGTGGACCACTTCTGGCCTCCTAGCCCTGTGCGAGGCGAGACCTGAATTGCTCCTCGCGCAGGCTTTCCTCCTCTGAATGCCATGGAAACCACCCGGCCCTGGCTGCACCGGAGAGGGAGGAAAGGAATAAAACATGAAGCAGTGCGTATGTGTGTCTGTTTCTGCAGGCAGCGATCGCAGCTCCGCACGGTGCATGGGTGAATCAGGTGGCCAGTGGCTCTGTTTGCCTCCGGCCTCCCAAAAAAAAAAAAAAAAAACTGCAGGGGCACCTGTGTATTTCTGTGGCTTGCATTCACCACGGCAGACGCAGGCGTATTTGTGATTGCAGACCTGGCTGGAGGAGAGCAGAGGAATCCTAGAAAGGACAAGGCAGAGTTTGGAATTCTCCCTCGGTGGCTTACATTTACAACCTCTTACTGCGCCTGCACCACTAATGGCAGCTTCAGACAGGCCCCTTTTGGTCGGCAGGGGCATTTTGCTCTGTGATGTGAAATCAGGACTCAAACGATGACCCATGGGCCGAATACACCATTGCACTAGAGTTCCTAAGCAGTCTCCAAAAATGTGCCAACAGACTTGGGCAGCAATTGGGAAAACTGCAGAAGAGACCCATTTCGATCTGGGAATTGCCTTGTTTTGAAAGATGCTTGCCAAATTCTGCTGCATCCTGACATAACACATAGTGCCTCCTGGAGGGGCGAATGACAGGTTTGATCCCCAGGGCACTCACTGTAGAATTTCTCCAGACCTGGTTTCTGAATTTCTTTACAGCCAATGCAGTATTGGAGGAGAAAGTTCTGCAGACACTTGGGACTGCCATAAAGATGAACAAGGGAGTGCTAGATCAGATCGAAGCTGAACTATCACTGCAGGCAAAAAAAAAAAAAAAATAGAGTTTTAAACTGAAGCTGTCTCCTTTTGGGTGCATCCTGAGAATGGGTAAGACAGTAGCACTTGGAAAAGTGGAAAGCATCAGGAAAAGAGGGAGACCAAATACGAGACGGACTAAATGCCTAAAGGAACCACAACATTTGCATTCACAGGTGCAGAGCACGGCTGTTGATGACGGGACATGCTGGAGATCACTCCTTCACAGGTAGCTTCTGGGCGTTGAGAACAATCCATTTAAAACTTTTTTTTAAAAAAGCAGTCCAGAAAAAAGGGTCTACTCTCATTGCCTTGCTCCCATGATGCCTTTCTAGTTTTTCGATGTTCAAGAATGGCTGGTGTGGGCAGGCGGGTGGGTGTTTGTGTGCATGCATGTGTGTGTGAGAGAGACAGGGAATAGAAGGAGAACATTGTCTCATCCAGTTTCGAGCCAAATGGCTCCTCGTCTGATTGAGTAGTGTTTGGAGAGCGGGTGGGAGAATGGCACATATGGCACCTACGCCGGGGTGTAGGAGGAAGCCCTCCTACACGTCAACCATTGCATGATGGGGTCTTCTATTCCAGTCTATAAGGACCTCCAACCATGTATTTACTCTCACCTGCAGTGAACCAGACTGATCCAGAAGCTGCCAGGGTCACAACTCTCTCTTTCTTTCTCTCTCTCTCCCTTTGATGTTCCTAAAACTACTCCAGTATTCCTGCCAAGAAAACTCCATGGACATGGAGTCACGAAGAGTCGGTCGTGACTGTGACACACACATGGGCGCGCACACACATGCATGCACACACACACACACAAACAGACACACACCATAGGATGAAAGATGGTCACCTATCAGGGACGCAGCAACAGACTGGATGCACCAGCAAGGGGTGAGACTAAGTGACCTCTGGTGTCACCCCCAGTTTCTGAACTCATTTGCTGGTAAGTCACCAACCATTGGTCCATTGAATCAGTGGGAACTGGCTGAAATAAATTCCTCCCTAACTTCCATTGACTTATTGGATCTTCTCTAGCAGAGATTTTAATGCTCCGGAACCATGTTCTTGTGCAGCAGGGCATCTCAAGGTGAAAGCTCATGGCGTTTTTGGTCACCAGAGATAAGAACATTTATCTGCTACTCTTCTTTCCCTTCCATTTTCCCCAACTGGAACTCATGTTTTAACACTAGGTTTCACTGATGGCTGTTTTGCAGGGGTCTTGGTCATAAATCTGTCAAGATCCTTTAGCTTTACAAAATACCCCTAGCTATGAGCGTGCCTATACGCAGAATTCACTTGACAGCATGTGATTAATAAAGGCATCTCTAGTCCTGGCTTTCATAATGAACTTGCACGGTTATCTGTAGCTTCCCATTCACGTTCCTCTATGCCCACATCCTTACACATTAGCAGTGTACTAATTTGTTAACGTTCACAAAACCACTGTGATGATGCATCGGTTTGCTGCATTGGTCCCACAGCTGGGCACTTTTGATCAATGTGTCCCAGCTCACCGTCTCATGTTCTTTGGGGCTCCTTCTTCCGGATGCAAAGGCCCCCTCCCCAGTCTGGAGGGTGTTTCCCTCCAGCTGGCAGACAGTGTCCGGAATCTGGGCGTGGTCCTGGACTCGGCTCTCTCCATGGAGGCCCAGGTGGCGGCCTTGTCCAGGACCGCCTTTTACCACCTTCAGCAGATTGCCCAGATTCGTCCGTATCTGGATGAGGACTCCCTGAGAACTGTAGTGCAAGCGCTGGTGATCTCAAGAATAGACTATTGCAACGCTCTCTACGTGGGGTTGCCCTTGACTCTTATTCGGCAACTGCAGCGGGTGCAAACTGCTGCGGCCAGACTGGTGGCGGGTATGCGTCGGTATGACCACATCACCCCAGTTCTGGCCTGCTTGCATGGGTTACCCGTTGTGTCCCGAATAAGATTCAACGTCTTGGTTTTAATTTGTAAAACCCTCCACGGCTTGGGACCGGAATACCTGGCAGAGTGAATCTCTCAAAGATCAACTGAGGCCCGACCTACCAGAATGTCGTGGGCGCTCTCCCTCTGGGTGGCCACGCCCAGGGAGGCTCGGAAAACGGTGATTCGTAACCGAAACTTCTCTGTGGCTGGTCCTGCGCTCTGGAACCATCTCCCGAGTGAGTTGCGCCTTGCACAGTCCCTGCCTGCCTTCGAAAAACCCTTAAAGACCTGGCTATTTTGTGAGGCATTTGGCGACAGTTAATAATTTTTTTTTCCAGCCCCACCATCACGCCAACTACTTTTTCCCCCTGTAGTTTTACAATGATTTATTATTATTATTATTATGTTGTTGTTGTTGTTAGTTTATTATTGTTGTTATTGTTTTTATTGTTTCCATTGTTTGTATTCTTGCTGTAAACCGCCCGGAGTTCCCCCGGAAAACAGGTGGTATATAAGTATTAAAATAAAATAAAATAAAATGAAATAAAATAAAATAAACCACAACAGGTGGCTGGGTGGACACTTGCTTGTGCCCTTTCTGACATTAAAGGGAAACAATTTCCAAAGTGAACCAGGAGGCAGGTGGAGCCTAAGTTGTAGAGAAGCATCGATCCAGGGAAGAGGAACAATGCAGGATCCAGAATATGGGCACAGAATTAAGACTCAAATACCAGCCTCCCTTTGAATGATAGCCCAAATTTGATGTGGTCCGTGCTGCATGCTTTCGGAATCAGGTTTGGGAAACAAAGCCAAATGATAGAAAAACAAGGTGTTGCCTCTGCTCCTTATTCGGCTATAAATGGGAATAGTAGCCAGAACATGGGCTGAGAGTCTTCCCCCCCACACCATCTCTTTAAATGAAACCGGAGGTTTATGGATCTTTGCAAGTCAATGCTTGCCATCTAGTGGCGCAGATAAATTCCGTGGGCCGGTTTGAGCAGTCACCTTCAGCAGAACAGGAGGTCAAACGCCGAAGCGCTTCTCAGCACAGGACCAAAAATATGCTGGGACCTGGCGTGTTGTTCCATAATGTCGCGGCGTAAAACTAGATCTTGAAAAACCAAACTGGAGGATTTTGACGTTAGGACACAGAGATGCTCCCCACCCAACCCTCCAAAAGAAAGTTGAGGTCTAGGTGTGGGGGTGAAAAGAGAGGAAATACTTCACCAAACAACAGGGAACACACTTCAGAAGCTCAGCCCTGCCTTATCTTTGAGTCCTTTCTCAAGTTCTGGAGTCTGGATGCTACACTTTAAGAAGGATGCTTACAGATTGGAACACGTTCAGAGGAGGGCAACCCAGATGATCAGGGGAGCTGGGAACCAAGCCCTCTAGGAGGAAAGAGTGAAAGAACTGGGCAATGTTTAGCCTCAAGAAATAAAGACTCAGGGGTAACAGGAGAGCACTTTCCAAAGACTTGAAAGGTAGTCCAACAGAGGAGGGCCAGGGTCCATTCTCAATCATTCCAGAGTGCAGGACACGCAACAACAAGACCAAGATAGAGGAAGCCAAATTCAGGATGAATATCAGGAATGTTAATTGTTACAGCAGCACAATAATGGAACCGATTCTCTCAGGTGGTGACGCATTGCAACACTGGAGATAATTGAGAAAAAGTTTGACAACCATCTGTCAGATCTGCTTCAGTTGGGACTGATCAGGGGTTGGGCTCAATGGCCTTGTAAGTTTCTTTCAGTTATTCCATGAGTCTATGATTCTACTTGAGTATCAATATTCCACTAAGACACCAAAAGGCCTGCATTGGATTGGAAATTGGGCTGAGATCCTGTTGCTTCATGCAGTAAACGGGTCTAGAGTTGACCCACTGAATCTACAGAGGGTTGGGAGAACGAACTCCTCCATAAGTTCCACAGATTCAAATGGGCCTACTTTAAGTTGTGTCTGCTAAAGCAAGCCATGACTAGAGTAGGCCTGCTTGAATCAATGGAACTTACAGGGGAGTCATAGGAACATAAGAACAGCCTTGCTGGAACAGGCCACAGCCCATCCAGTCCAGCATTCTGTCTCACACAGTGGCTCACCATTTGCTTCAGGGTATTCCCAAGCAGATGTCTTCACCTGCTTACGATTCCCTGCAATTGGCATTCAGAGATATCCTGCCTGTAGCTCCAACCGGAGGTTGTCTTAAGGCATCCATCATGATAGCCGTTGATACCCTGGTTCTCTACGAACTTGCCAATCCTTTCTCAAAGCTGCCAAGGCTAACAGCTGTCACCACTTCTTCTGGCAGGCCAGTGATTCTCTGGGTACTTCCTCTTGTTTGTTTGAGATCTAGCGCCCAAAGTTTTCATGGGGTGCCCCCTAGTTCTAGTATTGTGTGAGAGGGAAAACAGTTTTTCCATATCTACTTTGCCCACACCGTGTATGGTTTTATAAACTTCAATAGAGTCACATTTTTGCCGCTGTCATTCAGGACTGAAGAGGCCCAGCCGTTGCAGCCTCAGATGGTAAGGAAGGTGTTCCAGTTCCCAAATCACTGTGGTTGGCCTCCTCCTCACTTTATCCATTTCCAATTCATCAAATCCCCCTCGGGTCATCAAATCCCCCTCGGGTCAATGGGCCTGCTCGAGTGTAGTTTACGACGCTGATAAATAAGATTTCAGCCATTGTGCCACCAGCTTAGGGGGAGTCAAGAACCATACGTAATAACTTGAATTTCCAGAACTCCTGCTCTATGAGTGGTCCTTGTTCATTATTATTTAGTTCATGTTGGTTTTTATGGACTAGTTTATTATAGAGATGGGCACGAAACAAAAAAATGGTGTTTCGGTTTTTCGTTTGTCGTTGAAAGGTCTGTTTCGGTTTGTTTCCGTTTGTCATGAATTTTTGGAAAAATTTTGTTACTGTTTTTCGCTTTTTCGTTTGTCATTTCTACCCGCTTTTTGCACAATTTTTAAAGCATTTCCGTGTGCAGGCATCCCCCAGCGCCCCAGACCAGAGGGAAAACACTAAAAAAATGGATGCTGGCAGAGACACAGTATAGACTAGGTACGCAGGGAGGCTGCAAAGGCAGCGGCGGGCGTTGCCCAGGGTTCAAGGCAGCCACAGAGTGGCTGCACTGCGGGGCAAGGGAGGGTACTCACCGAGAGGTACGCAGCACACACGCACACAGGGAGGCTGCACGACTGAAGCTAGAGTCGCAGCAGAGACAGCAATCCTACCCTAACTCCCACCAGAGACTGCAAGGAGGACGGGGGCTGCCAGAGCTTTTTATGCCCTCTGTGGCTGCCAGACCTGCCCGCCCAGTCTGCAACCTGGGCATGCTATTGGTTGAACATGATCCCATCACATGGCTTGCCTCCATTTTGTGGCTGGTGGTGACATCCATTTTAAAGGGAAAAGAAAAATACATCGCGATGGGAGAAGACAAAAACAAATGTTTTAAGGACCCCAACCCCCCTGGTAGGTATTATCAGACAATATAAATAATTATTGCTGCGTTTTTACGGATGTCCAGGGCGTTTTTTTAACATTTAAAACAGCTCATTTCATTGTGTGTCACCATTAACGGAAATGAGACGTAATGACCACAATTTTCGTGGTTCTGTTCGTTTCGTTGCATTTTCATCACAATTTTCGTTTGTCGTTTTGTTACGTAACGGAAACGACAAACGGTAACGGAAACGAAAAAATGTTCGTTCCGTGCCCATCTCTAGTTTATTATTTTAAGTTGTATAATGTGTTTCATTGTATTTTGTTTATGTTTGTAAATCACCCAGAGTAGCTTTCTGCTAGATGGCCGTGGTATACCAATCAAATAAATAAATAAATGAGTAACTTACTTTCTCAACATGATTATAAGCTGACCAGGTCAAAGGAGGAGTTTCTGGTATTTAGTTCGCAGGAGGTTGTCTGCCATTCATCGCTGTTAGTTTCACTGTAGGGTGGCTAGACTATTCAGATTCTCTTGGTTATCCTGTTGGTAGGCTGCCTTCTGGAGGGCACCGGGTGCTTCTCAACTATTCAAACCATACGACAGCAAGACGCATGACCCCGCGAGGTGGTGAGGACTCCAATGGTGGAGGCATTCCAGAGAAAATTCAACAACCACCTGTTGATTTGGACTCCCTCCATGGCCAAGGGCTTGGGCGCAATGGAGCCCTTTCCAACTTCATTATTTTATAATTCATCCTTGAGGTGCTTGGCCCCATAGACCACGCCCAGTTGGATTTGGGAGGAGGAGCTCCCTCGCATGTGTGTCTGTTTCCTTCCACCGTATTGTATCAACTACCAACCATCGATAACGTACATCTTCCACCGCATAGGTGGCTTTGTATCTTCATAAAAACGCTTAAGGATGTCTGTTGATGAACTTCTAGCCAGGCCAAAATCTCTCGTTACCAGAGAGGCCACCAAAATGCAAAATAACCAGCACAAACGAACCTAGATGCCTACAAAAACCATCCCTGAAGGATGAGTCAACAACAAGGTAGACCGTCAAGGCGAGCTGCGTTTCTTCTCAGAGCAGATCTTAGGAAGCGGAAAACACCACTTCTGTGGCGATTGTTGAATGCAGCCAAAGGGGGAAAGTCAAGCGCATGGCTCATTACCAAAATTAGCATGTCCTTCCTCCCTCGTGCAACATCCGGTCCTGCCAGAGCAACCAAGAGGAGACTGTACCGCCTGGCTTATTTCATAATTAGAAATTGGTATGAGTGGCGTGGCTTGTCGTGTTTACCGGGGAGCAGAATAACAGAAAGGAGATAGTTCGCTTCTCTTGGAAATGAGCTGTGCTGACATATCCCCAAACCAATTATTTAAAGCTCACAGATCACTAAGCTGGATAGAGAGAGAGACATCCCAATAAATTCCTATTTGCCTGGGAAACGGAGGATGCTGCCGACTGACCCGCCTGCCCTTCCCAAGCCGCCCTCCTTACTTCATTCACTTATTAAACATGGATTATATCTCGTTAGTTCCCCAGATTCTCCATTTGCCCACCCCCTGCCATTTTTAATGTTCAGGGAGAGAGTGGCTGGGAGGGGAAAGCCCCGTCAGATAAATGTAATGTGTGCTATTACTTTGATAAATGAAAGCGAGCGAGCGAACAGCAAGCTGAGAGCCCGACAAGAACTGAAAGGCCACAGAGAGTTGTTGAGAAGCTAAGATGGTTTTGGCTTAAAACTGGCCTAGTTTGGATGCATTTAGCATATCCCTAAGAAGAGGACATAAAGGGGTTATAAGCTTCCCTCCCTCCATCATCTATTTATTCCTCTTTTCCCTTTTCTTTTAAAAGTTATTGCTATTCGTAATGTTTTCCAGCAACACACTTCGAATAATTATATTTTTTAAGGGTATGACGCCCAACAAACAGCTGGTCAGTGGCTCAGAGAGCCAACTGACCGAAGCACAGCGGCCCATTTCTGGGGCTTTCCAGATAGAGAAGACTCGGAAGTGGCTGACCCTTCCCCTCCTTCTAAGGGCATTCTGGGATTCTGTGGGCAGCTTGCCCAAGGCCACCCAGGCTGGCTCTTCTTCCAAGGTGGCACAAAGAGGAACTGAACTCCACAACCTCTGGCTCAGCAGCCAGAGACTTAAACCACTGAGCTATCCTGCCTGAATGACCATATGGATCATTGAGTCCAGCCCATGTCAAGTAGGCAGAATGGGCAACTGAACCCCAGGTCTGATTTAAACCCAAAAAATTGGACTGAGTGATCCATCCATCCATCCATCCTTCCTTCCTTCCTTCCTTCCATCGTCATCAGGTCTGTTGATGTCCTCTTTCCATCAGGACCCACTGGCCAGTATGCCAGCCTAAGTGCTCTGTCCATTTCACCCGGCTACAAGGAACTGTGCAACTGATCACATATCCCTGATACAGCCAAACGCCTTGGGCATGGTGCAGCTCCTCTCTACGCATATCCTAGCTGGACCTGCTTATTTGGGCAACAGGATGTTGACCAACAGAAGCCAGTGAGGAAGAAGTCAGACTGTTCCACATTGAAGATGCAACAATGCTGGGATGAGTTGACAAGACCAGGGGAAGAGAAGCAAATGGGCAATGAACTGACTCACTAGAGGAAGCCACGGGCCTAGGTTTGCGAGAGCTGATTGTTGGCTGTTTTGGAGGTCACACCGTCTTAGGGCTGCCTTTAAGTCAGAGCGACCTAACAACAGAAACAGTCTCGTTTTCTTCAGCTCCCTCTTCCAAGCTTCCACACGGCCCATACCCTGAACTTTAATTACAGAGACTTCATTTGCAGCCAATGGCACAAGCAACATTATCCTTTTTTTCTTGATTTCTCCCTTTTCAACCTGGCACCTCTCTCTCTCCATCTATCTATCTGCCCAGGTCTCGGTAGCTATGCCAACAGCTGGTTGTCTCTCCTAGGGTGGTTTCCAAACAAAGGAACAGTAGGATGGAGGCAAATACCATCCTGTGCAGTTGAAATCTCTTTTTATTTATTACACACCTGCAGCTTCTGAGCGGCAGCAGCCTTGCTTTTATTTTTATTTCATTTTTTTTCTCTAAAAGACTACAGCGCTGCACTTGAGGCAGCCTGTAGAGTGATTAAAAACAACGCTACAGCTTCCTTGGTTTTGCTTCTTTTAAAGCTAGAAGCCTGCAGCCAAACAAGTTCCTGAAGGAATGGAACAAAGATCTCCCAACCACCTCGAGGTCTGCATGTTGAGGCCCTGGCAAGAGGTCGCAAGGTAACTAACGAGGGGGTCCCTTCCTCAAGAAAACAGAGGGTGGCCGCTGCTGAAGCGAACAACCATCCCGGAGGGAGAGCAAGAGGGCAGTGCAGTCATTAGTTGTCCATTGGTAGGGCCGGCGCCAACCAGCACATTCTAGGGCATCTGTGCTAGAGCCACAGGGGTTGGTGGTGGCAGGGATGGATGGGCTGCCGCGCGGAGGGGGGGCAGCTTGAGTTTCGAGGGAGTGGTCAGCCTCCCTCCCTGGACAAGGAGCAGCCTTGGAAGAGGAGAAGCCACTTTCATCTCATGTATATGAGGTCACGCACCAGGAGCTTTCCAGAAGCCATGCCAGTAGGGGAAAATTTGGGGTGGGAGACCCATGTGTTCTATGCACGGAAGACAGGTCCTGGTAGAAAGGTGGCAGAGCAAGAAGACAGCGCATCATGACTGCCAACCTTGCTTCCCTGGCAGTGGGATGAGGGCTGTACTAAATATCTCAAAAGTGACCTTAAGAACAGAAGAAGAGCCATGCTGGATCAGGCCAAGAGCCCATCTAGTCCAGCTTCCTGCATCTCACAGTGGCCCTACCTCTGGGAGCGCACGAGACTAGATCTTTGTCTCCTGATACCACTCCCCTGCATCTGGCCCTTGAAGTACCCTGGTTTTAAGCCTGGAGATGACACGTCTCCATAATGGTTTGTAACCTAGGATGGACTTCTCCTCCAGGAATCTGTCCAATCCTCCTTTGAAGGCATCCAGGCCAGATGCCATCACCACATCCTGTGGCGGGAAGTTGCACAGCTGCTCTAAGGCACAGGTGGCAGCCTGCCCTGTGCGTCATGCAGGGTTCATGTTGGCGAGATCGCATGTGTAGCTTAATCAAAGGACAAATGTACCACTTCTGAGATTCTTTATTTAGCAGGCAGATCCTGGAATCAAAGAAAGGCATTAAAATATATCTATATTTATACTCTAAATGTCCGTTTCTTCTGCCCAGAAAAGTGGGAATAAGGCACCGAGCTGGGTTCACAGGTCCACCAGGAAACGCGTGACCTGGGAACGGTACTTGTGGGGCAAGTAGTCAGCCAGCTCCCCCTTACTGACCCACACGTACTCCACTTTCTCCTTAGTCCAAGGTGAGCGAAAGTCCTGCAGGAGAGCTTTAAAGAAGAACACCTTGCCTCCAGTGGTCCCTTCCGCACGGAGCGCCTTGGGAAACTTGTATTTGTAGAAGCCACAAGGTGCGTTTCCGAGAAACTTTGCTTGTAGTGGGTTTCCTTCAGGATCTGGAGAAAGGCAGCGGGGAAAGAGAAAAGGAAATGACTACGTCAGAGCTGGCAACACAGGAATTTTTTAAAAAATCCAGTCTGTGTTTAATAGGCTGAAATGCCTATTAAGAATTACGTTTAAAATGTGGGTGATGATCAGGACCACTATTAACACTAAGATTCCCTTTTAGAAGATTCAAACACAGGATCTTCCATATATTTAAAAAGCAAAAGAAAACAAAAGTATTCTGCTTATATACTACCCCACAGCACTTAAAGCACTCTCTGGGCAGTTTACGATTTAATTATGAAGGCTACACTCTCCTAGGTACTCAATTTGCGGACCTCAGAAGAATGGGAGGAAGAGTGAACCTTCAGCAGGGCTACCTTGGCATTGTACCCACATTTTGGTGGGCTACAGTGCTGCAGTTTAACCAGTGCAGTGCCTTAAATGCTGGTCAACAAGCTGCAGCTTGGCTTGCAGTCACACCTAACAGGCAGAACTTAGATGCCTTTATTGTTGTGTGACATTGAAACAGAGTACCCTGGTGTGTCACCCCTTTACCATCCCATAGAGAGAGAGAGAGAGAGAGAGAGAAGCAAGAAACAAGGATGGAAGTGGGACTGAGAAAGCAGCGGTTTCTGGTATGGACATAATGCCAAACTAAATGTTTTTATACTGTATCCCCACGGCAAAAAGGCAGCAAATGAGCTGCCCATTCGGTGTGCCTTAGGACCTTTGCCAACCACCACCACCCCCCGGTCTTTTCCTCTCTACCCGCACATCTCATGGGCTGCACAGAAATACAGAGGAAGACACCTTTTCATGACGTCTCCAGATCGGGGTGGGGGTGGGTGGGGAGGGAATAAACGCAGGCACCACACCACCTGAAGCAGAGCAGGAGGAAGATGTCTCTGCAACTGCTTGCAAGGGAGTTGTGAAAGCCCTGTGCTCAACTACGAAAGAGGGCCATGTTGACTTTTTAGTCCATGTGGAAGAAGGGGAGGCAACTGATGTGTTGAAGGGGAAAAGCTCCATCAGACAGGGGTGGGGAATTGGGGGCCCTGCAGCTGAACCCTGCCCTCCCGTCCCCCGTTAAATGGCTGTGTGCCGTTTCCTGGTACGCCATTGTTGGGCGACTCCCCCGTTTCTGAATGTGTCCGTACAAAAACGGTTTGAATGTTGGTAATAAGGGCTTCAAGGTAACATGGGCTGGTATACTAGGTTGTGTTCTCCCGCCTTTGGCTTTGCTTGCCCTAGGAATGTGGCCTTGGACAACGTCTATGAAAGTCTGAAACACGTCCCCTATCTATCCAAGTTCATGGCAAAGGGGGCAGTTCAGGCAGAAAATCTCCGAGCCCATTTCTCAACTCTTCTGCACACCAGTTTCCCAAACACCTAGCAAGCTGCTGCCATCCACTTTTAAATGAATGGCTGTGCTCTGTTGTTTTAAGTATGCTTTTGTACTCATTTGATTTGCCGTTTTTAATATAACACTTGTTTAATTCTTTTTAAATATGTGTATGGTTACTGTTTTTAGCTTTTAAATGATGTCATTCAGTCTTTTTAAGGAGAAAGGCAGGACAAAAACCGTTTAAATAAAGACAATAAAAGTCAACCGTTTATTTGCTGGGTCTACTCTAGTTAAGACTAGAAAACTAACTAAAGGACACATACAACCACGTCCCCGCCCCCCCAAGTATCAATGCAACAAGAAATCTGCATTTAGCATCCTCATTAAACAACACGAAACAGCCAAGTGGAGCAAACCTGAGGTTTGGATTCATAATAAAGAGAAAGAAAGGGGGGGAACCCAAGACACTTGACAAAACCAGAATGCAGATGCAGCCAGGCTAGAAATCAGCAAGTGGTGTAAAATGTGGTATTGAAGGGCATATGCTATTAATTAAGAACTCAAGCTGAAACATTTAAACACACACACACACACACACACACACACACACACACACACACACATTTATATTTCTCTGAATTAAAATCAGACAGTCTTACACACAGAGAGAAATATGTACATAAAACTTACAATAGCCAGCAATGTGTCAAATACTAACAGACTTCCAGAGTAAGCCAAATGCGCTGAAGACATCACCATCTTGGATGAAGTGGGTGTTCTGACAATTATTTTCATGGCATCATTTACATGCATAATGATTTGCAAAAAAGAAAAAGAAAAAGAAAAGAAAAGAGGCCAACTGGCTGGCGCCTTGATCTAATGACCTCAAAAGGGACAGAAGGAAAGGAAATGCAGATGGGAGGAAAGTGTGGGAGGAAATGCATCAGGTTCAGGTCTGTCACTGACCTGAGATCTTCCACAAGGCCCGCTCGGCTGTGTCTCGGAGGGTCTCTCCTGCCTCCCACTCCACCTGGGGTAAAAGCCAGGTCATTTGGTCTCCAAGCTTTTGCTTTACCAGTAGCAGCAAGTTCTGGTCCAGCTTTCTGTTCAAAGAGGTCCGGTCGTTATTCTCATCGGCATCTGGGGAAGAAAGATGGCAAGAATCACTGAAAATTCGGCTCCCCAGAGGAGGAAGAGGGGGACACACCCAGAAGGGTCCCCCAGAGGGGTTTGCAGAGGAGTCAAACCGAGCCGCGCTAAAGAGCAACCTAGGACATCAGGATGCCTAGACAACAGCATAGCTAGATGCTACTTGCCGTCTGGACAAATACATCATCCCTTGGACCTTCAGGAGACAGGGGAAAATGTGTATTTCCTTTTCCGAAAGGTCATTTAAATAGTTCAGTGTCTAATTTCAACATTGGGGCTTATTAAAACTGGCTTTTAGACTGCAGAGCTTGTAGAAAATCAAACCCTCTGGGGGCCCTGTGGAATTCTAAAGTGCATGACCTTTCAGCAACATCTGCCTCTAAAAAATAAACTGCCCTTCTTCTAAACAATCCCCGGGTTCAATTCAGAAATCGTTAGGCCAAAACACCTGGATGGAGCCAAATGTAATAACATGTATTTCAACCTGAAAGCAGAAATGTTGAGCTCTGCAGTTTTTGAAGGGCTGCAAAAGGGACAGCCAGATGGTGGACGAGGACAAGAAACAGACACCCAGTTGGTGGCCTATGGCGGGCAGAAAGTAATTCCAGAGAAGCAAGCAGAAACATTATCCAGTCAGTTCTTTTACATCATAAAAATGACTTGGCTCTGCATGGACGGAAAAGCCTTTTAAACTTATCATTAACCTACTATCTTCTGTGAACGTTTCAATCTATTAATTTTAAAAAAGGACAAGTTGGCCCTAAAGCAAAATCTTTTCCTCGAGATCGTGCAAATATCTGTTTGTTAACATTCAGAAGATATATCATGACACAGCCTTGTGGTGCAGTGGTTAAACTGCTGTACTGCCACCAAAAATGTGCTCACGACCTGGGGTTCAGTCCCAGGTGGCAGGCTTAATGTTCACTCATCCTTCCTTCCTTCTGAGGTTGGTAAAATGAGTATCGGGCTCACTGGGGTGGCAATGTCTAGCCTGTATAATTAGTTGTAAACCCTCACCATCACCACCACCACCCAGAGAGTGCTGTAAATGCTACGGGGCAGTATATACGCAGCATGCCTTTGCTTTGCTGTGCTATGCAAAGTCTGCCGTTTTCAGTTTGTTTCCACAGGTAAGGATGAAGTGGTGTGAGAAGCAAAAGCACACATACTCTTATCAAACATGACCTTTTTGTTTGTTTGAGAAGGAAATCCTTTAAATATCCGCCTCGCCAGCAGAAAACACAGCTCAGCTGTTGAGACCATCCAATTTCTCTTGCAGAAAAGTGAAGGACATAGTGACATCTGAAATGCAGAACGGGAAGGGACCCGATGGGGTCGTGCAGTCCCGCCTCCTCAAGGAGGAACAGCAGAGAACGGAACTCCCAACCTCTAGCTCTGCAGCCAGATGCCTGAGCCACATCTGGCAAGCCAGTGGTTCTATGGCCAATAAAAGCAGCTCTCTTATCAACCTTCGCTCCATGTTCCGCTTGCGCCCAGCAACTATGAAATCGGTGCTGAGCTACAACCCAACGAGATGAACAACATGCCAGCAAGGTCAGCGAGGAATGTCTCGGCCCCAACCTGTTATCCGTGAGGCAGGTTTGAACTTCTGGAATCTCTGCT
This sequence comes from Phrynocephalus versicolor, assembly GCA_023846285.1. NCBI lineage: Eukaryota > Metazoa > Chordata > Lepidosauria > Squamata > Agamidae > Phrynocephalus > Phrynocephalus versicolor. The sequence continues at coordinate 13,897,619 of JAHTLZ010000252.1, read as the reverse complement.
CCCACATGTCTTCGAGATCCTGCATCAGCACAACCTTCTTCCTCAGGCCGCCTTTCTCGTCCTGATCATCGTAACCCTTCTCCGCAATTCTCTGCAGACGCTCTTGCTCAGCAAACCAACGGGTTTCGTAGACAGAGTACACACTCCTCTCTACTTCCACCTGGAGAGCCAAACAAGGTTGTCAGGCCAAATGCACGGGACACAAGCTTTCTGCGAACCAATTCCCCAGATTCTCTACCATTTAAGAGCTCTAGAAAGCTGCAAGACACTAAAGTTTTAAGCACATAAAATAAAACATCCGTAACAGATCATTCAGCGGGGAGACTACTGAGTCTCAGAATGTTACTCCAGACCATTCTCTTTTGTGGTCAGCCATTCTGCAAAATTAATAGCCACTGGTCGGGATGGGAAACAAAAGCCTGCTGCTGCAGCAGCAGTCTATTTATACGGTGCAAGTACTAGAGGTCCTGGTGCATCGAGGCCTTGCCTTGCCTAGAAAAAAAAAACACCAGTGAAAACTTAGCATCCTCAAAACCAAGATATGTGTGTGTGGGGGGGGGGGAGTCACTTATTGAGGTCTAGGTCATGAAAGAAGTACAGCCAGTCCTCACTTAACAACCAAGCTGCTTAACAACCACTCAGATTTACAACCAGCAGCGGTGGCCAAAGCCGCCACCACTGGCACATAATAAATGGTCTACCTCCAATGTGACTTTTATATGGACTACCATGAATGATTACATTGACTGATTTCATAAGAACACCAGTGTTTTCATAAGAACACCAGTGTTTTGATGTTGTTAGTTTCCATCTCTCATAATGGATTTTTTGAGTGCTCTTTGCAGCTCTAATGTTAACTTTTTTTTAATGTTTTAAGGTGCCTCTTCCAACTCCTTGTCCTTCACTTGAATATATTTTAAATGTTCTGGGTTGTATATTGTCCCTTATTATTGTAAGCCACCTTGGGTCCTTTTCCAGGAAGAATGATGGGGTAAAATGTTCCAAATAAATAAATAAACCTGCTGTTCCCACCTATAGGGCCTGGGTGTCAAAGTGTCCCAATATAGGAATGGGAGACAGAGTCTCAGGATGTAAAAAAGTAGAAAATGATTCTTGAAACCTAATGGGAGATTGCATGAGGACCCCATGCTTCACAGTTTGGACATCAAACGGATTCCAGCAACTCTTTGCATTCAAGACCTCCAGAAGGATTTGCCCAGGTCTTGCAAACCAAAAGCAATGGCTTCCTTTCTGCAGCCAATCCATCACATTTTCAGCCTTCCTCTTTCCCTGCTGCCTACTATTCACCCCCTCCAGCAAATGTGTCCCAAGCACAACATCCCTTAACAACACTCAGTGGCAAATTATTTTGCAGCACAGTGGGCAAAACTCAATGCTTTTTAAAACTTCAAATGGATTTAAATCACAATTAAAATTGCCAAAACAATTCTCCATTAAAAAAAACATTAAATCTTTATTTAAATTGTTATTTAAATCAATTTAATTTAAATCACATCCCCCCTGTTGTGTACTGTCAGGAAGGTGGCTGCTGGTGTGGGTGTGAAACCAATGTATATATACCAACCCAGTTTAACACACCGTGGGGGGTGTCTAATATGGGATCCACCTAAAGCAGGAATTAGAGTTCAGCAGCACCTCCATATCTGCAGGATGAGTATCCACCAAATCATTTAATTCTTTTAGTTTTAGTTTTGTTATAATTTGTATACCAGCCGCTTGCAAAAGCAACCCAAGGTGTGAACAACAATAAATTAGCATAAGCAAGAGATCTGGAAGTTGAGTCATGGCAACTGGACTTCTTTTCCTGAGAAATTGAATCTCTCAAGAAAAAGAAGTCAAGTTACCATGACTTAACTTCCAGATAAATTCACCTGGATGACTGAGAATCTTCACTGCCATAAGCAAGGCATAAAAACCAAGGTATAAACACACCCATAAGCAAGGTATATAAACAAAGAAATCAATATATACACAAAAATATAACAAATTTATCGGCTGCCTAGGAAAATACTAACCCAGGAAATGCATATTTACGATTATTTTTCTGGCGTATTTACCAGAACTGGCCACAGTATAAGGAGCCAGAGGGAATGCAGTCTATAGAAAGTTTGGCATTTTGGCTTGGGACTGGTTCCCATCTGGTCAACCCATGTGGAGCCCAGGAAAGCAAGGTTCTAGTCCTCAATGAGGGCGACTCCTGAGCCGCCCCCCTCCTTCTGGACGACCTCGCAGGGGTGTTGGAACGTGAAAAGGGGGTTTTATTTGTCACTTGTGGGGGTGGAGGGGGGATGCGCGAGGTCCCTGTTCTGCGCATGCGCCCCACTGCTTCCCCCACCCCCTTCTCCTCACCTGCTGGACCAAGTCAGCCATTTCGGCCTCCTCCGGGCTCAGGGCCTGCGAGAGGAGGGGCGGCCTCTGCAAGCAAAGAGCGCCGAAGAGCTTCCACCGGGAGGCGGCCGCCGCGGAGTCGGAAAGGCCCCGGCCAGGAACCCCGCGGCGCCGCCACAGCAGCAGCGCCAGAACCGCCCGCCTCAAGGGCGCCGCCATTTTGCAGCCGAGAGACCATGGTGCACCGCGGCGGTTGCCTTAGGGACGCCAAGGCGCCGGAGACGCAGAAGAAAACCGAAAACCCAAAAATGGAAGAAGGGCACGCTGCCGCCACTTGCGGGAAGCTTTGGGACTACTAGGAGATAGAAGCAATACTCGCCCCTGTTTTTTTCTTTCTTTCTTTCTTTCTTTCTTTCTTTCTTTCTTTCTTTCTTTCTT
>JAHTLZ010000252.1:13855623-13894822 GCA_023846285.1 Phrynocephalus versicolor | reverse complement strand
CTTTCTTTCTTTCTTTCTTTCTTTCTTTCTTTCTTTCTTTCTTTCTTAGGATAATAGCATGAGAACATACTAGCTTCCATTACCTTTCTTTCTTCTTATCGGAAATCGATTGTCATCGTGGCTAGTTTGAGTTTAAAAACATTTTATTTGTTTTAAAACATTTCAGATAAATAAAAGGAATGCATGTCCATGCAGCAGCTCTAAGCGAGGATTGTGCAGACCACCCAAACCGATCTCCCTGAGTCTCCGGCCAAGTGTCTCCTCCTTCCTTTTTATCCCTCCTCTTATCCCTTTTTATCTTCCGAGATGGTGTGTATCGATCCGGACCTTCAGAAATAATTGTTAAGAAAACCCAAATGGGATGCGTGTGTGTGTGTGGGGGGGGCATCTGTGGAAATACAAGTCTATTCCAGCTGTTGACATTTGCGGGGTTTTTTTTTGTTTGTTTTACCCCTCGTTATTTGATCTTTATTCATGCCTTTTTGTTTCTTCACTATCTTGACCCAGGAACTTATTGGCACTCTGTGGCTAATCCATATTTCAAATACTTTATACTTCTCAAAGGTGAAGATTTTATTTTATTCCATATTCCTGAAGAGGTGGACAGGATCTGCTCACATTAAAATACTGTATAAGAGCATTTCATATATATAGCATCTCCTTTTTTTAAACTTTGGATTGGGCCACAAAGGCTATAAGGACTCAAGAGCCATGCCATTCATTTAACCTTAATTGACCCGGGCTTTCCTCTGCCCTTCTTGGCCTCGGATGTGAATTGAAGGCCTATCGCGGCCCTTTCCGTACGTATCCCTGAAGACATGGACGCCGCCATCTTGGAGGCGAGGCGGGGAACCTTCAGGTATGCCGAGCGAGTTTTTCCGTACGGCAGGGCAAGGGGGAGCATTCTTTGTTCTGGTCGTTGCAGGGCGCCGCCATTTTAGCCCAGCACACGAGCTATCGCGAGAGCAGCCTCCGAGATTGGCTGCGGCCGGGGGAGAAGTGCTGCCGAGCCCAGGCGAGGGGCGCGGACGGTGGCGCGGGAGGGCCATGATTCCTCTGATGGCGACGTTAGCCCGGCGAGGGCTTTGGGGGGCCGGCTGGGGGTAAGGTTTTGCAGTTGGGGGAGTCTTGCAAGAGTTACGGCGGGTGGTGTGTGTGTGTGGGGGGACCAAAGGGTGCCATGGGTTGGACCGGCAGCTCCTAAAGGTTAATCCTGGGGGGGTGGGAGGGAAAATGCACTTCAAAAGTGCCTTTCAAAGCTTCCTGGGGAAGGTGGGAATTCAACAGGTGCAGCCTTGGACGCCATGGGGTCTGCCTGATAGCCCCTGGCTGGGACCCTGGTAAGCCAGGCTTCACTCCGTTTGGACTGCCAGTTCCCATCAGCCCTGGCCAAATGTTGGGCCCCTAGCGCAGCACGATGGGAGTTGTAGTTCAGTGGTACCTTGTATAAAGGAATTAATTTGTTCCGAATGAAATTATATTAAGCAAATGTTCCTTTATACAAATTTCACATAGGAATGCATTGAAAACAGAGTAATCCCGAAATGCTACAATTTTTATGTTGTATGGATTTGCCCCACAGACAATTCTGTTAAGCAAATTTCCCCTATCTCCAGAATTTTTTACGTTGTACAGATTTTATGTTATACAAACCGTTTTTTATACGAGGGTCCACTGTATTTAGCAGGGTTGGGGTGGGATTTGGAAGCCTGCCCAGCATCTGTGAATGGGTGGGGAGCAGCCTTTGGGAGGAGGCAAGGCAGAGGTTTGGGATTTAGAGGTGGGCCGGATGGGTGGGGTTTTGGACTACAGTTCCCAGCTGCTTCTGGCGTTCTGGGATTTGGAGTCTCCAAAGGCACCCAACCGCACGCCTCTTGATTTGAACCCTGGGCACCTCCTTGCCCTGTTCTTAGCACGATCTCGCCTGTGCCTTCGAATCATCACTCTCTGCCTTTTCATGTCGTTGGTTGGGGGCTCAGCAGGTGGAACTGGAGAACTAACTAGACCAAGTGATTGACCAGCAACTCTTGACCTGCCTTGTTCCTGGCTTCTTGCAGGGGCTGCCTCGTTGCTGCGTCTCGCGGCGTGCAAACGGGCGTCCAGAGACTTAAGATGTTAGGAAGCGATCCGTCCCTTCTTCCAGCCAATCAGCAAGAGGACGCCACCCCTGCTGACTTCAGGTATATTGGCCTCCTCGCTTGTAAGGAAACAATGGGAGGCAAGACCCTTGCTCTGCCTTAAGGAAACAACAGTGCCCCCAATTGCAAGAGGGAGGGTGGATGATGAGGCAGAGAAACAAGGGAGGATGCTTAGGGGATCATCCCAACTACGCACGTATTACATCCGTGTTGGATGTGTTACCCTGCCATTTTGCTGTCGACATAAGTGAAAAGTTTTAAAGACCTAATAAAGTACTTTACTACATGAAAGTGACCCCGGGATAGCTGTGCACCAATTTGTTTAAAATCATAAAAATCCCGTTTTGGAGCTGGGAGTTCTGCCAGGGCTCCAAATTGGCTTTGACATTGTAATTTTGCAAAACCCCTTTTACACTGGATGGGCTTCTGAGGGTCTCTCTGTCCTTTGACAGCATGGCCGTGACACCAGTTCAGACTTAAAATAAAGGAGGAGAAGCTTCTTGCATCTTTTTAAACAGTTGGTCCTAGCTTGAGTAGAATCCTCAAACCAATGGGATGACCAGGCCAGGCGTACCTCGGTTTGCGAAATAAATGCGTTCTCCGGGACGTTTCAATGGAAGTTGAGTCATGGCGACTGGACTTTTTTGTCTTGAGACATGGAGACGTTTCACAGCTTATTCAAACAGCTTCATCAGTCTTATGAAGCTGTTTGGATGAGCAGCGAAACGTTTCAGTCTCTGAAGAAAAGAAGTCCCGTTGTCATGACTCAGCTTCCAGATAAACTCACCTGAATGACTGAGAATCTTCACAGACAGTGGGACGTTTTGTTTTCCAGAAAATGCGTAAACCAGAAATGCATGGGGCGCAGTGGATCCTGGGTACTTTTTTCGTAACGTCTTACGTAAACCAAGGTCTTGCGCCAAAAAAACCCCCACCATAAACAGGCATTATTTCCTGTGGATTTCCTTTCGTGAGCCCAAAATTACGCTAACTGAGGCATTTGTAAACTGAGGCATGCCTGTACTTAACTTTTGCCTTCCTCTTCAGCAGGTGATCCAAGGGGACCAAGATTGATGGGTCAATTGTAGGTCAAGCGGAACAGGGAAGCCTTTCGTTGGAACCCTAATTTAATTTGTCCCAGCAATTAACACACTAGAGCTAAAATTGGAGGCCAGTTCCTGTATATACACCATTTCTCTCTCTTTTTCAAGCTATTTCCCCCCAACTCCAGGAAAAGAATGCTCTCTGCGTTGGGATGGGATGAAATACGAAGAACTCCCAATTTGTTACATCAAGGCTACGTATAACAAGTAAGAAAAACATTGAGACTGCTGTGAGTGTGACACCTATGTTTGTGGAAGTCTGTGCCTTTGGTTTCTGGCATAGCAGGAAAGCCCTTTGAGGGTGAAAGCAGAGGGTCTCTTGACTCTGATAGTCAGAACCAGGGTTTTATAATGCCTCATTTAGGTCTTTCTGTTCTGGAGTCTCGTAAGCCCCTCATCCGTCAGACCGGATGGTTTAGGGCCCAAAGTCATGTTTTCATTGCAAAAATTCTCACAGTTGAGGAAGATCAGACAGTTCAGGCCATGAATATCTTATGGACTAAGTTTGGGAGGCTGCCCTGGGTGCAGGTCACGGATTCCCGTCCCACCGTATGCTGTGCCTCTCTCAAACTTTGTTTCAAATATTGAGGCTGGAGAGTTTATTTTGTCATATGCACCAGCAGCTTGGAAAATCCAGGCATTCAACGTCCCTGAAAAATCCAGGCATTCAAAGTCCCACATTGCTTTTTAAAACCTGGAATTGCAAGGGCAGATAATTACTTTGGGGGTGGGAACTAGTTATTGTTGTGTCATTACAGTCGTGACCGACTCCGTGGCCCCTTGCCCATGGAGTTTTCTTGGCAGGGATACTGGAGTGGTTTGCCAGTTCCTACTCCAGGCGCCTACAGCACCTGATATTCCCTGTGGTTGCCCACCCAAGTACTAGCCAGGCCTGACCCTGCTTAGCTTCCGAAATCAAGCGAGATCCGATGTGCTTAGGCCATCTATGCACTATTGGGAAATATCACAGAAAGTTATTTCTGTGTTAAGGGAACCAGTTACTTTAACTGAGAAATAAATTTCTGTACACTAGACTACGTCTTATTTTTCTTTTCTAAACAAACCCTAAACATCTTGTAGCATTAAAAACATCTTCACATACTTCACCAGTTCTCACGTAAAAGCCAACAAATTCTGCAGTCACAGGGGAATTGTTCTAACACACCCTTTTTATCAGCTGTATATATATATATATTTAATTCAGTGAAGGAGTTGGATGGGAGTAGGTGGCCAGAAAAAGTGGAGGCATTGAAAAGCCGCTTCAGTGAGGCATTTCTCTCAAGGATGAACCAGTCTTTTCGTCTTGTCTCTCCTCTCTCTTGGCCTCCAGCACACATTTCTGGATTCGGAACCCAAATGACGCTACCCTGTGCAACACCTCCTGTGGCATCGAAGGCTTCAAGAATGCCAAGAAGTCTACTTTTGTGGCTGCACAGACGACTGGCATTGCAGCGGCAACTGTAAGCAAAATATTTTCCCTGGCATGCGCTGCCCACCATCACCAGCTCGGCTGGGTGAATGGGCAAGGCCTTACTGACTGAGGCCAAAAGGTTCTCTAAGGCGGTTACTTCACGTCCCTTTCACCCTCCTCGTTGTCGCGCTTTGGACCGGGACAAAAAATTTATCACTTTACATCCGTAGCGCGACTGCTGAAAGTTGTCTCGACCATGACCCCCGAAGCGGGAACAGAACGTGACAAGCCGTACCTGCCCCTGGGCTGGGGAATTCTTTTGTCTCTGTTCCTGTTTCGGGACAAGGTCCCGTGAGGTAAGCACTGTCACACAACAAAGGCAATCTTCTGCTCGTGAACTTGCATCCGTCCATTTCTCTCGTACTTTTGAGTGCTAGGGATCGACATTTCGAATAGACGAAGCACAGGGGGTGTGGTGCGCCCTTTGTTTTTATATTGTTGTTTTTTTGAAAAAAGCAGATCTGGTCACGAAATAAGGCTTTGAAGTAACACTTGTCACGAGACAAGTTATCGTGACTGTGAGTAAACGGAAACAGGGACTAAACCACAATGGCGACCAATGTTGTCATGGTTAAAACTAGTCGTGGAACAAGATAGGATGTGAAGTAACCGCCTAAACCTTGATTGGTCTCCTCGGGAATCCCAGTCTGTCAATTCCTCACCACTTAGGGCTCCTGCTTGCATGGGAAATAAATTGCGAGGGCCGGTGCAAGACACTTGGTTACCTGACGTGAATGGCTTTGGTTACATCTACTCAACACTTTCTTTGCCTCTGTTTTCTCCAAAAAGGAAGAAAGAGATCCACTGGGACAAAGACTAGATGAGGTAGGATGGGAATTGCAACATAGAATAGGTAGAGAGCTGGTGCAGGAACACCTGGAAACATTAAATGAATTTAAGTCTCCTGGGCCAGATGAATTACACCCAAGGATATTAAAAGAACTGGCAGAAGTAATTTCAGAACCATTGGCAATAATATTTGAGAAGTCCTGGAGAACAGGGGAAGTCCCCATCGACTGGAGGAGGGCTAATGTTGTCCCCATCTTCAAAAAGGGAGAGAAAAAAGAGGACCCAAATAATTACCGCCCAATCAGCTTGACTTCAATTCCTGGAAAGATCCTAGAGCAGATTATTAAACACGCAGTCTGCAGATATTTAACAAACAATGCTGTCATTACAAGAAGTCAACACGGGTTTCTTAAAAAGAAGTCATGCCAGACTAATTTGATCTCTTTCTTTGATAGAATTACAGGCCTGGTGGATGAGGGGAATGCTGTGGATATTGTTTATCTGGACTTTAGTAAGGCCTTTCCCCATGGTATTCTTGCTAAGAAGTCAGTAGAAAGTGGGATAGATAGTGCTACTCTTAGGTGGATCTGTAATTGGTTGACTAATCGCACCCAAAGGGTGATCATAAATGGCCTCTCTTCAGCTTGGAGAGACGTGACCAGTGGGGTGCCCCAGGGTTCTGTTCTGGGTCCAGTGCTGTTCACTATCTTTATTAATGACCTGGAGGAAGAAATAGTATGCTAATTAAATTTGCAGATGATACCAAATTGGGAGGGGCTGCTAATTCCCTAGAGGATAGCATGAAAATCCAAAAAGACCTTGACAGACTAGAGTGCTGGGCCAAATGGATTTCAACAGAGGGAAATGTAGGGTACTACATTTAGGTAAAAAAATGAATTGCACAAATATAAGATGGGGGATACTTGGCTGGAGGATAGTACCTGTGAAAGGGATCTGGGAGTCTTGGTGGACCACAAATTGAACATGAGTCAGCAGTGTGATGCGGCAGCCAGGAAAGCCAATGCGATTCGTGGTTGTATCAACAGAACCATAGTGTCTAGATCAAGGGAAGTGATACTACCACTCTATTCTGCTCTGGTCAGACCCCACCTGGAGAACTGTGTCCAGTTCTGTGCACCTCAATTTAAAAACAATGTTGACAACCTCGAGCGGGTGCAGAGGAGGGCTACCAGGATGGTTGAGGGTCTGGAGGAAATGTCTTGTGAGGAACTGCTTGGGAAACTGGGAATGTTTAGCCTTTCAAAAAGAAGACTTAGAGGGGATATGATAGCTATGTTTAAATATTTGAAAGGATGTCATATTGAAGAGAGGACAGGATTGTTTTCCATGGCTTCAGAGACTAGGACTCGGGGCATTGGTTTCAAACTACAGGAAAAGAGATTCCATTTGAACATTCGGAAGAATTTCATGGCAGTTAGAGTTATTCGGCAGTGGAATATGCTGCCGCGGAGGGTGGTTGAGTCTCCTTCTTTGGAGGTTTTTAAACAGAGGCTGGATGGCCATCTGTTGGAAATATTGTGATGGGGGTTCCTGCATGGCAGGGGGTTGGACTAGATGGCCCTTGAGGTCTCTTCCAACTCTATGGAAGAGACCTCAAGGGCCATCTAGTTCTCTATTCTATGATTCTATTGTTTGGCTATTTAATTTCATTGTGAACCACCCCGAGTCATGAACACCGCAGCACATAACGGGAGCAGTTTATTAAATTGAAATAATAATCAAATACTGTAATGATAAATGGCAACATGATTGCCCTTACCCGTTCTCTGTGCAGAGCCTTATGGACCTTCATGGCACAGTGTTGAAATTGCTGTGTTGCAGCCAAAACTGTGTTTACAACCCAGGGTTCAATCCCAGGAAGGCGGCTCAAGATTCACTCAGCCTCCCGTCCGTCTGAGGTTGGTAAGAGGAGTACCCAGCTCACTGGGGTGGAGGAATAAGGTGTAGTCTGCAAAATTAAATAGTAGACCACCCAGAGAGTGCCTTAAGCACTATGAGGAAGTATATATGCAACACACTTGGCTTTACGAAGCTAGCTGTTATAGTATGAAAGAGAGGACTACATGTACTGCAGTTATTTCTTCTCTTCTTCCTCCTCTTCACCTCAACCAGGCTAAAGGAAAAAGGAAAATACAGTGGAACCTCATCTAACAAGCAGTTTGTTTAACAGAAAATCTGCTTAAAGGGGAAAAAAAATCCGGAGATAGGGGTGAATCCGTACAACAGAAAAAAGGTCGTGTTTAGGGATTAATCCATTTTGAATGCATTCCTATGGGAAATTTGTACAAGGGAAAATTTGCTTAACAGATTTTCACTTGGAACGAATTAATTCCTTTATACAAGGTACCACAGTATTTTAATACATTTTATTTTATTTGCTGGGGTTGGGGGCAGAGTCACCGAAATGACCTTGGGTGTTAAAAGTGCACAGTGAGGTCCTGGGCTCTGCACACATGTTGGTTGACAGGGAACCCGAAGGTTGCTGGCAAAGGGGGAGAAACTTGACAATTGGCTTTTTGTTGTTGTTGAAAGGGGGGGGTTGTCGATGGACGGTGGTGAAAGGAAAAGCAGAGACACAGGAAGGTTTCTCAGAAATCAGAAATAAAATAACAGCAGCAGCATGGTGCCAAAACTGGTTTCCCTTGAAAGGTTTAGACTAGCCGCTAGATGGCAGGCCAATTCCAGAAAAGGCCACAGATTGCTTTGGATGGAAGAGAAATTTAGTGGCCTTCTGGGCCAAGTCGAATGGATGAATTTTCCGTTTGATCTTTCAAAATGGAAGAGGCGCCTCCAGCCATGCCGTGGTTTTCCAACAGCTCTTGTGCCTCTTCCCTCTTGCATGTTTAGTTTTACTTTATTTTTAAATGTTGGGCTGCCGCTAAATTTCCTTTTCTCTACCCCTCCTCCTCCTCCTCCTCCTCCCAGAAAGCCATTGCGAAAGGTGTGGTGCACGTCCGTGTCGTCCTAGAAGGTGTCGGACCCGGGCGAATGGTACGTCCTTTGAAAAGTCTTCTTTGCCTTCCCTGAATGCCAAAAGGCCGACAGGTGCTTCGCGGTAGGGCAGGTAGCAACCAACCAACCAACTAGCCTGGCTTCTGCTCCCAGGTGGGCAGAGGAGAAGAGCAAGGAGAGTGGACAAATGGAACGGTCTTTAGTTCAGCTGGAGGGGCCCGAGTTATGAGGTTGAGCTCAAGGTTGCCCTGTTGGGCAGCGGTGGCTGAATGGGTCTCTCTTTCTCTCTCTCTCTCTCTCTCTCTCTCTCTCTCTCTCTCTCTCTCTCTCTCTCTCTCACACACACACACACACACACACACACACACACACACACACACACACACAAAGAGAGAGAGCGATTAGCACTTTAAAATGACCAGTTCTGAAACACAGAAGAGGATTTGCTGGGGGGGGGGCTGCTCTGTTTTTCTAGCCATGCGTTTTGGACAACCGGTGCAACCCTTGGAAGCTGGAACAAAACCCATGGTTTGTTTTCCGCAGTGGTCTCAAACTACAGGGAAAGAGATTCCCACTGAACATTAGAAAGATCTTCATGACGGTTAGAGCTGTTCGGCAGTGGAATATGCTGCCACGGAAGGTGGTGGTGGAGTCTCCTTCCTTGGAGGTTTTTAAGCAGAGGCTGGATGGCAGGGGGGGTTGAACTGGATGGCCCTTGAGGTCTCTTCCATCTTGAGGATTCTGTGATGCTAAGAGCAGGAAATCAATCCACTCCCCTTTCTATCCTGCCCCTTTAGTGCAAACTGCACCACCAGGGGCGGTTTACAAAAAAGATCAAGCATAAAATACAATTTAAAAATCATATAAAGCATATTTAGATTTAAACATGTCCCTAAGAATTTTTTAAAAAATGAAATCTCCCAAATTTTGGAGGGCCCGAATTGAAAATAATAATAATAATAACAAATGTGCCCCCTCTCAGATTGCTGGGGGAAAGGGGGGGGGAACTAACTAGGGAAGGCCTCTGCAGATAAATAGGTCTTCAGAGTCTCCTGAAAGGAGAGTAGGGAGGGAGCCTTCCTTATCTTTGCGGGCAGGTGGTTCCACCTTCCACCGAGAAGGCACAACCTCTTGTTGCTGTCTTTTTGGCCTCCCTCGGGGTGGCCACCTGCAGCCAAAAGGATAGGGAGCATCAAGTGGCGGGGGATGGATTTTTTGGAGGAATCCATTCCAGCAGATATTGAGGCCGTGTAGAGCTTTCTATCTTAATGTAAGCACTTAGAGCAGAGGTGGGCCAAGTGTGTGTGTGTGTGTGTGTGTGTTGAGGGGAGTGGGCGGGTTATAACATTTTTGCCCCTTGATTCCCTCTCACCCGTGATTTTAAACGAAATGAAATGGAAAAAAAGAACCAGTTTCTCTTTCAACCTCCTTGCCTTTCTTTCTTTCGTTCAGGCTGCCATTCAAGGGCTCGTCCTCGGGGGCATGAAGATCGTCTCCATCACCGACAACACCCCAATCCCACACAACGGCTGTCGGCCTCGGAAGGTCCGGAGGGTGTGAGCGCCAGCAGGTTGAGTGGGGAAAGAGGTGAAACGGTGCAGAAAGACGCCCCCGTTGGACGTTCCCGGGCGAGTGGTTTCGAGGTGGGCATCACCACAAGATGGCGCTGTCCTCTGCCCATTCCTCCAGGCAGCAAACGGAAGAGGAAGACATTTAAGTTGTGCCCAAATAAGTCCCCAACCCCCCTTCAATCTGCAGAACAAGAAACATCTATAAAGTCCGCCTGTGAAATCATTGCGTCTCTGTGTCTCTTTTCACACGCTGGCACGCTGATTGGCTTCATTTTTCTTTTTTCTTTCTGTGCCGCTGGGTTTTTGGATTTATTTTTTGTCTGAACTCCAGAACATTGCTTGTTTATTTGATTTGTTTAAGCCACGCAATATCGCGACGTGCAACCAACAACGGTTCTGGTAAAAATCAGGAGGGGGAGGAGGTGGTGATAAGAGGCTGGTAATCATAAAAAGAGCCCACCAGGAGGCTTGCTTCCAAGCCATTTTTTTTTGCCACCCATTTGCAGGTGCCAAAGTGAAATATGCTCTCATTGCATCACCTTTGCAGCTGACGGACAGACGCTTAGGGGATTGGACAGATTCCTGGAGGAAAAGTCCATCCCAGGTTACAAACCATGATGAAGATATGTAATCTCCAGGCTGAAAAACAGGGTACTTCAAGGGGATACCAGGGGAGTGGTATCAAGAGACAGAGATCTAGTCTCATGCGCTCCCAAACGCATCTGGTGGGGCCACTGTGAGATATAGGAAGCTGGACTAGATGGGCCTTTGGCCTGATCCAGCAGGGCTCTTCTTATGTTCTTATGTTCATCTTTTTCTCCGCTGACTGTTGAAGCATTTGATACTTTGGAGTCTCCCCGTATCGCCCTGCCCAGCAGAGATTGGAATGACAAATGGGATGGAGCTTCATCATTTCCTTTGTTTCATCATCCTGCTGTCTGTCATATATTTCCATCTATAAGACACCCTCATGTATAAGAGGATCCACCACCACCACACTTTTCCAACCCAAAATGACTAGTTTCTCAATTGTGCAGTTTGCTCCTTGGCTTACCTCCATGTATGACGACCCTCAATATTTGGTATAACAATATTAGAGGAAAATATACTCTTATATATGGAAAAATCTGTGTACCTATCTATCTATCTCATCTTGCGAAGCAAGAATATCCAGGAGGTGGTAGAGTGAGAGGTCTGGGAGGTACCCGTCCATGGCAGGGGGAAAATACTTCACTCCAGCAATTTGACTGAATTGACTGGTTTATGTTCCTTTGTGGAGCAGGGGGTTGGACTTGATGACCCCTTCCAACTCCATTATTCTATGATTCGATGAAAACAGCTTAAGAATAGAGACATCCCCTCTTTTGGGACCTCATCCAGGAGCTTACTGTGTGTCTCCCCCTTTTGCTTGGCTGGTACATCCCACCCTCGATCCACCGAATAGATGCCAAAGCCCTTTCTCTCCTGCAGAGAAAATCATATGTAGGGTAACTTTAGAACAGTGGTTCTCAACCTGTGGGTCCCCAGGTGTTCCTGGACTGCAACTCCCAGAAATCTTGGCCAGCTCATCTAGTAATGAAGACTTTTGGGAGTTGCAGTCCAGGAACATCTGGGGACCCCACAGGTTGAGAACCACTGCTTTAGAAGAGCAAAGGAAGCACATCAGTGTAGGTTTACCAATTAGGGCGAGCTCAAGAAAGAGTCACTGGACACACACACACACACACACAGAGAGAGAGAGAGAGAGAGGCAAATGCTACGTAGAGAAGAAAACCAGATTGGAGGTGGAATCTTAACTTTGGTGCTGGTGATGAGACAATGTCCTCCTTTTACACCGAAGGACAGGCCAGCTGCTTTAGGGTGCAGGATAGAGCTCGTGCCACACCCCTCATTTTGTGCTACCAACAGGCAAAAATGCCCAGGGCATGCTGGAAGGACGCCTGGGAGGACGGCCTGCCATCGAAGGGTGTAGCCTCCGTTTGCCTAAGGGTCGGACCGGCTCCAAGACCCAGCGCTCCGGGACATGGGATCGAAAGTTGGCTTCCCCCAATTGTTGAGAAAATCCAGATCCAGAATGCGACGAACTCCTGTGCTGCTGATGGTTACCGCCCTGCAAAGTTGGCTGAGCCTCCCAAAACCACGGAGAGTACCCGGGAGCTGAGTTCCTAGCTAATGAACTCCCAGTAAGCACACACTTGGTTTTGTCATGAGCGCTCCTGGGGGGGGGGGGGGGTCGATGGTGGAATCGGCCTCCTTCCCTCTGGATTCCATTATTTCTCCCTACTCACTTCTTCTTTGTTTCCTAATGTAGTAATCAACCCATCTCTTCTTTAAAAGAGAGGCTGCCATGGCAACCAGGCAGCTGTTTTTTTTTTAACTCCTTCCTTCTCTGCCTCCATAACAACCAAAATTTGAGTGCCTTTACCGGACTTGAATTATATTTGATTATTTTTTTTTAAAAAAAATGGCAATTGATGCTTCAGATCCCTTGATGGAGTTTAATTGCCTCTAACTGGGACCCAAGCATATGTTTTCAAAAGACATCCCGCCATCATGTAGGTCCTAGATGGATTCTGGGGCCATGGTCAGGCAAGCAGTGTCTACCGGTGGAGTCTTGTCTAGATACTTCTACTTATTTTTATTAGATTTTTATATTGCCCATCTATAAGGAGCATGGTGGCTCAGCAGACTTCTGAAAACTGTCGGCTGCAAGGTCAGCAGCTTGGCGGTTCAAATCCCGGGTGCCATGCAGCAGAGTGAGGTCCCGCTGATAACCCCAGCTGCTGCCAACCTAGCAGTTCGAAAGCATGTAAATGCAAGAGGATAAATAGGTGCCACCATAAAAAGCAGGAAGGTAAAACAGTGTTTCCTTGCAGGCATGCCAGGCACATGGCCACGGACTTGTACAACACTGGCTCTTCGGCTGAAATACAGAGATGAGCACTGCCCCTAAAGTCGGACACGACTAGCACGCATGTGCAGGGGGAACCTTCACCTTTACCCTTAACCGTCCATCTAGGCCAAGGGCTACTTGTGGGTAGTGGCCAGCTTTAAGCACTGCCTACAATCACCCTTCTTAACAATTTGCTGCAATACAATTATGTTCAGATCAGACATCCTTTCTGGAAAAGGAGGATTCTCCAGCCTGCATTCAGAGGGTTGCCAACTTGCCATCCCTAAGAAAGGAACATGTGTGGTACTCTTAACGTAGAGACTCAGCTCACACTAAACACACACACACAAAACACACGTACTGATAACACCATCTGTGTCAATGCAGTCTGGAAAGCTTGAAAGCTCCTGACCCCCTTATCACATCAGCGTAGCAAACCGGGGCCTCTCCTGCTACGGACCTGTGTTGACTTTCCCTCTCCAAGGCCTGGCGTTTCTCGCTCAGGAGAGATGGGTTGTTACCTTTCCAGCTGCCCGTTTAGCTGGGGAAAGGTAACATCTTATTTGCTGCTTGGCCAATCCTTCCAGCTCAGCATAATCTTCGGGAAAGCTGGCAAACAAACCTGTTGGCCTCACCTTCTGCCATCTCTCATCTCTCATCTCTCATCTCTCTCTCTCTTTCTGTGCATGTGTGTGTGTGTTTGTGTGTTTGATTTCATAGCAGGATGAACACGAAACCTCTTGCACGGGGAACATAAAAGGTGTTCTGCAAAGACATTTCCTAACTCAGGTAGTTATAGCTGAACAGGGAAGTTAAGCATATCCTTCAGCTCCAGAGAAGCAGGAGAGACCCATCATCACGGTCCTACCCAGTTGCTGTTCAATGACGGGCAGCTGGATCATGACCTCTCAAGGGGACTGTTGCCCACGTGCCAAGCTTGGGAACTGTTCAACTGTGTCCGCTTGACCCAATCACCATTGTTGGGAACACCGGGGTGTTAGCAAGGCTTTGTTTCCAGTACTCAAGTCCGAGACTTTGATCATCATCATTTTAGAATAGCAGAGCTGGAAGGAATCCTCAGGATCATCAAATAGTACCTGTGAAAGGGATCTGGGAGTCTTGGTGGACCACAAATTGAGTATGAGTCAGCAGTGTGATGCGGTGGCCAAGAAAGCCAATGAGATTCTTGGTTGCATCAACAGAAGCATAGTGTCTAGATCAAGGGAGGTGATAGTGCCACTCTATTCTGCTCTGGTCAGACCCCACCTGGAGTACTGTGTCCTGTTCTGTGCACCTCAATTTAAAAAGGATTTGACAATCTTGAACTGGTCCAGAGGAAGGCGACCAAGATCATTGAAGGTCTGGAAGAAATGTCATGTAAGGAGCGGCTTAGGGAGGTGAGAATGTTTAGCCTTACAAAAAGAAGGCTGTGGGGGCATATGATAGCTATGTTTAAATATTTGAAAGGATGTCATATTGAAGAGGGAACAGGTTTGTTTTCCATGGCTTCAGAGACTAGGACGAGGGGCAATGGTCTCAAACTAGAGGGAAAGATATTGAATTTAAACATTAGGAAGAACTTCATGACGGTTAGAGCTGTTCCGCAGTGGAATATGCTGCCACAGAGGGTGATGGAGTCTCTCTACTTTGGAGGTTTTTAAGCAGAGGCTGGATGGCCACCTGTTGGGAGTACAGTGGTACCTCGGATAATGACGGTAGTTCGTTCTCTGAGGTTAGTCGTTATCTGACTCACGTCATTATCCAAAATGCGGTTTCCCATAGGAATGAATGGGAAAACTATTAATCTGTTCCGGAGCCTAGGAAAAAGGCACAGACACCTGTTTTGTTTGTTTGTTTGTTTTGCTCAAAACTCTTTATAAAGTGCACTTTAAAGTTACAGATGCAATGCCACCCACGATAACTCTTTTTACCTGATGCATGCTGGAAATTCTTTATCCGAGGCAGTCCATAGGGAAAAATTGTTATCTGAGGCAGCCCATAGGATAATTTGTTATCTGAGGCAGCCCATAGAGAAAATTCGTTATCCGAGGCAGTCCTATACCCGGGAATTTGCAGTCGTTATCTGAAAAATTTGTTATCCAGGGCAGTCGTTATCCGAGGTACCACTGTACTGTGATGGGGGTTCCTGCATGGCAGGGGGTTGGACTAGATGGCCCTTGAGGTCTCTTCCAACTCTATGATTCTAAGTCCAGCCCCTCTCAAGGAGGCCAGTGGGGGAATCGAACTCCCAACTTTTGACTCTGCAGCCAGAGGCCTGCAGCACAGAGCAAACCAGTTTGGTCCCAAGTCAGAATTCTTCTTAAAAGCAACCCCTGCCCCCAAGAAATAAAGGGAAGGGGGGGTTCAAAGTCCAGAGGTTGAGGCCGAGTTGTTGAGTAGCTGGTGCAATTTGACAGTGAATTCTGTACTTGATCTTTGCAGAAGGGTCCACCAAATTTGTACAACCAGCTGCTACAAAAACCGAACAGCCATCAGCAGGACCAGCTAGATATTTGGGAGAAACAGTCTCAAGATACAACCAACCCATGTATTCATTGGAGAAGCCCCCTCGTATGCCTCGCGCTTCTGTTTTCAAAACTCTCACCATTTTTTGCGAATTTTCAGCACCAGCAAGCAAAGCTATTCAAGACCGGGAAATCAACAGCATATTTGCAAAATACCACATTCCCGCCATGCCCGCCCACACCCATTTAGGGATCTCTTGAAGCAATCTTTGGGGCAAAGGCAGACCATGGGTCTTAGGAGAGGGTTGAGAGCTGATTTTGAAATGTAACCTACTCCGTTATTTATGTTGAGGAGTCAGGAGCCACCCTACAATATAGTGCGAGTCTGCCATGGTGCAGATCTTTCCAAACAATCAAACCTGCTTTTGAAAACATTGATAATATGCACTGATGCACACACACACACACACACACACAAAGAATACATTTACACTGCAAGAGCCTTGAAACAGGAACATATATTTTTGATAATGCTGATGGTGGTGTATGACTTCAAGTGATAGAGGACAACACATTCCCTTTTAAAAAAATAATAAAATAAAATAAATAAGCTGGTCCTTGAAGCCCTTCTTAACACATGGGTTTCTTGACCGCTTCCATCCACTTCCCTGAGCTCGGGAACTACAGTGTGCTTCGCGCTGTTCTTCAGCCCGTCCGCCTCTCCGCATTCCGAGTCAAACACAATTTTGCCGGGCAAAAAAGATCAAGGACCCTTCAGTTGTTGTTTTGGTCCTTCGGAGGCCCTTTCCATTCCTTCCAAGACGCCCTGCTTTTAATTGGCACTCTTCCCCTCTCATGAACTGCTCAAGGGGGCTCTTTCTCTGTCTCTCTCTCTCTTTCTCTCTCTCTCTCTTTCCCTCCCCCTCCCCGATCAGGCTAAAAGCATCGAAGAGGCTTAGGAGGTTCTGATGGAAAGGCTCAGTAATGGAGCAAAAGAGGCCAGCAGAAGCTTCCGGAATATAGCTTTTATTTGAGTCTCTTCTCGGAACACGGAGCAGCAGGGTGGGAGAACGACACCTCCCCCCCCATGCGTAGGTTTTGTGAGGGCACATTTGGCCGCTCCTCTGGTCTGTAAGAAGACTATACCAAGGGGGCACCTCTTCATCCTTCACCTGGCGCAGGTGACCTGGACGCTGGGGGAACTCATAGCTGGCCAAATGTGAATCCGATCCCTGTGGATTTGCACCGTTTTGGGAGGAGGGGGCTTGCCAAGACTAGCAACTGTCTCCTCACTATTGCCAGAAATGCCCCCCCACCCCACCCAGCCTCCCCATTGCCACCAAGACCTGCTTTTGGCTCTTGCTTTTCGTACGGCAGGTGGGTCTCGGTTTATGGGCTGGTCAACCCTCAGATCAGCCTGAGACATGGAAGCTCAAGTTGACTTGGTAAACAAGCTTCTGAGCTGTGCATCTCTCTGCCCTGCTGCAAAGGCAGCGACCACGATTTGTCACCCCCAGGCCATCGGTAATAAAACAGCTGGGTCCTTCAGATTATTTAGGGCTGTTGAGAACAGACAAGCCTGTGTTTGCTATTTGTCTGCAGAAAAGGCATTACAGTGAGAAAATCTGAATGATCTGTCCTTCTGACCTCTGGGCTAAAGCTATTTTTTAAGCTTTTGTCTTTCTAAAACTCCTTTTAATTATTCTTATTTTTCCTGCTTAAGAACAGGTAACATTCTGGAAAACCACCAGTCCTCAATGATGGGTAACTTGGCGTTGTTGTTTTAAATTGTGCACCGGTGGAAAAAAACGAGGAAAAGCTACTTCTGACATTTTAATTCCTCACTTCCTCACTTCTAGAACCAAAAGGGGAGACTTAATGACATCATCACATAGGCTTTGAACACACAACCTTTGCTGATTTCAATTGTCCTTTCCCAGTTAACCAACAGAAGCTCAGAATGATTCAATTACTGATGAATAAGACACATACAGCTGTTCAGATACGGGTGAATTACAGGTCCCGCCAGATTGATCCTGGATAGTCAATGTTAAGATACCAGCTCCATATAGTTCTTAAACTGGGGGGCTTGTGTGTGGTCTCTCAAAGCTATTCCGGACTCTGCTGCAAAAAATAAACCCAAAACAAAGCAAAACAAACACTTCAGGGTGTTCCCAAACCAGTGCATTTCTCCTCCTACTTTGGGACCAAAGCAGAGTCCCTCCATACCCTTGACTTTGCTCTCCCCAAAACAAACAGGAACAGGAAATTCCATCCAGAATTTTAAACAAACAGATGATTTTCCCCATCTGGATCCTTTTCTATTTGTTTGAGTGTTCACTTGTGCTCATTCGTGTTTAACTAGTATTGCATCCACTTCTGGTCGTTTCTAGGCTCAGCGCTCTTACGCAGGGATTTGCAGGCAGGAGAGTGGCCCACAAATCCAATAAGATCACCTGCTCCTCTTTCAATAAATAAATAACAGCTAATGCTTTTTCTTCTTTTTTCTTCAAAATGAACAGCAGAAGCTAAAAGATGAAGCAGTCAAGTTGACTCTTCCGGCAAGCTTTCCCTCAATGACTAGGTACCAAGTGGTTTTTTTTCTTAAGTGGATGGTTGTGCCTCCCAGCTTTGAACGTGTGGGAAAGGCAAGGTAAAAAAATTAAAATAAATAACAAATAAAACCTTTAAAACAAAGAACACCGTTCTGTGTTTTGGTTAGACGTAGATACCGTCTTCAACGACTCCTCCATCACAGGATGGAGCAGCAAAAAAGATGTGATCACTGCTAATTGCTCCAGATTTGGCAAGGTGAAAATGTGAGGGGGTCAACCATTCAGCTGCATTTGGCCCCCGGGCCGACTTTGGACATGTCTCCATAATATGTAAAGAGGCAGGGAGGACGCTGCAGCAGAGGAGCTGGGGATGGGGGGGGGGGAGGGTAGGCTGGGCAGGTGGCTGGGGGGTGGGGGGTGGACAGAGGCAGGGAGGGCAAGCAAACTGTGAAACTGCAAGCTGGACCCTCCATCCGGTATGGGGAAGGGCCAGCTGGCAGGGATGCATGACAGGCTGAGCCGGTGGGGAGAAGAGGCTGCGGGTTGCTCAAAATTTGAAAACGGGCCACATTTGGCCCCCGGGCCTGACTTTGGACATGCCTGGAGTAGTACAATGACAGAACTCATGACCTCAAGGGGTGACGAGTGCTCCAACACTGGAGGCATTCAAGAGAAATTTGGATGACCCCTTGGTGGTTTTTTTTTTAAATTTGGAGTCCTGCCTTGAGCAAAGGGTTGGACGTGATGGTTTTTTAGGTCCCTTCCAACGTCCTTCTTCTGTGACTCTGCAGTGAGTCAGAATTGACCTGACAGCAACCGGTTCCTATTATTCCAATGTTTGGAGGCATATATACAAGAGAATGGCAGCCTCCCTTTTCCCCTGCAAAGGCTGGACAAAAGAACCACTCTCCCTTGCAACCGCCACCTTGCCTCCGTTGCCGTGTGTGTATCGAGGACATTTCAGCCTTGAGAGCTAATCTGCCCGGGCTTTTCTTTCCTGGTCGCCATGGTGACAATGATTATCAAGAACTCCATCCCAGCCGTGGTGGTTGGTGGTGGTGGTTGTGGTGGTGACAGGTGGTGGGGAGAGGATGAACCTTCCCTCCCTCGCACGACAGGTACACCTAATCCCAGCGTTGTTGTCTTGTGAATCTCTGACGTGCACCTAGGAGTTGCTTAATGGCCAACTTGAAGCTTTGCACCTGTTGTTCTGGGGAGAGGAGGCAGTGTTTAGTTTCCTTATCTTCTTGGATGTTTTAAATCAAATCGGAGGCTGGGAATCGCCCGAGACATCCGAGGCCCCTTCAATTTTTTTTCTGCCTTGGATAATTTCCACCCAGGTAGAAGTCTTTCCTTTCTTTACGATGTTTCTTCACTTCGATGAGCGCTTAGTTCCAATGGATCAACACCATCGCCTCCATTTTTAGGTGTTTGGAGTTAACAGAGAGCACCCCTAATTCAGCTTGTTTGCAGAAACAAGATCATTGCTTTGTGACCCCACAGTTCAGAAGACTAGCTAACGTGTGAACGAGCTGGCCCCGATATTACCACTGATGGGGGATTTTGAATCTCCAATCTTTCAGGGTGCTTGATACTTATTTGAGGTTCCCGCATTATGAGCCTAGTAAAGATAAAGGTTCCCCCCACACATGCATGCTAGTCGCGCCCAACTCTAGGGGCAGTGCTCATCTCCATTTCTAAGCCAAAGAGACAGTGTTGTGCAAATCTGTGGCCATGTGGCCGGCATAGCTGATCGCGTTTCTGTGCACAAAACACTGTTTACCTTCCCATTTTTTATGGAGGCACCTATTTATCTATTGCCATTTACATGCTTTCAAACTGCTAGGTTGGCAGGAGCTGGGGTTAGCGGTGGGAGCTCGCTCTGCTACGTGGCACCCGGGATTCGAACCAACAAGCTGCCGACTTTGCAGCTGACAGTTTTCAGCGCTCTAGGCCACTGAGCCACCACGTCCCATATTATTATCCTACGAGCTATTAAACAGTAGGACTCTGCTCTGTAGCTCATCGCTTGGTTAAAGAAAAGAAGCAGCTTATATGTAATTGCTATAGGAAAACTATGCAAAGATGCTGCACGAAAACCAACTCACAACTGGCTCACGACCTTCTAGGACCCAGGGGAGCCATTTTATACAGTGATGAATCATTTTGTTGTTTGGTTTCATTACAATTTTTTTTTACAAAAAAACATTTTAAAACAAAACAAAATGCAAGGAGAAACCAAATGAAACGAGACACTAATTTTTTCTGTTTTGTGCCCATCTCTACTTCCCATAGGTGTCCACCTTCCCTACACTTGCAGCTTCCAGTCATAAAAACCTGGAAGGTCCATGCAGCTCCATCCTTTAGGTGACTGCAGTTATCACAGCGAGTTGCATGTGTGAACGCTCTCTTCCAGACCAAGCAGCAGAGGCAGATGGACACCCACCCTCTTCTGTCCCCACATGGCACAGCTAGCCCAGCAAAAACTGACAAAGGCCGTGTCAGCGCAAGCCAGTCTAATGCGGCTCCATAGCGAGCCTACGTCTTGACTGGCACCTGAGAGCTAGCAGGGGATGGTGGGTAAGCGAGCCAGGCAACGCGAGAGACACACCATGCTTCAGATGCATCCTCTATCCCAGAGCTTGCCTGGTGACCTAGGGTCAATCGCCCTCTTGGCCTCACTTGCTGTGAGCATAAAACCAAGGGTGGGGCTATAAGTCATAGGCAAATGGGCATTTCAATAGGCCCCTCCCATAGTTCGCTTGCTGTTTTCTGGTTGGTTATTGGTAGGTAAACATAGTTCTGTCTGCAAATATGATTTCTCGGAAACAAGGGCATGCCAGAATCCCATAGGCAGCTTTTAAGAAGCTTGCTCTCCAGAATAAATAGATCAGGCATATCCAAACTTCGGCCCTCCTGATGTTATGGACCACAACTCCCAGAATTCTAAGCTTAGATTGCCAATGACAAAGGACTGTGAGAGTTGTGGTCCAAAACATCTGGAGGGCTGAAGTTTGGACATGCTTGAAATAGATGATTCCCCATGGGGTGAGTAAGGGACGCGGGACGCTTTGCACTCCCCATAAGGTTGGGAAAGAAGGGAGGAAAAGTCCTCCATCCTCTTTGCCATTAAATTAAGTGACTTTTGGCCTTTTCCCTTGAATTAGACAGTATTCCAGTTGAGACCTTCTAAAATCTTTAAAAAGGAAAACAAGTGTCATGAGTGTTCCTTCTTTCTTCGCTCCCGTCCTCCCTCTTCCCTTTTGTGCCGTGCCCTTTAGAGTTTTGCAAGCTGCTCTTTGCAAACTGAGCTTCGGCACTTTTGTCCATCTCTGAAAGCCTCTCAAGGAGCATTCTGCGGTTGAAGAGCAGAGTGGCGGGAGGAAAACACCCAACCAACTTCCATACAAACAAGCAAAGAAATACAACTTGCCTACTTTACAGGGTCGAACTTAGCAAAGGTTGCAGCCATCAATAGCAGAAGGGTTTCCAAACCCGTATGCATCAAAAGATGGGCTGCTATGAAATAAGACAGGGTCAAATAAAAGCTGTTGAGGGAGCGAGATCGTTGCTCCTGGCCCAGCAGAGATCCAGGGCTCCCTGGCATGTGCTTCAACTGTGACAAACAAGGAGAGGACATCCAATATTGGCCCTGGAGAGGGCTGATGCTAAACGATGGAGAACTTCACCCTCCTGACGAGCGATCTAACTGGTTGCAACTGAGCCTTAGTGGGGTCTGGGACAATAATCCAGATTTTCTTAGCAAACAACCCTTCTCTCTTATAAAAAAAAAAACTGCTTTTCATGGGGGTGTTTCACGAAATCCAGCCTTTAAAACTGTCTTATTTATGGTTATTATATTTTGAAGTCTGTTTGTCCATTGCCACCATCTTGGGTTCTTACTAATGTCTTCCTTATATATGTATATATACAGTAGGACCCCGGTGTCTGCTAGGGATCAGTTCCAGGCCTTCCTGTGGATAACGAAAACCATGAATAAGAGAGAATGCCACCCCTCCCCCACAAAAAAAAAACCCTGCTGTTCTACTCAGCTTGCTTTAGGGCTGCTGTTTGTGACAGTAGCTTGCTTTACAGCTTTTTAATGTGACATTAGCTTGCTTTGTGGGTGCTGAATTATTATTATTTTCCTCTGCCAAACATGGATAGCTGAATCAATGGTTAATGCATCAGTGGATACAGGGGTGGGGGGTCCGGCTGTATTCATATTGTTATATTTAGTGGATTTGGGGATAGTCATTTTCTTTAAGTTTCTTTTCATTGTTGGAAACCGCCCAGAGATGGTACAGTATATAGACATATAATAAATTAATTGAAATCTTCACCTAGCACCCAATGCTGACCTCTGGAACCCAGCCAGAAGCTTGCTCCTGGATCTAAGATTGCTCTCAGATCATTCTGCTGAGCTGCGACATAGCTAGTCCCCGAGATCATCCCAATATCTTGTGGGTACCACTATTTTCCCTGTTGGCCCAGACCGTATCACAATGTTTCATCAGAGGTCATGGAAGGACTCATCCCAAAACATAAAAGGGCAGAAACAGGAAAAAAGAAATTGGGAGGCATCCCACCATACCCAAGTTTGAATCCCCGTGACACCGCAGAGCTGGTGAAGATGACCTTCTAACGGTTAAGCGATGCTCCAAGCACGATTGTGAGAATCACTGCCCAAAATTGCAAATATTTCTAACATCTCTAAAAGCTTCCTGTTGACGCAGATATACAGTAGTGGAGAAACTGTAAAAGGAGCCATTTGGCAGTTTAAAAAAATAGAAATGTGGTTTATTTCATTTCAAACTCAACTGGTGAAGAGAGAGACAATCATTCCAGGGAAAATAAAAATTTGAGGTGCCAATATTTGCCTTCGTACCAAATTCTCTGTCCATGTTCCTAAGAAGCAGACTTGGTTTTCATGACGAAGCAGAAGATGCTTTGGGTAAAGCCTGTGTGTGGTTTCCTAGGATCATAAGAGTTGAAAGAGACCTCAAGGGCCATCCACTTGAACCCCCTGCCATGCAGGAACCCCCTATCAAAGTACTCCCGACAGACAGCCATCCAATCTCTGCTTTAAAACCTCCAGAGGAGTCTCCACCACCACCTTCTGTGGCACCATATTCCACTGCCGAACAGCTCTGTCGTGAAGTTCTTCATAATAAATTGAATCTCTTTTCCTGTGGTTTGAAACCATTGCCCAGAGTCCTAGTCTCTGAAGCCATGGAAAAAAAAACTTGTTCCCTCTTCAATATATCCTTTCAATTATTTAAACATAGCTATCATATCCCCTCTCAGCCTTCTTTTTGAAAGACTAAAGATGCCCAGTTCACTAAGCTGTTCCCCATAAGACATTTCTTCCAGACCTTCAACCATCCTGGTCACCATCCTCTGTACCCGGTCGAGGTTGTCAACAACATTTTTAAATTGAGGAGCACAGAACTGGACCCAGTACTCCAGGTGGGGTCTGACCAGAGCAGAATAGAGTGGTAGTATCACTTCCCTTGATCTAGACACTATGCTTCTGCCATGCAACCAAGAATTGCATTTGCTTTCCTGGCCGCTGTGCCACACTGCTGACTCATGTCCTTGTGGTCTACCAAGACTCCCAGATCCCTCTCGCATGTACTATTTTCCAGCCAGGTGTCTCCCATCCTATATCATTTTTTTAACATAGATGCAGCACTCTACATTTCCTTCTGTTGAAACCCATTCTGTTAGCTTTAGCCCAGCACTCTAATCTGTCAAGGTAATTTCAGATTTTCATCTTCTCTTCAAGGGAATTAGCAACCTCTCCCAACGTGGTTTCATCTGCAAATTTAATTAGCATACTATTTCTTCCTCCAAGTCATTAATAAATATATTGAACAGCACTGGACCCAGAACAGAACCCTGGGGCATCCCACTAGTCATCTCTCCAAACTGAAGAGAAGCTATTCATGATCACCTTTTGGGTGCTATCTGTCAACCAATTACAAATCCGCCTAACAGTAGCACTATCTATCCCATTTTCTAACTTCTTTGCAGGAATACCATGGGGAACCTTATTGAAGGCCTTACTGAAGCCCAGATAAGCAAGATTCACAGCATTCCCCTCATCCACCAGGCCTGTAATTCTATCAAAGAAAGAGATCAAATTAGTCTGCTGTGACTTGTTTTTAAGAGACCTGTGTTGACATCTTGTAATGACAGCATTGCTTATTAAATAATTACACTCCCTGTTTAATAATCTGCTCTAGGATCTTTCCAGAACTGAAGTCAAGCTGACTAGGAGGTAATTATTTGGGTCCTCTCCCCCCCCCACCCCATTTTGAAGATGCCTTCCTCCAATCTATGGGGACTTCCCCTGTTCTCCAGGACTTCTCAAATATTATTGCCAATGGTTCTGAAATTACTTCTGCCAGTTCTTTTAATATCCTTAGGTGTAATTCATCTGGCCCAGGGGACTTCTTTAATGTTTCCAGGTGTTCCTCTAATCTATATTGCAATTCCCATCCTACCTCATCTAACCTTTGTCCCAGGGGATCTCCTCCCCACCCCACCCCACCCTTTTTTTTTTGGAGTAAACTGAGGCAAAGATGTTCAGTAGTTCTGCATTTTCCTTGTCTCCCGTTAGCAACTGGTTATCATCATCACACAGAGAGCCTATCATTTCCTTATTTTTCCCTTTGCTGCTGCCATAACTAAAGAAAGCCTTTTTACTATCTTTAATCTCTCTGGCAAGTCTAAGTTCATTTTGTGCTTTAGCATTTTAACCACCCCCTGCATATATTAGCTGTTTGCTTATATTCCTTTGGTGCATTCCCCATTTTTTCATTTCCTGTACTTGTTTTTCTTTATATCTGGCTTGGGGGGGCTCTATAATACACCCCTACAGTAAATTCCCCCCACCTTTTTTTCTCACCCCTGATTTTCATCCAAATACTCTCTACATGCTTTCTCTGCAGCAGATTCTGTAACCTCACCTGGATGACTGAGGATCTTCATAGACATCTTGGTTTAAAGCAACTCAGAAAAATTATGTCCAAGCTAGCTCAAAGATCCAAATATTGCAGTATGAACCACAAGATCATCAGCAGAGGCCATTCTCTCCATCTTGCCACTTTCACAGGTGCATCTCAGAAGAACACATGAAAGGGCCTTCTCTGTTGCTGCTCCCAGACTTTGGAACTCCCTCCCACTGGAGGCCAGAACTGCCCCATCTCCGCTGTCTTTCTGGAAGCAGGCAAATATCTTCCTCTTCAGTCAAGCTTTCCCTGAATGAGGGACTACCTACTATGTGACTTTATATGGATTACCACACATGACTGCATTGAGTGATTTCATAAGAACACTATGTTGATTTTCACCCCTCATAATGGATTTTTCATTTCTTCTTGCGTACTCTTTGTAGCTCTAATGTTAGCTTTTTAAATGTTCTATGATGCCTCTTCAAATTCCCTGTTCTTAACTTGAATAGGTCTTAAATGTTCTGGGCTGTATATTGTCCCTCATTATTGTAAGCCACCTTGGGTCCTTTTTCAAGGAGGAAGGTCAGGTAAAAATATTCAAAATATTCATTTATTTAAAGCATTTCTTCAGCAGGATAAATGTCCTTAATATATGAAGCTACACCTCCTCCTTTCTTACTAGGTCTATTTCTTTGAAACAGGTTATAACCTCCAATAACATTCCAATCATAAGTCTCATCCTACCCAAGTTTCATTTATGCCAATTATGTCATATTTATTTTGCTATATCAGGACCCCCAGCTCCTCTTGTTTGTTCCCCATGCTCTATGCATTGGTGTAGAGACATTTGAGGCTGTGTGTGCTTCTTACATGCCCTTTGCTTAACCTGTTTTTCCTCACACTTATGGTCTGTACTACTCCTTGTCCTGCTCCTACTGCAACATTCGGGCTAATCCCCACAAGCCCTTCTGGATCTCTACTTTTTAGAAAATTTTCTCCCTCCCACTGCAAACTCAGTTCAAATCTCTCCTTATTAAATCTGCAAGCCTACTGGAAAGATTCCTACCAGCAGTGATGAGGTGCAGCCTGTGCTACTGTGTCCATCGACAGCCCTTTGTCCCACTAACGCTTTCTGTTTACCACACATTTCACATCAACAGGTCACAAAGAAAATGAGCCGTATTGGCAATTTCTTTCTCTTCCATCTTGTTCAAGATCAACTCAAGAAGAGCGCTTCAGGCGGGGAGCTGAGGCTGTGCATCTCAAGAGCAGATGCAACACAACGTCCTAACCTAGGTCCTTCCTCTGCTTTAACCTCTCCCCCACCACCACCACCACACACACAACAAATCTAAGACTTCACTGTTGCTGTCTCTTCTGGAGATGCTGGCACATGGCATGTGTTGGTTGCCTAACAAAGAAAATGGGGTTCTTTAGAAGACCTGGTGGAGACCTCCCTTGGTCTTCTTGGAATCTTGCAGCCTAAGAGGTGTAATGTTGGAAACCACCATGATATAATGGTGATGAACCTTCAGCACTCCAGATGTTTTGGACCACAACTCCCAGAATTCCAATCCCGTATTGCTAATGAAAAAGGACTGTGGGAGTTGTGGTCCAAAACATCTGGAGTGCCGAAGGTACACCACCACTGATAGGAACTTCCTTCTCTCCTCCCAACCCAGGAAGGTGAATATTAACTTTGAGGTCTGTGAAGATTCTCAGTCATCCAGGTTAGTTTATCTGGAAGTTGAGTCATGGCTACTGGACATTTTTTGAGATAGAAACGTTTCGCTGCTCATCCAAACAGCTTCCTCAGTCTGAATACAGCTAGTGCGAGCAAAACGTTTCTATCTCTCAAAAAAAAAAGAAGTCCAGTAGCCATGACTCAACTTCCAGATCAACTTTGAGGAAAATTTTGAGGCAGAAAACAGCATGTGTAGGAAAGAGTTAGATATTCTCTTTTTAGCATCAAGACCCTGATGAAAACTGGAGCCAGCTTGGGGCTGCTCTGAAGGGCAAACAGGAACCTCCCACATAACATCTGTCCAGTTTCTCACTCATGGAGTCTAAGCAGCAATGTAACTTTGAGCTGTGCAGATTACTTTTCAGAAGTGCCTGGAAATACTAGTGTCTGATGAAGCGGGCTCTTAATACACAAAAGTTCAATCTGTTGCACATGATCAAGATGTTTCCAACGTATGGAGACCTTGCCCGTTCGTGGCCTCCAAAAATTCCTGTCATCAGCAGTCTAGCTCCGATCTTGCAAACTCAAAGTCTCAGCTGAGACAGTCACTCTCTTCATCTTTGGTCTTCCTTCTTCCCTGCTGCCTCCCGGTCCTCTTTGGATTTTCCCCAGCAAGCCGAAAGCACGACACCCTCAGCTCTGCCATATCTGCTTCCAGAAAGAGACCAGCCCTGGTTTGATCTAGAGCTCACCTAGTTATTTTTTCTGCTGGTGCTACACATTTCCCTGCTCTTAGCTTTTGATTTGTTTGATTATGATTACTTATACTTGGAAAAGTGTTATGGGGTGGGTGTTTGTCAATCAGACCCAGAGACGGCTGTGTGATTTTAGACATCACAAGGAAAACTGGCCTGAAGTCATGGCTGGAGATAGCAGAGGAAGAAAAAGTCAGAAATACTGATTCAAAGTGTGTGGGTGGTAGGGGTGGATTAAATGCCACTGCCTGCTACCATGTAGTTTGCTAGTGGTGCCAGCCCAAATTATATCCAGCCCCCAAAATTATATAGATTTGATCAACAGCTGCTGGTTGACACAACCAGGGGGTACCACTCTGTTGACGAACTGCTGGCTGGGCTCCTATGCATGTCAAATGATAAGCCATTCTGGGAAAGGAAGGCTAGATGAGAAAGGTCCTTGTCCTATTCAGACCAACCCAGAGCCAGCAACATCTTATAGAACAGAGCTGGTCCAGTTCCTATCGCTTCTCCTCAGCCCTGACCTCACATCTAATGCTATATCCTTACAAAGACCAAAGGGGTAAGATTAAGAAAACGGAGCCACTTGATGGAATATAAATGGAAAGTAGGGACACAGCTACCTAATGGCAAGGGTTCAGCAAGACACCTACAGACTTGCTTTTGTACCTGAACTCACTCACTCACTCACTCTCACTCTCTCTCTTTCCCTCTTATAGCAAAACTCCTATTTCATGTGTCAGGCCTGCTCACCCCAAAAAGCAACCAGCATTTCGGGGGGGGGCAGATACTCCCAACTCTCCCACTGCACAGACCCTTTTGCAACTGAGGGAGACCAACACTCCAGATGTTTTGGACCACAACTCCCACAGTCCTTTGTCATTGGCAATACAGGCTTGGAATTCTGGGAGTTGGGGGTCCAAAACATCTGGAGTGCCGAAGGTACGCCACCACTGGGTTCTTCCTTGGGACTGACATTAAGGCACTGCCTGGCAAAAGCCTCGTTTCCATTTCACTTGGGAGGGTGTGCCTAAAACGTCCGTATAGTTCCCCACACACACACCACTTCTAGAGAGGGCCGCTGAGCAAGAACAGAAAATGGGAGAGTGTACTACTTCTCCATATAAGTTTGGCCATGCATGAGCCTCCCAAGGTTGAGGATATGGAAACCCCTTCAAAGATGCCTCCATGGAATACAAGCTGGCCCTCTGGACAGCAGGACAGAGACTCAGTCGTAGTAGTCAAGCCTGTAAAAATGGGCCAGTCTTTCAAAGTGGCTGGAAGCCAAGGAACACAGCATCCTGCTGTGATCAGCGGCTTGGTCTTCACCCACTGAGGGAAACTGATGAGGCCCTTGCTTTGTGCCTGCGCAGGCCACTGGTGGCTAATTTTCAGCTGCACTAGCAAGGTGGAATGTGAGAGGCCTTCTTCTGAACATGATCCAAAGCCTCCATGGCTGCACGGCAGTTGATCCCAGGCATTGGGATCTCTTTACAAAGAGGCAGCAAAAAGCAAAGCAAAGTGTTCTGCTTATATACCGCCCCATACCACTTCAAGAAGTCTCTGGGCGGTTAACAGTTTTAATTACACTATGCAGGCTACACATTGCCCTCCCCTCACCCCCAGCAAGCTGGGTACTCATTTCACCGACCTTGGAAAGATGGAACGCTGAGTGAACCTTAAACCTGCTACCTGGGATTGAACCCCAGGTTGTCAGCAGTTTTACCTGCAGTACAACCATTTAACCACTGTGCCACGGGACTCAGTTAGGGTGCTCAGAGGTCTAGAGGGAGGGAGGTCTGCCTTGCAGCTCAGAGGGATGCCAAATGAAGACAGGATTAAAGCTGGTGGGCAGCACAGTTGGGGAGATTTCCTTGAGAACCAGGTCTCCCTCCTGAGGCGGTGTGATCATCAGGAGTCTATAATGGTGCCTGAGTCATGGCCCCAACAAGATAATCTACCATAGCCTCAGATGCAGAACAGAAACATTGTCCAACCTTGCTTATATCACACCAGCTACGTCTTGCATTCACCTTTGGCTGTTATTAGCCTGCTAAAAGTAAGACTTGGGATTTGTTATTTCGCTATGAGGTTCTCCTGGTCTTCTTACTCTTCTCCTCGGCTGGCACCTTGGCTCTAGATGGTGTTTATCTCAGCTCTTGGACATCCTGCCTGGTACTTACTTCCTGAAGGGTAGAATATGGTTGTGATACACTGCATCCTTGATTATGGCTAGGTACGAACTGCTGGCCAATGGGTTTTGATCTTCTCTGAACTAAACACTGGTTTCTAACTGGCTAGCAATAAGATAGTCTTCTGTGACTGGGCGGGGGGGGGATTTCACCTATCAGCACCCCATCCTCAACATTTGAGACTCCGGGTATGGGCAGATGTAGGTGAAAGAACGGCTTTGGTGGAACAAATTGTAGGCAGCAAAGCTATGAAGTGCTTCTTGACTTGAAGAGGTGATGGGTGCATCTATAAGGCAGGAGCTGAAAGGAGATGAGACATGAGAAACCCTATACTCCCGGGTGAAATGGGAATGGTTCTTTTGTTGCTGCTGTTGTTCCACTAGGCTTACCCGCCCCTCCGAACACAAAAGTAAAAAGTGTCAATAAATTACAGGTGATATCGAAGCAGAAGGACTTTGCAATGTGGTTGGTACAGAAGGAAGACGACAATACTTGGGGTCCATCAGTGCAGCACAGATGCTTCTGCTGAGCTACGAAGCCCTCTTCGTGTCTCAAAAGGGCCTAGCAATGGTTTGGTTGCCTGGAACAGGAATGTAGCTTGGGTGTGCCTACGAAGAACCGCAGGCCGACAGCACCTCCGCAGCTGCCCCAGGCAAAGGGCGTGCTACGTGCAGCTATGCCTCATGTGGAAGTTCACTACGTATTCAGCGTTCGTCCGCTGGACCGAGATGGCAAAGGGCTCGAAAGGGTGGAAGGTGAAGGCGACCAGGCGCCGGACCGTGTGGTTGATGGGTCGGCCCAGGAGTCCAGCTTGGATTTCAAACTTCAGAAGGCCCGAATCGCGCGCGTAGAACCTGCGAGAGGGGAAGAGAGAGAAGAGGGCAATGATGCTTCCAGTCACAGTCCTTCGCTCCCTTGCAAGTGAGAAAGTGAAGAAAGATGGTGCATTCTTTTGGCCAGAACAAAAAAAAACATACCAGAAGACAGAACAAATGATCAGACTGTAAGCCAGTCCTCGTAAACAGATTTCAGAAAAGAAAGTTTGCTTTTGCCAAGAATAATAATGACTGGGTCCCGAGAAGACCTGGCTGTGTCGTCTATCACAAAGTGCACATGACAGGTTAATGACCTGACTCAAACAGCTTCCTCCAATTGTCAAGCTGTAATGGGCCATGTTCCAAGGAAGCCTGACATCTGGTGTTCTATCAGATACTCCTCAAGGGGGAGGGGTCAAACGAACATTAATGATCTTCTCCTGCAGAGTGAAGTGAGTGTGCGTGTGTGCGGGGGGGGGGGGGGAAATGTGGAATGTACCCCAGGGCACATTCTACAGATGGATGGGTGGAGAGGAAAACTCCCAACAGGCATTGCCAATACAGAGCCACAAGGTTCGCATTGCAGACAAGACAGTAGAAGCATTGGATGGGTTGTTTGCATCATCATGAGTCTGTCTTTTCTCCTCCTCCTCCTCCTCCTCCTCTCTGTGTGGGTCTATCCTCAGAAAAGGGAGAAATGTGGCAAACTGGAAAGTTACAATGGGGGGGAATGCCATTGGTGTCTCAGCCTTGCCATAGAGTCACATGGGGGTTCAAGAAATCCTTGACCCTAAATTAATTACTTAATTAATTAAAAATATTTTTACTTCACCTTTATCCTTGGAAAAGGAACCAAGGTGGCTTACATTAATGACAGACAATATATAGTCCAGAACATTTAAGACATAAGGTGGCGGGATGGAGAGAAAGGCCTCTCCTGATGACATTAGCACCCGAGCCAGTTCATACTACGGTATTCAATCTTTGAGGTAGCTTGGGCCCAGGCCATTTTGTGCTTTGTAGGTTAAGGTCAGCACCTTGAATTGTGCCCAATAGCTGACTGGCAGCCAGTAGAGCTGCTTTAGTAAATCAGATGTAGGCGAAATTTCTTCCTATATGGAGGCATTACTTGACAGATTGATCCATCTGTAAAAAGCCTGACTAAAGCTTGAAAAATCAAAGCTTCCTGGAATACACATTTAAAAGCGAGAGGGGGGAGGGAGGGAGAGGCTGCCAGCCCTGATTTCAATGCATGTGTGGGCTCAAACTCCAACCTAGAAGGGCTCTTTCCCCTTCCAGGCTGTAGGTTCCCGCCTGTGGTGCTTCCGGCTTTCAACCTGATGATGGGTCCTGTGACACCAGAGGATCTCACGTGCTCCCCTAGCAGGCTGCCCTCACCACCCACCACTTCAGCCGCCAATAGGACGGAGGGTGCTTTGACGGTAAGCAGACACCCTCTGGAAGTCAATAATGATGCCTGTCAAACACCTCACATTCTTTATTCTTTCCAAACAGCCATTATTATCTTTCTCCCCTGAAAGCCCCAGCTGGCCTGACAATTAAAGGACAAGGACTGATTTGGGGGGGGGGGGCAGAGAGAGTTTGTGTCACGCTCTCAATAGCTGGCTCCCTAAATGGCCCCTTCCTCTGCAGGAGAAGGCCTCCAGTGCGAGAAGCAGGTTCGGAAAGGGACGTGGCGATGGGGGTGCCTCCACCCTCCAGCAATAAGACGATCTGTTCTTTCAATTCAGAGCAATTTACCTTACTCAGGAATAGAGCCCTATAATCTCTAAGATGGGCTCTGTTTGGCATTTTTAAATCTATTTTTGAAAAGTGCTCTGCAATCACCAGCTATTTCCACAGGCTCACAAAGCAGCAGATAAATTAAACAGTGAAAAATGCAAGTTGCGTGTCAGAACCGCAACACTGAACATCTCTATCGCACTCTCTTTCTCTCCCAATTGTTATGAAGAAGAAAAAAGAAAGTTTACCTGATGATTATTCGGCTTTCAAAGGGCTCCCAAGCCAGTTCCCTGCTAATTATTTTGTTTTTGAGATGCATACAGCAGAGTCAAGGGGCTTAGGAGACTCTCGGCGTACCTGATAGGGTGGTCGCCACACGTCTTGGGGCGCTCCATGACGGACACCCATTTGTCGTCATAGCTGAAGAGGGAGAGGTCGAGGTAGGGGCTGCCACTGTAGGACTGAGCACTGATGGGAAGCTGGCCCAGCAGCCTGCGCACTGCTTCCGTGTGACCACCGTACTTGGCGTTGACAATGGTGTCCTTGAATCTGAAGCAGAGAAAGAAAGAGCCAGGGAGGAGGGCGGGGCGGGGGGGGGGAGCACCCACCGCCCGACCCCCCCCCCGCCCTCGCCACCCCGCGCCCCCCCCCCCCCCCCCCGGGGGGGGGGGGGGGATTCTTGGTGTATCCAGCATCAGTTCCACTCACCTCTCCATCTTGGGAAGAGAAGAGACAGAAAGTAACTAAGTAAGGAGGCAAAACAAACTTGGTGTTCCCTATTCAGACCAGGGTGAAGTGAAACCAAAGTGGAGGATAAATTGGAGGTCTCCTACCAACCTTCCTCAGACCGAAGAAGCTACTTGGATGAGTAGTGAAATATTTCAACCTAGGCGGGCTGGGGGGGGGGTCAAGGCTTGTAGCTAGATGGGCAGTACAGAACTCCAACAAACAAACAAACAAATTTCGATGACATACCACGCTTTCTTTGCAAACTATACTTGAACTCTCAAGCAAGTTTAAACATGCTTCTGAGTAAGTTTGGCCTTTCTCACCAGATTACTCACAAACAAGTCCAAACCCACTTATAAATTAAAACATAGGCTTTGGGGGGGGGGGGATATGACATAGAAATCTCCCTCCCTCCCCCACAAAAAAACCACCTTTTGTAGAACTAGACTCCTAGAATATCTAGCTGGCAGGGACCTTGACTTACGGTCTTGAAGAGGGCCTTTTTGCAACAGAGAAAGAGAGAGAGAGAGAGAGAGAGAGAGAGAGGATTACAGCATGTGGTCTGTGCAACTGCCCTGCAGCACCTTGCTTACGGTCTGATGTTAGTTTGACCAACAGGTCCGCTCTGAGTGTCTGATTTGTGCCAGCTTCAACTCCCCCCCCCCTTGAGCACAAAGCTCAGGGTCTGGCATTTGTCTCTCAGCCTTGCCAACTCTACAGGGTAGGGGTTAGAATAAAATGTAGAGGGGAGGGGACAACTATGGGTCCCATCATCATCCCCTTTTGGAGACAAGCTAAGACTATAGTTGTAGCAACAAGGGAAAGAAAGGGGGGGAACCGTGTCCCCACAAAGGCTGCAAACCAACATATCTAGGTTAATGAACTTCAAGCATTTCAATGGTTGACATGGCTTTCAACGTGTGTTCTGGCAGGAAACCCAGCGTTGCTAGTGGTTGTCCACAGAGGAGCAATGGCCACAGTCTAGGGTACAGTATTAATTTATACGCAGGGCAACCACGAAGATTAACAGCCATGAAGAGGGCTTCACATGAAGTGAGAACCCTGGAATAAATTTCAGGAGCCCATGGGCTTCCGCAACAAGGCAGATGGGCAAAAATCAGAAATTAAAAGAGGAGCGGATGAGCAAAGCACCAGATTAATTTATCCTTTTTCCTTCCAGGCTCATGAAAGCGGATAGGTTTAGAGCTGCACAGAAGATAGGTGGTGAAATCCATCCTCTGCAGCTGGTAGTGTTCAGATTATGTAAAGAGGAAGGCGAGGGGAAAACATCTAGGAAGATGGAAAGCAACACACTACCATCAACATATCATTGGAGAAAAATTCAGAGAAACTGGGGAGGATGAACTCCCGCTTGTCGTCCCCCCCACCACCCTCTTCGTGCGTGTTGGCTTGGCAAACCCAACGGGCAACTTGGCACGAGACCCAACGTGCTCACCGGCGCTGGATCTGCCTGGCAAAGTTGTTGCTTGAGGCCGAGCAGGGGAACTGGACTGCCTCGCTGTGGAGCGTGGCGTTTCGGAAGAGGTCGCAGAAGTTCTCAAAGAGTTCCAGCAGCTCGTCCGACGTGTTCTCAAAGACGGCAATCACCTCGGTGGTCACCATATTGTAGACGACAAAGAACGACGGCTGGAGAGGGAGGAAGGGAGGGAGGGAGAATTCTCATCAGGGGTCTGAGCAAAGGCTGGAGACAGCAGGGGCTTTGGGCGCGCGATTACCTCTCCCCACCAGCCCATTCAAACCAACTCGGATCAACCCATTTTGGTGGCGAGACAGAAGAATTCAGTGGGCCTTGCCAGCCCTGTTCATTGTCCTTCCAGCCATCCCAATAGGCAACAGATTAAGTCCGCTATTAACTTAATCTGTCAAATTATTTACAAAGCAATGTGCATTCCTCCGATCCTTATTTCCGTGGTTTTGTTTGTTTCAAACTGGACACTTCAGTGTTCCCACTTTCTTCCTCTGCCAAACAAGAAATGTTCATTTCTTTGTTTTTGTGTTTTTTGTGGGTCTGTCCTCCCCCCCCCCGAGCGGCAGATTTAATTTTAATTCCTGCTGAGAAGTGATTTTTAAGCCAGGTGGCGGCTGGCAAACAATTATTTCCCTCCCTTATATGCAGAGAGGTGAGAGTTGGTAGGTTTTCTTTGGGGAGGGGGGGGGCTCGGGGAGGGCACTTATTTTCTTCTGCTGTCTTAATATTTCCAGCATGCCGAGATGAGCCTTTTAAAGTGCATTGTGCTGCACTGTTGCCTATAAACGACCGTACCCTTTGGGATCCCCTGCTGCTGGAGAAATGAAAGACTGAGGGCCATTAACTATTTCTTTTGAATTACTGGCGTTCTTATCCAAGAATGCCCAAAAGCGGCATTTTGGTTTTGCAATCAGTCACCTGGGTCCTTCTGCAGAAATCTTTCCCTAGGTAACATTTTACAAACAAACGAACGCGATTACGCATACTTCTGCATGTCTAGAAACTCGCAGCTGGAGGCTGGCACGGAGGGGTGGCATCTTGACAATCCACACTTTTCTTTTAAAAAGTTTTCGGTCCATTTGGTTTTAAATTATATGTAATGTGACAGCTTGGAAAAGCCGTGGAGTGGAAAATCTACCTGTTGCTGATATCGACCACGCCAAGATCAGCTCCCCCGCAACTATAGATCTAAGCTCTTCTCTCTGTATTCTTCCTACCTTCATTCCTTCACCACTTGGCTACTCTCAAAGGATCTTAGGGGAAAACATATGAAATCCTAGAGACATAATTTTACTTTCCCAGCACTGAGATGCCCAGATTCATGCACACAGGTGCCTTTCTGTGACCTAGGCCATACAATTCAGACAACCACACTTAACACTGTGTTGTCTACCACAAGAGGTGTGCCTGATCCCAGTAGATGCCCCACAACAATCCATGGGAAACAATAGGCACAATGATTGTTTAACAAAAGAATAATCTGGAGAAGTTCACGGACTGCCTCTGTTCCCCCATCTAGAAAATTCTACACAGAAGCCGTACACCCAACCTTGTGCCACTGTCTGGGCTAACTATTTTTTTCTGAAAGCTCAGCATCAGTCGTAAAAGACACAATATTATCATCTTCTGGGAAAAAAACCCTACAAATAGACCCTACAATTTCATTAGATAACTTATTTTATGATCAACAAACAACATTTATTGTATTTCTTTTCTTTTTTGGCCTTTGTTCTCTGGATAACCATTTTTTCCTTCTCTGAACTCTTTTCCAATATATAATAACACACCCCAGCATGTTGCTACAACATCCATTTTAACCTTTTTCTCCAGGATAAACACATGTCAACCCTTGCAGCAGTTTTTAACTCATTCGGCCTTCTGTATTTTTCCCGCATTTTGTCTGCAAAAACCTTTCTTGAATGCCAGCCTCCAGTGAGGGGCCCCTTTTTTAGGCTTTAAAGCATGTGACCATCTTTTTCTGCACATGTCTACGCCCTGTGCAAAATGAAAGAAGGAATGGATGGGATATACGTTTACACAATTACAACAACAAGAGGCAGAAGGGCTAGAGTGCTTCCTGTTGAAACCGACGGGGCAGGAGATTCATGGCAGGGCTGGCAGACGGACAGAGGTTTCTTTGTGAAGGCACAATGAATCTGTGCAAAGCATTGCCTCAAACCACACTGCTGGCTGCTGGCTCAGAGGGCTTAAAGAAAAGAATGGAATATTTTGCAATATGGTCTATCTACAGTGGGGGGGGGGTCACAAAATCTAAATAGAACCTCCACATTCACAGCCAGCATACCTCTCAAGAATCACAACTACAAAGACACGGAAGAAGTGAAAACTATGTGCTTTTGAATACCATCCAGTTTGGCATTTCCAGAAAGATAATGTTGGAGTAGAACAGGCCCCCTCAGGCTGATCCAGGATGGGGGGGGGAGGAGTTTTCTGATTAGGAATTAGCAACCTGTGGTGTTCCGCGTGTTGTAGGACTATACATCCCATCAGGTCTAGCTTGCAAAGTTAACAGTGAGGGATGTTGGGAAATGTTGCCCAACATCTAGAGGGCCAACCCAAGACACACCCCTGAACCTTACACACAACCTCAAAGTACCACTAGAATTACAACAGTCTTCTTCAACCTGGGTCTCCCCAGATATTTGACTATACAGTGCCTTTCAGCCCCAATCACCCCAGCTAGATATTTTCTAAATACAGTAAGAAGAAAAAAATCACAAGACGAATGAAATGTCTGCAAATAGGAAAACCTCATAAGACAAATTTTCCTACAGGTTGCTTCGCAAGACAAATTCAACACATTCCTATGGGAAACTGCATTAAACTGTGCTTTGTAGGACGAATTTTTCGTAGGACAAATTGACCCATAGAATGAATTAAATTCACTTTAAGAGGTACCACTGTATCTAGAAAAGAATCAGGCTGAGGAACCTAGGTGAATAGTTCTCCATGCCTAGTTCTCCATGACAAGGCTTTGACTTTGCCAAATCAGGTCCCCTCACAAAGACGGCATCGCTTACCTGTGAAGGGTCCGTCACCCGTAACGTGACCACATCCTCACTTGTGTATTTGATGAAGAGATGGTTCTCATCCAACAGCTGCATCTTCCACATCCGCAGCTGCCTCAGCTGGTCAAAATACTGGAAGAACCTCCGCTTGGCCATGGCGCTCCCGTCCTGCTCTGCTCTTCGCCACAGGTAGACCAAAAGCCGGTGCTTCAGAGAATTGATGAACGGCTCTTTGTACGGGTTCGCCATGCCCGTCTGGGAATCCCGTTGGACTTCCGGGTAGACCGCGGAAAGTGTGAGCAGGTCGTCCTCGTAGCAAAAGCGGCCTATGGTCCGCACGTCAATGAAGGTGCCTTCTGGGGTCACCTGAAACACGTGGATGGTTTGCTGCTGGACGGAGAGAATGGCCAGGATATTTTTATACAGATAGAGCCCCTGGTTATGGGAGAGGATGATTTTATCGCATTTGAACGTCCTGGTGTCACAGAGCCTGCCTGTGTGAAGATCTATGATGTGCAAAGAGTAGTCCTCCAGCGGGGATCGTGGATTAGGGGTCACCGATTCGCTGTTGCGGTAAACCTCGAAAAAGGGTGGGTGTGGCTCCTCGGGTAAATAGGCAGCAGAGCCCACAATGACATAGCGGCAGTTGTCGGTGAACAAGCTACATTCGCGGTTCAAATGTTCACCGTTGGAGGCCACGTTGGTGATATGCAGGAGGACAAAGAAGCGCTCAAAGAGCCGGCCACGAATGTTGATGGACCTCTGGTCGCTGCCGTTCGCTAAAATCTCCTCGTCGTAACCCTGCAGGAGGTCCTCTGCAGCTTGACACCCCTGGTATTCATAGATCTCTAAAGAAGTCTGGTCGGAGGAGAAGGCAATGAAGTATCTTCCGTCAGGGGAAAACTTCCGGAGAAAGCACGGCGGCTTTTCCACGTTGACCACCGTAAAATTGGGGAAGACGTTTTGGTGGAAGATGCGGACCTGGTGCCAGTGGGTGCCCGTCTTGCCAGAGGTTATCCTTCGACGTTCTAAGCGGTAGATGACATTCTGGTTCTGGATCCGTCTAGGCTTAATGGTTGGGGCATCATGATCCATAACACCTTCTTCAAGCGGAGGGCGTCCCAGGATGGCTAGAATCTGACACAGTCAAAAGGCAAATCATGCTGTCAGAGAAAAGTGGATTTTAGAATAAGACTCAGTCTTTTCTTTTTTCAGCCTTCAAAACAAATTAGTTGTTTGTCCAATTGTTACATGCATACATTAAACGCACAAAGTACGAGAATGCCCACCTGGTGGCATCACCTTTATAAGGTGACTGGCAATACATATGAATAGACAGATCTCACATAATTTAAAAATGACAGAAAAGAAACAAATTAGGAAGAGGATCAGGATCACACATACACACAAGTTCTTGTATTCCACTGCTTCCCTGCAAAGTGAAAGAATAATGAAGGAACGTAATCACTTTCTTAGAATATTATATAAGGTAGTTGCACTTATCAGAGCAGTGTCTCGTGAACTTGAACCCAAAATGAGACACAACTTTCTCTCAGGGAACATGAAAGCTTTATGGAAAGGTGTGTCTGCTTTTATGCAATCTAAATATGTTAGAAGTAAATTTAAAGAAGAAACAAGATAAAGTAGATCTGAGGTTAGTCCTAGAAGCAGGTTTCAAAGACATCTACACTGTTGTGAATGTTGAAGTTTTGGATGGTAGTGAAAGTCAAACCAAGTTCCTACAAGAGCTTGTGAGAGAATCATATAATTGCAGCAAAATTGCAACAGTACACACTCCTTCCCACATAGAATGTGGGGCTCCACGCTGAACTTTCAGCCTCACCTT
>JAHTLZ010000252.1:13810542-13829354 GCA_023846285.1 Phrynocephalus versicolor | reverse complement strand
CCCCCCCCCCCCACCCGATTTAACCAAAGGAGAGAAATGGATTCTTTTGAAAGCTCTGTAGTGCAAATTGAATTGAAGAACAATCACGCCCAGGGAGCTAACAAAGGAGCTTCATTGGATGGCACTGTCACCCCCAATTATCTGATTGCTGTTTGTCAAAATGGTTTGCTGCAGTGGAGAATTCCAGCCCAGGCTTTTGATTTCAGCATTAAACAGAAATTAGAGCCAACACGCATCTCTTTTCTTCCCTTAATGGTAAGTGCGGCATCTCCCAAAGTGTGCCAAAGCCAGCAAGCACTCACGAAAACAACAGAATTTCAGAAACCTTTTCAGCAGTGAGGGAACACCACGCCGCCGAATTATAGGCATGAATGGCACTTCAGAGATCAAACCAATGAGGAAAATAATTCTGGAAAGAGTTTATTGGTGTCTGGAATTGGGATGGGAGTAGCTGGCAAACTAGCAGTTTTAAGTCCTCCAAAGACATCTCCACGGTGTAGGAGTTGTGTCTCGTAGTCAAACCGATTCTTAAATGGATATATGATATGATTTTGTGCCACTCGTGTTGGTAGGGGAATAATTTCAGTAGAATTCCCTGATGCGGGGAATCCCATAACTTTTCTGATTTGTTAGACTGGGTTCAAGTTAGGATTGGCCGGAAGGTAGCCATCCCAGGCAAAGAGTGCCTTGAGGCTGGGTTCCAGCACCCACACCTGTGAACAGATCTCCAGCAACAATTGGTTCTCATTGCTGTCGGATAACTTTCAGCACCACAGCTGCGGACAGCTCCTCCCTGTGCAACAGCTCTTCGCTATCAGTTCTTCCCTAGTGTGACTTCCCTTTCCTGTCTTTGCCCACCTCTGCCGATATAATAATGCCACCAAATTAATTGTCAGTCATTAATAATGGCTGACAGCATGATACGATATGGCTGTGGGCAATGTCGCTTACTCACGATGCACGTATGGAGTTGTGTTCTCATTTGCCAGCGATCATAATGTGGGGTAGTGCCTGTGCACTCCACCTGGAGGAATACTGGTCTCACGAAGACCCTTTTGGTCCATGACCCAGTCAAGGAAATGAGAAGGGTGACGTCTCCTAATCCAATTGTTTAGCACTGGCAATAATTATTCCATGGTTTCATCACAAGATGGTTGATTGGGTTTTGATGGATGATGACGACCCTAGTGTTTTATGGTTTTAGGTGAAGCAAGGATGCAGGAGGATCTTGCAGTTGATCTTGGGCTTAAAAATTTTTACTAGGCATAATGGTTGACATCGAGGCTGTTTTGTTATAACCTTTTGAAGAGTGTGTGCGTGGTCTCAAAGTTGGCATGAAGCCAAGGGGGGCAAGGAGGGGGGGGCTGGTGGCGGAAAGCTTCTCTTACCAGTTTTACAGGGTTAGTTTCCTGAAACTCATCCCTACCTGAGGAAGGAAGCAATTGGGCTGAAAAAGCAGGTGAGTTGTCTACATGTGTCGGCATATATTTGAAGTCACTTGAACCAGCTTGAGGCCAATGCTTGGGTGTTTTGGGAAAAGGTTATTTGCATGTAAGTTCAGGGATGATGCGTTGACTTGCCTCATTGTGTCTTTCCTGCCTGTACCAAGATCATCCTGTCCTAGCTTTGTCCTTTGTGCGGTAGTTGGTGTAATTGAAGGTCAGCGTGTAATCACCTCAGGCACGTTGAAGATCAGGCAGCAAGCATCTCCTGCAGCTCTGTGCATTTATTATTTCTATCTTTTTCCTCTTGCCCACCGTAGTATTAGTGGAGTGTAGAAGATTTCCTCAAGCCACTGGCCACTTGGGTCTGCCAGGTTTTGACAAACCTATTACATTTTCTGTTATCAGATCCCAGATCACATTCTAGATCTGTTCACCCTCCAGGGCTGCAGGATACTTCTGATCAATCCATTCTGTATTGAGGCTCAATGATCCTTTTGACACAATTCACCGAGTCTGTTCTGGGAGCTATGAAAACGTTGACATCCTATGTTACATCCTGTGACTTCAGATCTTCTCCTATCCCAGTTCTAACCTTCCTCTCTTCTTTCTCTGCTGGCAAATTGAAATGGCCAGCTTGCAGAGAGGAGGATCAATTGCTGTCATCTTTCATCCCATGCTCCATTGGCAAGGATGTCTTCCGTTACCGTGACTCAATGTGGTGGTTTAGTTGTTATCAGAGATACTATGAAAAAAAGGTTGCTTATTTGTTTTGATAAGCCCTGCCTTCCTTAAAAAAAAGTCCACCTTGGAATGCAATTAGTTAGTGCATCAAGGCTGAGATGACGGTTGGCTTCCTTCCCCTGCTGTATTGGTTTACTGCCAACAAATTATGCTTGAAGACTCCCCAAGTGCACTGAAGAGGATTCAGAAACAGGTACGGCAGCTCCCTGCTCAATCCTTCTGCCTAGTCTTCCATCTCCTCCTGTGTGGTTTCGGAAGAGGAATAGAAAACATTTTTCCTTCCCCAGTTGATAGGAAGTGTCATTTGTTTTTTAGCCACAGGAGATGTGACCATGGGTCTCTGAGTAATTTAATGAATG
Organism: Phrynocephalus versicolor; assembly: GCA_023846285.1. Lineage (NCBI taxonomy): Eukaryota > Metazoa > Chordata > Lepidosauria > Squamata > Agamidae > Phrynocephalus > Phrynocephalus versicolor. Next base: position 13,826,809 of record JAHTLZ010000252.1, on the reverse strand, counting down.
TCATTGTAGTCCTCCCCACCTTCATTTTGTAAATGGTTTTATTGCAAAATGCTTCTGCTTTTCTTAAAAAGAAAAAAAAAGAGAGAGAGGAAACTATGGGTAATTTTAGTAGCCGTATTTGAATGACTTCCCAGCTACATAAAAGCATGGGGCAAAATTGCTCCTGTTTCTATATTGGCTGGAATTCAGTTTTAAGCCACAATGAGGATTTGGTGGGTCAGATCCTCTGTTGGTTCTGCTCATCCAGTGGTTATGACTTACAACTGGATTTTAGCCAATGTTGCATGTTCTACTTCCCTTCTCGTTGTAGCTAAATTTAAATAAATAAATGTATTTATTTATTGGAAATATTTCTATTCTGCCTTTTTCCCCGAAAGGATCCAGAAGCACGACCTGCCAGGTCTGATCCTCAGCGATTTGTTCTCCATTCCAAAGGGAGAGATGCCCGGCTTAGTTAAGACCAGCGTGCCCCTTCCACTGGTTGTGTGTGTGGAACAATAGGTTGCCATTTCAACATGGAGAGGGGAATACCTCGCCCTTATTTCCACTTCCAACACCCAGCTTTTTGCACGGTGCCAGGCTACTGCTTTTGTGTTTTCGTTGTCGCTCATTATCCCGTACTTTTATTGCACATGGCACCAGGGCTACTGAGTATACTTACTCATTGGCAAGCTTGTCCTCAAAAGAAGGAGCTAATGCACTTCCTTTCCCATTCAATGAAATTGTGTTAATTGGGCCACATATTGGACGCATGTTACCTCATCTTCTCTTTTGTAGATCTGTGCAAACTGTTTGGGAACCCACGGCTATATTTAGGAGCACAGGGACACTTACTTACCCAGGCACAGCTGCGAATGTGCAACTCTTGCTTTCGGTGCAGTCAAAACAAAGGGAATTTGGCAGGTGCCTAGAGAAAAAGGGGAAGAGAGGGGGGAAAGGGGGAAGAGGGGGGGGGGGGGATGGAAGGCATGGCTGGTCGATGAACCAGAGCCAGAAGTCAACTGAGGGTTCTTTTGAGGTGGAGGCATGGAAATATGTCTGGAGTCCACTGAGAGACGGCCAGATCAAGGTCTGGGGTTAACTCTAGGGGCAAGGAAAGGCAGAAGGGAGATCCAGGGAGGAGGGAGGAGAGGAAGTTGGAAGTGAAGCCAAAAGCAAGATCAAAGGAGCAATTAGGAAGTTCAAAGTTAAAATGGCAACAAGGAGGCTCAGAAGAGGAAATATGAGACTGAAAGACAAAGGCAGCAAGGGAGCTTGAGGGAAAGAAGGAGAGGAACCATTTTTAAGGAATTTTGTCACCTTGAATTCCGCAATGCACCCCCCACCCCACCCTCACATACACACACCCTTTCTGCAAATGGACTGAATTAGAACCAGATGGAAGAGTCACAGTCGGAGCAGTTGGATAGCCCTCTGTGAGGGTAATGTGTTTTTTTCGCCTCAGAATTGAAATCATGTTTTCGAAGATGTGGAGACGCAGCCAAGTAAGAAAACCTATTCAGAACAGGAAACAGTTGAAGGCGGGCGAGCAAATGTGAAATCCTCTCTGAGGTCAGTTTTGAGTCCATGCTTCTCAGTCTGAAAGGTATCTGTACTTCCGGGGATTCTTTCCACGGACCAGTAAGGCCAACCATGATGAAAACGTGGGACCCCCTTTTCTACTCAATCCAGAGGGAGTTATTTTGAGTTGTCCTGTATAGGGTTACACTCCCCACCCCAAATGGTGCTTCCCCAAGAATTGAGAGAGTGCTATTATTATGTTTGAAATCCCAAAAGATGTTGTCTCGCTCGGAAGATGGTGGGAAGCCTTTTCATCTTGGAGGGTGGTGGTGGGGGGGAGATTTCTTGCCCCATTGAGTCACCTGCCACCATTTATAAAGGGTCCAGGAAGGAAAGTACTTTAAATTTGATAAAGGAGTAATACGATCAATGCAAATGACTTGGCAACAGTCCTGAGGGCAAGCCCGGTAAGTATGCTACAAATGGCACAGCTAGAGGTTTGCTGCTGCTGCTCATGAGCTGAACCAGAGATATATTCAGGGATTTGTCGAGACATTGATTTGGAGCTGTCTTCTGCAAGGTTGCTTCTACTAGATACTGCTGTAAAATCTTTGATTCCCATCCTACCGCTAGGAAGAGGGATGCAGCTGCCTTGGGAGGCAGATGCGGGCAGAAAATGGTAAATTTTGTCCATTATATTTTGACTGCCAGGGTGAAGCAGAGGGGCTCGCAGCATTTCACTCTTCCTTTGCCAAAATATCTTGGTGGGCTCAAGACATAATCTAACTTGATGGACAGAGGCGGGAAATTCTGCAGCAGAACTCAGGCAGCAAAAAGTCTTCAGCCAGCTCTGCTGAATCCATTGGATGAAGAGTCCCCTAAGTGGGAGGGCAGACTGCAGTTTCTAATGATAGCTGGATGGAAAATGTTCATGTCCCACCTCCAGCCTGAGAGTGAGACAAGGGTTGCTTCCTTCACCCTCATGAATGTTATACGTTGTGCACAATATCACAGGGACGGTCTGTCTAGAGTCCTTTCCTCACTAGGGAAACAAAACACACAGGTAGAGGAAGCAAAAAAAAAGGTGGGGGACCTAGCTGAGTCCTAATAAAGATGCAAAATACCTATCCAGGGCTTGAGATATTTTCTAGTCTATGAAACACAATAGTAGTTATGTTTTTCTGCAGCTTGGGCAGAGAACACCATGTGCAGAAACCCGTCAGACCAATATTATTAGAGAATATCTCCTTCCTTGATGGTAAAGAAGCAACAAAATGCAATCCTTCTATCTTTGCTGTAAGGCTGTCACACCAGCAGTTTTCATAGCTGCTTATAAGAGCTGACCTGGATAAATCTTGATTCCCCCCCCTACCATTTCTCTCTGTTCCTCTCTGTCTTCCCAAATTTCACAACACCCAGTTCTGGTCTAATTTAGAGTTCTCAGGGATCCCAAAGCTTGTTCTTTCCCCCCTTTTCTTTAAATTGGATAGCTAAATAAAAATATGACACCATTAATTTTTTAGATTTTTATAGGCGAGACAATAAAATTGCTTTGATTGTTTGAGGTTTGTTTCAGGATGAGAGGTTGTATTTTAATGTACCTGAATCCATTCCATAATCTCTGAGGTGAAGTCATTTAGCAATTCTATACAGTAATTTTTTTTCTCACACTTGTTGCACAACTTGTGTTTTTAGTAGATACTATAAGAAGTTGGCAGTGCCAGCTTCTCATGCTTTAAGGTCCAATGCTCAGCAGGGATTAGAAATGATTACCGTATAATGTTTAGCATAAGTAGTGGAAAAGGCATGTAGATGATGATTGTTTTCTTTCCGTCTGCATTCTATCTCACTTTTCCCGTGATGAAGTCAAAAGTGTGCAGGTGGTGGCGCTACATTTCGCGTTATCATTTATTCCAACCCTGTGCGGTTGTATAACAAAGCAAGCATTGGGGCATATTTCAGACTAGCAGTTTTATTTCAGTGTAATCTTTTGTGTATCTTTAAATGTCTTTTATTGTTTTAATTGTTTGTTGGCTTTTTAATGTTTTAATTCTTTTTGATTGTTTATTTTTAATTGTAAGCTGCAATCTTACAATTAAGATTTGGTAGTGGGCAGCATATAAGTTGTATAAATGAATGAATGAATGAATGAATGAATGAATCATCAGTCACTTTGCCAGACACACAGAATGCAACATTTGTCCCCAGGTTTGTCCACATATTGGACATGGTGGTGGCAATGGGGAGTGGGTGGAAGGGGTACGAAGAGAGGTCCTGCAATGAATTATGTTGGTGCCATAAACGTCCCGGTGAGCTAATGTAAATGGTCTGTCAGCTGATACACAATAGTTGTTGTGAGTTTTTTGGGCCATTTGGCCATGTTTTGGAAGTTTTTCTTCCTGACGTTTCGTCAGACTCTGTGGCTGGCATCTTCAGAATGCAAGGGTACCCCAGAGCGCAGACAGAACTCCTAGTTCCCTGAGCTCCTTGCTTTCTGAAGATGCCAGCCACAGAGTCTGTTGAAATATCAGGAAGAAAAATATCCAGAACATGACTAAACATCCCGAAAACCACACAACAATTATCAGATCCTGGGCACAAAAGTCTTCAAGAATACATTGATACACAATAGTTAAGCTGTTGCAACTGAATTATCAAAGCAGTGATTTTTACTTTCAGGAAAGGGCTGCTTGTGTGACGCCAGATGGGTTTCAAAGAAAATAAGCTTTTGTGGGTCGGTTTTCTTCTTGTGACAAATGGTGGAATAGATGGACGGCTATCTATCTGGAAAAATTCTGCAAGATCATCCCAGCTGGGAGGCAGAGAGTGACTGGTCCAAGGGCAGCCAGTGAACTTAATGGCCCGGTGGCCAATCCAAGAACTGGATTTTCTGCATCCCCAGCCCACAACCTGACCATTGTGCCACAAAAAGTCTCTGTTCTATTATATTTTTTAAAAATGTGTTCCTTTCCATACAAAAGTCATAGCTGTGTGGAAGGCAGTGGTGGGACCACACACATTGTACGTGTGTAGCTCAAAAGATTTTCCTGCCCCCTGGTCGATTCCAAATATAGAAACAAAAGGTAGAACATTTCGCTATGGCTTGGTTGTTTAAGGTACTGAACCAGTTCTCTGCCTCCTCGACTGAGTGTAACACATGAATCTAGAACCCGGGCCTGTGGCTCTAGAACCCAGAGCAGTCTTTCTAACCCGACCCTGGCCGCTCGGATACCTCAATTATTTATTTACTGCTCAGCCAGCCTTCTGCTCCACCGATCTCCTCTGTTCTTCCCTGACAACAGAGCACCCAACACAGAGGCGGCTAATTACACTAACGATGGATATTCTGTGATGTGTCTGTTTGTCAGTTTCATTATTTCCAATGATTGTGGCAGACCGGGGAAGGGAAGAGGCGGAAGGCTGTTTTGTCTGCCACTCGTGAGATTACCAGATTACAATGCTCCAGTAGTCAATCCTACAATGATGGTAGCTCCCCAAAAGCAAATGGGGGGGGGGGGAACAGCAGCCAACTCTCTCCGTAGTGGATATCATAAGTCCCTCTGCCAACTTTTGAACGCTGCATCTCACAGCGGGTAGGTGGTGCCGGATTTATTTCCTTTCAGCTTTTTAAACCTGCCTCTCCAATGATTTAAGCCCCTCCAAAGTGGCTTAGAAGCCCAATTAAAATTAATGATCATATTCCCCACCCCAAAAAAAACCAAAACTGTTCAATGCTAAACAGCAAAGCTCCAACAAATCTAGAAACAGATGGTGCTGCATTTGAATGTATTAGCAACAACTTTAAATAATCAGTGAAGACTCTGAGATCAAACAAAGCTCCGATTCCCTGGTCAACTTCTAAAAGATATGTGCACACTCTAGTCTTCTTGAACACACTGGGGACAAATGCCGGGCCTTCAGAGATGCTGTCAGAGTCCCCTGACCCATCTGCCAGTCAACAGCCATGATTGGACTTGTAGTCCAGCAAATTGGGCAGAGCCATCATTAGGATGGGGTAACCCAGAGCACCCAAATTGAGAGGAGGATAGAGATGCAATGCAGCTACATTGGATCTTGAGGTTTTTGAACAGAATTATTTTGCATGCTTACCTGCACAGGTAGATGAGAGCACCTGCCCGGACCTTTCGGATATGACCGTATCATAGCCACAGTCTGAAAAGCAAATACACTAAAAAACATGTGCTTTGGGTTTTTCTTTGAGGTAGGTGGTTGACCTGTACTGTTTCTGCAGGAGTGGAATTTTATGTAATGGCGTGGAATGAGCACTGTTTTGCAATGAGCTGCGGATCAAGTGCTCATCAGGGTCCAGTAAAATTAGTTGAACAGACTTGTAGGAATGAAACATTCCAAGTGCTGATCCTGGTGGTAACAGATCTGTCACTTCCCATTTTCCTCCAAATTCAAATTCTTATCAAATTTTAACTTGTTTTACAGTTCGTCCAGTTCAAATTGTTTTACCCTTGTTGTGCAAAATTCTTTTGAAATGGTGCAAAATTGTTTTAAAATTGGTGTGCAAAACTTGATTTCATACGAAAAATGTGTAAATTAAAAATACAAAATTTGTAAAGCTTGAGAACTTTTTTTTTACTGAAAATGAATGGAAATTTAAGAATTCTCTTGTATCACTAGTCATGAGCAGTACAGCATGAATTTTGAGAAGCACCGTGACTCCTAATGCTAGAAAACATATTTCCCATCAGGGACAGTCACGAATTCTCAAGGGCCTTGGGCACATATACGCAAAATGACTCTCATTGACTTGCAACAGGGTGAGGAAAAGGGTAGTGCTTAGGAATGGGCACAGACCTGGTAAATGGTGGTACGTGGTTAACCCCCAAACGATGAACCAGCAACACATCAACTGGCTGTGTGCACATTTAGCAGAGTTGCACAGACAATGTTTTAATGTTGGTTGTGGGAATTTCCATAGGCAGCCGCTGTGTTGCTGTGAGACTTTTAGCAATTAGAAACATCAGAGGGTTGGATGTGTTTGAGATTTTAAATAGCCAGGCAGCTGTGCTTCCTGCTGGTGTCTGGTCTTCTCAATTTGGTTCAAGTGATGGCGATCTTGACAATGAAAGAACACTACACTTTGCCTCCTTCATAGGAATCTCTCAAGACTTTAAACATTACTCCTCTAAGTGTCAAATCCTGAGCATCTTTTATCTGGCCTGGCACCTTGCCCTCCAGAGGTGGGAGAGGAACCTTTCCACCTATGTATTATTCCAGATGTGGTGGACCCATGACTCATCTCATGACACGAATGGTGCATGGTTCCGTCACTTGCCTGATTGTCCCGCATCAAATGCCATAAGCCAAAGGGGAAAGGTTGTGTGTGTTTCTGTGTGTGCAATCAAAGCTTTTCAAAGTCAAAAGAGATTCTTTACCTGCCTTTGAGCTCTGCTGTTCCCCCCTCCCTCCCCATTTGGCTGCTTCCAACAAAACAACTGACCATCTGGCCTCCCTTCCCTGTTGTTCAGCAAATGTTTGACTCTGTTATCAGTCCTTGCCTTGCCTCGTTTGGCCCTCCTCTCCCCTCTGGCCCACCAATACACGCTCCAGACAGATGGAGCCTCCATTTCCTCCAAGGCCAGGCCTGCAGCATTCATGTGTGTGAACGAGGAGAAGGGGGGGGGGCGGAATTGAATTATTTATCATCACATAAATAAGGGCAGGCACTGCCAAAGAGCCCAAATGGAAGCAGACTCCATTACGTGACAAACACCTGTTGCTATGGAGCTTGCCTCTGATTATACTCTCTCTCTCTCTCTCTCTCACACACACACACACACACACACACACAAAACCACTGCCAACCACCCCTTCTCTCTCAGCTCCAAGTGCAATTACACCTTCACACCAGCTTTGAATGTCTGCGTCGCTGGCCAAAGGGGAACAACACTCATCCTTCTGTGTGGCTTTCCTCTTTGCTTGCTGGCCCATTCCCTTGCCCCCTAGAGAGAGGGAGAGAAGGAGAGAGAGAGATGGAGGAAAGACACATCCTCATTGTCTTTACTGGAGAATCTTACTTGCATTGAACACACACACACACACACACACACACACACATACACACACACAGAGGTTGGGATGACCTCGTGGTCAAGAGTGACAAATAAGTAGTTACAGTAGGACCCGCGTATCCACTGTTTCATTAACCACTGGTTCAGTTATCCACGGTTGGCAGAGGGGAAAAATAAATAATATGGGAGCCACAAAGCAAGCTATTGTCACAAACAGCAGCTGTAGAGCAAGCAACTGTCGCAAACAACAGCCATAAAGCAACCTATTGTCACAAAACAGCGGATGTAAAGCAAGATACTGTCACAAAACAACAGTTGGGGGGTTGGCATTCTCTCTTATCCACGGTTTTTGTTATCCATGGGAAGGCCTGGAACCAATCCCCAGAGGATACCGGGGTCCTACTGTACTCGGTATTCATTCCCTTTCCAGTGCAAAAGATATAACTGTAGTTGTAACACCATAATGGAGAGCAGTTTGTAGTATAACTCGAATTCATAGAAACATCTCTAATTCCAGTGATGTGTTCGCCCAATTGTGCAAGGCAAGGTACTGAAATGACAGTTATCAATGCAACAAACCTTTTTAGCAGACCATGGAACTATAATTAATTGGTTCTCTTCAGACTCTGGAATAGGACAGCTTCTCCAGGGCTTTCAACAGCTATTTTTTTGGACTATGAATCCCACTGACTATGCTAGTTGAGGATTCGAGGACCTGCAGTCCAAAATAGTTACTTTTTCAGGAGCCGCCGTCTGGGGTGTAAACTTCCATGGTCAGCCAGATATCTCTCTAATTCACATTCCTGCACCCTGTTAGTGTTCAATTATTCTAACAAATTAACCAATCAATGCTTCAATTTGATACATATTGACCCAGCGACAAGGCCTGTTAAAACAATAGGACACGGTTTCCGAATTACACATGTTCAGCTAAATTTGAAATATCAGTGCCATAACATTAGATTATTTGATGCAGTAGTTTGAGGGAATTGCGAGTGTGGTTCCATAGTTCCTTAACATAAATTTATTTTTTGTTCTGAACCTCTGTGCCTTTTGATTGTTTTTCAAAAACATTTTTATGTAAAAAAAAGATGTTTAAGAAATGTCATCAATATTCATAACAGCAACACCAGTTTCCCAATTAATAATCTCATGATCAGCTCAGTTCGTCACATTGGAACTGTGTATCGTCTTTAACACCGGTCCTGAGATGGCAAGAATTTGGAGGAAAGCTAACATTCTGGAATGTTACGTTTAAAAACATAATAATCCTGGGCTGAAAGCTTCCCCCTCTCCTTAATGATGGATGGTTCCAGGCTTCCAGATAAACTCACCTGGATTTCTTCCAGTAACTTCCATACACAGTCTTTGAGTGGATTCCCTCTTGAGATACACACCTGTGTGTGCACTTTCAAGGATGGATATTTCTTTTTCAAATGAACCATGTTTTTGTGTGTGCTTGTGCCTTCCTTTGACATCCATCACAAGCCTTAGAGAAGAACAGATTTCTGCAGCAAATCTCAGAGTTGTGAAATACACTGTTTTTGGCAGATGGAAAGATATTATTCACATATTAAGTGGCTATAGTGTATTACTCTCGTTGATTACACAATAAATGTTTGGTCTTTCTGTCAGGTAGATGGGGACCTGATGGATTTCTTTAGTCACACTGGGACTTTTTCTAGCGAGGAAGAGAGGCTCTGTCATTAATTAATTAATGCCATCCCATTGACACCTCAGATGATCTCCCAACACACAAATGGGGAAAACACCTTCTTTGTTCATTAAGACAGAAACGTTCTGCTCAAGAGACCCAGAAGGAAATGCCTAGACCTTCAGAGGCCGCATCTTGGCCTGTCTTTACCCAATAAACCCTGAGGTAAAATAACCCCCACGCTGATGGTTTCCATAGCTATGAGAAGTGGGCTTTCCAAAGGGTGGGATGGGGGAAACAGGCATCATCGGCATCATCATCGCTGCCACAAGGTTAAGCCAGCCAGGGGATGGTGGGAGGGGAGTGGTGGTGGAAGGAAGAATGTGTTGTCTTTGGGGAAACCATGGCAACAGATGTTTTTTCTGCCAGACCAACTGAGTGTCAAGGCTGTGGAGAGAAAGTTGGGACAATGGAGTGTCGTTGGCAATGCTTTCAACGCAGCCAAGAGCTTCTCCAGATACTCGAGTTTTCCACTGCAGAGAGCCGAGAAAGGGAGCCAACCTGCTGCTTTTGCTTCTACACACAAACAAGTGTGAAAAAAACACCATGGGGAAAGTGGCATGCCTTCAACTGGGGTGGGACAGACATTGTGGGTTTGGAGATCTGGTTTCCACCCCAATAGGAACCCGAGGTCTGCCAGATACAAGTAACAATTCCAGGAGGTCGTTCTTGAGGCATCCAATGAAGTCAACGGTAGTCCACATAAGCTCATAGTAGAATAAATGTCAGGAGAGCAGAAAAATCAAGGAAAGGCTGCATAGTCTTCAAAATTGCATACAGATGCAGGAAGAGGGGCTCCATTTATTGGACCATTAATAAAATGCTAATTTTAAATTACATTAAGTTAAAATTAAGAAAAACACCAAAAAATAAAGTGAGCTTTCAGTGATAATTCACCTGTCTCAGGCTGTGTACCAAGTTCTTGTGGGTAGTTCCAAAATTATATGCTCTCATTATAATCCCAAAGTATCACTTTAAGACAGGGGTGTCCAGACTTTGGCCCTCCACATGTTTTGGACCACAACTCCCAGTCTTCCAAGCTTGTATTGCCAGTGACAAAGGACTGTGGCAGTGATGGTCCAAAACATCTGGAGGGCTGAAGTTTGGACACCATTGCTTTAAGATGTCATAAGATTTCCTGCTGGTTTTATTGTTGATAAGGGTGGGTGCACGCCTAAGTGTTCTAGGACACAGCAGCTCTGAGACTGTGCTCAGCTCAGGAGTTGCGTGCAAATACATTGACATAGGGAGGTGTCCTTGTTTCTTGTCAAGGTTCTGTGGCTCCAGCAGCCAAATTTGGTGGAGAATAGCTTAGGCAGAGGGGGTCTTGTGGAAGCAACTGGGAGATGGAATGCCTTGCTGGTCCACTGCAATGGTGGCCAGAAGCCTGCTGGTAACCCCTAATTTACCTTCTAGTCATCCCTGGTATCGGAAGCCTGTGAGTCATAATGGAGAGCATGACTGAGAACGGGTTGACTTGGGTCAAATTCTTTCTTGCAGTGCAAAGGAGGGAACACCAGATATTCTGAATGTCTTTGGACCACAAATCCCATCATCCCTTGACCATGTCCCCAAGAGTGAAGAATGCTGGTATCTCTTGTTCAACACCGCCTGATCAATTTCCTGTTTGGGTAAATCTTTAATCATGGTGTTTCCTCTAAACACCCTTGCACATCAGCTGCAGTTGTCCCTTTTATTTATTAAGGTCATTCTTGATGTTCTCTTTCCTGGGAAATCAGTCCCCCTTTTTTTGGTCTAGACTGGCAAGAGCTGCCTATGCCAACATACATTTCTGATCAGGTTGAGCGGGGATTCGAACTCAGGCCTCGAGAACCCTAGACCCTCTGCCCCTCTGCATCCCACCGGATATGCAGCAGCTAAAATTCGACAGGTCACTTTTCCAAATTCTGCTTCCACTTAAAGGGCTAGCTAGTCGATCGTTATCCTCTTGGTGTTTGGGCGCATTTGCTTTATCTTGTTTATGGTAGCTATGGAGGCAAATGCAAGCATGTTAGTCCTAAGACTCCAGTGCAGAGATGGACAGATGCTGAATTTGTAATAATTTCTTAATATAATGTGTTCTGCTTATATATCGCCCCATAGTATTTCAAGCACTCTCTGGGCGGTTTAAATATTTTTAAATATGCAGGCTACACTGTACTCTAAAGGTCAGGCAACTGCTTTTAGCTTCTGACCTGGGGGTGGGTAAATCAATCAACCTATCTATCTATCTATCTATCTATCTATCTATCTATCTATCTATCTATCTATCTATCTATCTATCTATCTATCTATCTATAAATTTGCTTATTTTACCATTTCACACCAAGTAGGATGGTTTAAATCGGAAACTCTTCCTGTGAAAATCACCATTTTGTTTTTGCTTTTTCATTTTGTAATCTGCAAATTAGGATGTTAGTGAAAAATGTGGAGGCTTTTTTTCCCTGTTGCGTAGGAGTGAAAACCTTCCCAGTGGTTGCTCTCTCTCTCTCTCTCTCTCTCTCTCTCTCTCCCTGAAAGACCATTTCAATGTATTTGGCTGTTGTTGTTTTGCCAAGGACACACAAATTGGGATTTGTTATACTTGGCTGTGAGAGAAAGGTTGTGTCACGTAGGTTCTCATGAGAATGAGTCATTTTCAACATGCATGCATGGGAAACGTGTGCAGCTTTGTAGGACTAGCTGAAGACAGGTTGATACCTGGGGGCACAACAACAAATATCACACACACACACACACACACACACACACACACACCAAGTCAAAGCATTGTAAAAGTGATGCAAGCCATGTGATGTTGCCATCTAGAATCCAGCCAGAACCTCTCCCTTTTCCTGGATCCACCTCTCAGGGTAAGAGATCAACTGCTGAACCAAAAGAGGATGGACAGGATTGGGTAGTGGTTAGAACAGGGACTGTGCGCAAAAACAAAAAAGGTTTTGAAATGTTGATGGGCTGCATTTCCTAGCATTCCCCTTGAATGGCTCCCCTGACTAGATCTGTGGGAGTTGCATTATGACATCTGGAAGGCAATGGCCTGTCCACCCCTGGTTTAATGTGCTGGATGTAGGAAACCTAGCCTCCTGTTTCTACTGAGCTATGAAATGTGCTGGATGGGTTTGGCTCAATTTCTCTCAAACTGAGCCGTATTACAGCATTGCTATGAGGGGAAAATCAGGAGCAAGAGAGCCAGATATCACTGGAGGGGAAATGGAGAGCATATGAAATGAATGAATAAATATTCTGTTTATGAAACAGCTTGAGAGCAGCAAGTGGCAACAGAGCCTAGGCCAGGCATGTCCAAACTTTGGCCCTCCAGATATTTCGGACCACAACTCCCACAGTCCTTTGCCATTGGAAATACAGTTTTGGAATTCTGGGAGTTGTGGTCCAAAATATCAGGAGAGCTGAAGTTTGGACATGCCTGGCATAGGCGCAATCAATGTTTTCCAATACAGGTCTTTCTCATTGTCATGCAAGGTGTTTATAGCCTTAAAAGGGTGGTTAAGAGCTGTTAGCTCTACAAAAGTCCCAGTCCTGGTGGAACCAAAAACTGCTGCAATGTATTTGTTGGTAAGGATCAATCTATCTCCATTTTAAGACTCACCTTCTTTGAGGCGGGGGCTAACTATAGGGGAGTGGCTATGATGAGCACCTGTGTTTTCACATTTACCACAACACAACTGGATGTAGATGACCCCATTGGGGTATTTGGTGCCCCCATGTTTTTCCTACTGGTCCCAAACAAATCAACACTTCCACTGTTCCAATTGTCCTCTTTCTGTAGCAGAGAAAGCCACATTTTATGTTTAAGAAGCACCTCCTTCACGACAGACAGAGCTGGTACAGTGGGTCCCAAAACCTGGTGCTAGTAACAATTACGTTTTGGTAACTGTGGACAGTACATCACTGCCTCCTTGTTAGAGGCAAGCCGACAAAGTGTCACGAGAAGCACAGAGACAGAATTCAGCAAGGTTTGGCCCATTGCAGTATCATTTCCAGAACCTAGGGGGAGCTGTGGGGTAGGAAAACAAGAAGAGCTGGTGGATACAGAGCACTCATCTGTCGTTGTTGGGCGTCGGTTTTTCTGATTGTTGTTGGACGAGGAAAAAAAATCGCCTTTCTCCACCTCATGGACTCACAACAACAGGCATCTAAATGTGGCTCACCTGCCAGAAAGCCCTGGCTGGGAAAGCCTTGTGACCTAACACAGGCCTAGTTCTGCCCTAGGTTTCTGTGCAGAAAGGAAACCACCCCACGTCAAACTGGAGCTTCCATTCTGAATAGGAATTTAGGAAGGATCTAGGACCATGCTAGGCCACCACCACACATTCCTAGCATTGCCTCTTCTCTAGGTGAGCTGCACTTAGGTGTCGGTTGGCATGGAGAACTATGGGAGTTGTAGTCTGGAAATCAGAAACCCCACACAGTCCTTGTATCCTTCCCATTGGCTGCCCGTGTGTCCTCCTTTACAGAGTGTGTGTTTGTGTGTGTTCTGTCGTTACAGTCATGACCGAGTCTTCGTGACTCCATGCCCATGGAGTTTTCTTGACAGGAGTACTGGAGTGGTTTGCCAGTTCCTACTCCAGGTGCCTACAACACCTTGTATTCCCTGGTGGTCTCCCATCCAAGTACTAACCAGGGCTTACCCTGCTTAGCTTCTGAAATCAGGCGAGATCGGATGTGCTTAGGGCTTCTAGGCATCTCCCTTTACAGAGAGCAGACCTCTATTTGAAGGGATGTCTAGTCCAAGTACACATCCAGAAGTTAAAAGAGACAGAGCAGCAGGAGAATTGAACCTGCCTGTGAATGGCAGGCACCTAGGCAGCTAATGTGTAGCCTGCATAATTAAATTGTAAACTGCCCAGGGAGCGCTTGAAGTGTTATGGGGCGGTCTATAAGCAGAACCCTTTGCTTTAATGGGGCAGGCACATGGGTCACCCCTCACGCAGGCTGACATGATACTAGCAAAACTTCAGCCTCTGTCCATCCACCCTTGTCCCCAGACCCGGCCTTCTAGAGTCAGCTTGTGAAGCAGAGACCGAGGTGAGAGACCAACCCCATCTCCTATATTCTTGATTCTGCTCCTTCCCCAATGGATAAGAACATAAGAACGTGCTGGATCAGGCCAAAGGCCCATCTAGTCCAGCTTCCTGTATCTCACAGTGGCCCCACCAAATGCCTCTGGGAGTGCACGAGACTAGATCTCGGTCTCCTGATACCACTTCCCTGTATCTGACTCTTGAAGTACCCTGGTTTTAAGCCTGGAGATTACACATCTCCAGCATGGTTTATAACCTGGGATTGACTTTTCCTCCAGGAATCTGTTGAATCCCCTTTTGAAGGCATCCAGCCCAGATGCCATCACCACATCCTGTGGCAGGGAGTTCCACAGACTAACAATGTGCTGGGTTTGAGTGGATGTCCCCTAGTTCTGGTATTCTGTGAGAGGGAGAAGAGCTTCCCTCTATCCACTTTACTCACACCCTGCATAATTTTGTAGGTCTCAATCATATTCCCCCTCAGGTGCCTTTTTTCCAGACTAAAGAGCCCCAAATGTTTTAGCCTTTCCTCATAAGGGAGGTTCCCCCAGCCCAGTAATCATTTTAGTGTCTGATGTATCTCACTCTGCTAAGATGAATTGTGTGTTTATATCAGCCTTCCAGGGTTGATTTGTAATACCCACCAGCCTCTCCAACTCTGACTTTTTTTGGAGATAAGACTTCTTTTCCTCAGATAACGCCACAGACAGCAAGGACCAACTTTTGTAGACAAGAGTGGAAACTTCCTTGCATTAGGGATCTTTTCCAACCTCATCTTTCTTGAGGTGGAAAAGGGGCTCTGTAGCTCGAAAGGTCCTTTTAGGCTGGCCTCAGATTAACCCTCAAAGAGAGACCAATGTGATCTTCGCTGAACAATAAAGGTTATAAAAAGAAGTGGGCAACTTGCTACAGAGAAGCAGAAGAGGAAAGAAAATGCTTAATCCCCTTCTCTTCCAAAATTTGGAAAGTTGGTTTAAAAAATACGTAAGAGCTGTCTGTTTTTGAAATTATATTCATAGTTCACTTTTTTTTGGTTCTTGGAAAGAATTGGCATAGTAACTTTTAGGTATTTTAAAAATATTGGAATGCCACAAACTTCCGATCGGTAATAAGAAATACAGCCTTGCACCTTGAGGTTCCTCTGACACTCACCTGCAGGATGAGACAGAACCAAGTGATATTTAATTCACTGTGCAGCTAATGTTTTACTCTCCTTAGTAGCTAAGAGAAGCAAATTTTAACCTCTGCATTTACACTGCAAACAGATATAGCCCTGGGTAAGCTCTTGAGGAAGGGAAGTCAATTGAGGGATGTAGTTATGGAGGAAAGGAAGGAATTAAAAGTAATGGAGATCTCCAGTCATTAATTCCACGTTCTGTCCCCCGCCCAGGCAAAGTAGGGAGCAGTGTAAGAATTTAGGGGGTAAATCCACTTGCTATTCCTTGTTAGAGGAGAGAGCCACCAGTTCCATGGCATTTATGGAATATGACTCTACACCTTTGGTGGAGTCTGGAAAGGCAAGCGTTTGGCCAGCTGCTTGGCACGCGATGTTCTGTTCTCCATCGAAATGTGACCCACACCCGAAGGAAATCTGGAGACGCAGGAAGCTTCAACGAGAAAGTTTACTGCTCCAGAAGATCAGCACTCAAGAGGGATTCTTAAAAATCCTGAGGGTTCACTGAACATGACACCTGACACCTGCTGGGAGGGAAGGAGGGTTGTAGAAAATGTATTTGTTTGGCTGAGTGATCGAAGAGCCCATGCGTGCTGAAACAGCTGGCTGGAGTCCTGATGAGGAGATAGAAAGACAGCAGGGAGACAATATGATGAAGGGATTTCTGATGGCTTTATGTCTATCCCTTCCCTTCTGGAATGTCTTGAAAACAACTTTTGCCTCTCCTTCTAGAATGCCATTTTTCAAAATTCTAACCTCACTGGTGTCTTACTGTTGACTTCAATTTCATCAT
>JAHTLZ010000252.1:13791917-13807779 GCA_023846285.1 Phrynocephalus versicolor | reverse complement strand
CTATCTATCTATCTATCTATCTATCTATCTATCTATCTATCTATCTAAACAAACAAACAAACAAACAAACAAACAAACAAACATCAGCTACAGAATAAGGTGCCTCCAAAGTAAGTGCAGCAGCTTATCCACTCCTTTCACGTAGGTTCAGAGAACCTATTTGTTATTCAATTGTTGGTTTTAATGTTGCCTTCTAATGTTGTAAGATACCCCTCAATTCAATGTTTCCCCCAAATGATTGTGTCTTAATTGTAATGGACTCTATAGCCTCTCCATTTTGGATCCCTTTCCAAAGAGAAAGGTGGGATAAAAATACTCAAAAATAAATAATAAAGAAACAAACCTTGGACAGCTCCTGAAGTAAAAGCTGGAGCAGCTCCTCTCTTCCTCTGGCAGGGGAGCCGCTGGGCATCCTTACTGTCAGAACCCACTCAGCCCAGATTAGAAGAGCTCAAGAGTTGTCTGGCCAAGCTCGGCGCCGTTGCTGGCCCCATTGGCGATGCAGAGTTTGGAAAAATAGAACTAGACCCGGGTTGGTGGCTATGCCGATTGTATAATGAGAGGACGACAGCTCCCAAAATGGCCCAACCTGCAAGATCAGTTTGAGGAGGACTCAGCTCCCTCCAACTCCCTCTGATCCTGTGAGTCCAGAAAGTCTCTGCTTTGGCATCTCACCAAGTCTAGCATTTGGAGAAGTTTCTTTTTAGGCTGTTTCTTCTGGAAGCTGGTCGAAGGAAGGGAGGAAGGGAGGAAGGAAGGAAGGAAGGAAGGAAGGAAGGAAACCAGAAAATATAAAGGAAGGAAGGAAAGAAACAGAAAATATAGAAGGAAGGAAGGAAGGAAGGAAGGAAGGAAGGAAGATCAAGATCTCTTTTGTCACCTTGCCCAATCCAGTTTGGTAAAAATTACTTTTTGGATTCTAGTTCCTCCAGCCTTCCAGCCAGTTTGGCCCCACGGAACTAGAAAACAACATTGTCATTCATATCTAATTGGTCATTGAGGCATCTCAGAAGAACAGTGATGCCCCAGTAACAGAGGAAGGGAGAAATCATGCATCAACAACATGGAACAATAAATGGACTTTGTGAGATTGTAAACGTGGGGGCAAAGGAGGACATGAGAATAAAGAATGACGCCCAACTAACCACATGCCAGAGGTTAATGTTTGATTTTATGGCACCCCGTGAAGCCGCCAGATGGAGGAAGCCACTGGAACAGGTGTTACAAAATTGGGGGCACTTGAGGGCAATGGAAGGGTGTCTACCCAAGGGCAGAATGATTCCCAAATGTTGGGCAAACACGATTTGCTCTCCAATAAGAGTGGCAGATCAGCCAGTTCTAGCTGAATGACCACAGGCAACTTTGCACAAATGAGAGATTATGCTGTAGGTTAATTAGATTCGCTGCTGATGAGTTGAGTAACCCTCACCCTAGGATGCTGCTGGAGTGGCTGCATAAAAGAGGAAGTGGGCAGAGGTAGTTCGCAGGAAACAAGCACAGCAGGAAAGAGGAAAGGAGAGGAAGATAATCAGGGCTTCATCTCATCTAAGGGTGATCCCATTTCCTTTTTCTTTCATTCTTCCTTTCTTCCTTTCACAGTGATGTTTATGAATCTGCACTCAGACTAGATTTGAGGTCCCTGGACCAGCATAAGCTTTTTCTGGGAGATTCTGGCCACTCAACATAGATAGATAGGAAGGAAGGAAAGAAGGAAGGAAGGAGCTTCTGTAGTTTGATTCCCTTATTACATGTCCTTCAAAACTTCAGTTGATCTAAAATGCTCTGACCAGTTTATTGACCAGTTACAGGCAGTGATGAGCTGCCTGGCTATGACAGCTTAATTCATCTGTTTCTTTCCACGACTGCCAAGTGTTGCTTGGGAGCTAGATAATCATACAAAATTAAGGTCCCCTCTATCAAATGGCTTTTAAACCTCAGGACTGAGGGGAAAACTACCTGTGGTTAAGTCCTGACACATTTGGAGAGGGTCAGGAGGGAGAATTTTCTTACTCCCTGATTCTGGTCTGTGGAACTCCTTGCCAGTTGAGTCTCGGTTTCCCTCACCCCTGCTGTCATGCTGCTTGGCAAACAAAGACTTCTCCCCCCCCAGGCAGACTTGTTTCTTCATTTAATTGATTTATATACCCCCCACCACCAATTAATGCAGATGCTACTCTGGAACAATTGAGAAGCATTCATTGAGTGTCTCTATACATCTGCCAGTCTCCGACATCACAACCCTCCCTTCAATAAAATGTATAAGAATTTCAAGAGGCCTGGATCGCAGCTCAGAGGTGGGAAACATTATTTTAGAGAGGACAGCTCTTGGAATTCCATGCTGGGCACTGAAGAACCCATTCAATGCTCCATTTATGATGCTGCTTCTTTGAACTCAAAAATGCCATGGAGGAGTCCTTCAAACAAAGGAATGCCCTCTGTAGGAAAAAAAAACTCTTCAACCATGTGGCTCCCAAGACCCTTCAAAGGGGGGAAGTTTCTCAGAGGCACACTTCACTGTCTTCATCAACCTAATGCTCCAGCCAAAATTCACCTCAGGAGAGCCTTCAAGTCTTCAGAGGGATGGCTGCTCTCCCTCTGGAGACAGATATACAAAAGGAAATCAGAAGCCAAGAGGTTCTTTTTGCAACTGTTCCTGCTCCACCGAGCCTTCGGCTAAATGGCGGAGGAACTATTTCATTTAATTGAACCATTTTGCTGTGGAAAAAGCAGTCCCTTCAGCTCCAGCTGAGCTCCAGCAAATGCAATTTGCAAAGTGCTGGCGGAGGAGCGGCGGTAAGGCCCGCTAAGCACCTGGCTTCTGAAACAGGAAAGGGATCCAGCCTTTGGTTTCTCCCCTCCCTGTTTAAGGGGCTCAAGACTCCAAAGTGTCCTCTGGGGATGTTTCAGGTGGCACCATGGGGGACACAACCCCATTTCTGCAGCTGCCGGGCTGGAGGAAAGGGGGCACAGGGTGAACGTTGGGCTCACTGGCTGTGAGCAGGGTTAGTTTGTGGGCATTCTTTCCTTGGGGAGTATTCTTCAAACTGGGATGGGTGTTTCCCCCCCCCCCATTCCAAACGTGTCCTGGCAAGAGGTCCTCAGGGGAGGAAAACTGTAAGCAAGGTGGAAAGCAGAGTGGAGAAAAGCTGCAGGAAAAGGGAGGAGGGCAGAGGGTGAAGGAAGGAAGTTGAGGTGTGTGGCAGCAGGGCAGCTACTAACCCATCGCCAAAAAAAGAGATGGATGGAGACGGCCCACAGCTCTGCCACCAAGCCTAATGCCCAGGCCTGACTCAATGTGGATGGGCACCTTCAAGGTCCCCAATTGGTCACTTTCTTATGGTCCTTTGTCTATCCTTTTTTGGGGTAGCTCAGGGGTTGAGCTGTGCCCAAATACCCTTTCAAAATAACTTTTTAAAACTGGAAACCATTGCTTGTTGTAATATTGGTTTGGAAAGGTGGAAACCATTGCTTGTTTCAATATCTGTTTGCAAAGGCAGATAATGTTGCTTGTTGCAATATTTGTTTGGGAAGATGGAAAATGTTGCGTGTTGCATTATTTGTTTGGGAAGGTGCCACTGTGTTCTCCTTCCTCACCTTCCTTTTGAAATTTAACTCACACACCTTTGCCAACAACGCCAGCCAAGGGTAGCTTATTGCAGATGACATTACTAATGTAACACATTACTGCCAAGCTAGGCATTGAAACAAATCGCCGATATCCCCAAATCTGAGACTTAAATCCAATTTCCAGTCCCGGCTAGAACTGGTTCATTGAATCAGTGGTATTTTCACAAGGGTTCATTTACCGGTCAATAAGAGATTCACTGGGTGAGTGGTGGTTTCTGGATACTGGGAAGCAGAAAAGACATCATTCCTTCTTTCTTTACTTTGAAAAAAAGGAACTTGTCAGGACAGTGGTCCCCGCGACCCTAAACTGCCCCTTCTGAATTCTGAATGGTAAATTGTTGGGATTACTTTATACAGAACATTGAGATCCTTTCTTTCAATGCTATATAGTCACATCCTAGATGACGAGTGACATCCGAAAATGTGACACTGAGGGGGTTGATCTTGTTTTGCCTTGGGGGAGAAAAAAAATAATAATGGCGCAAATTCTGATTAAAAAATTCAACAAAATAAAAGTGTGTCCTCCAGGTGCAAGAGAACTCAAATGTGGAGGGGACCGGCAAAGCTCTTCAGGAAGGAATTTCACCACCCAAGTGAAGCCCCAGAACATGGTCTTTTATTCATTTCACACAATCTAACCCAAGCCTGCAGAAATGGTGGACTATATAGTGAAATGCTACCACGCTGCCTTGAATGTACAGTACCAGGTTTCCAAAGCTAAGGAGGATTAGGCCTGGTTCAAAGAGGATGAGAGACCTCTAAGGAATAGTAGTGAGCTCCAGATAAGGCAAGAAAAGAATCTATTTAAGGTTCTGAGTAGAGATGGGCACGACCAGAAAAAATTATGTTTCGAGTTGTTGTTTTTCGGGGCGGGTCCGTTTCGGGTCGTTTCCGTTTGTCGAGAAATTTTTCAAAAATTTGACGTTTCATTTTTCGTTTTTTCGTTTGTCGTTTCTACCCACTTTTTGCGCTATTTTAAAGCATTTCCGGGGGCTGCCAGAGCTTTTTATGCCCTCTGTGGCTGCCAGACCTGCCCAGTCTGCAACCTGGGCATGCTATTGGTTGAAGTTTTCCAAGAATTTACATGATCCCATCACATGGCTTGCCTCCATGTTGTGGCTGGAGTGGCTGGCGACATCCATTTTGTCATTGTCATCCTTATCGCGATGGGAGAAGACAAAACCAAACGTTTTAAGGACCCCAACCCCCTGGTAGGTAATAATTTCAAATAATTCTCGCATTATCGCTGCATTTTAATGGATGTCCAGGGTGTTTTAATACCCAAGAAATCAATATTAGGCATCTGGGAGCCATTTTGGGTCAATGTCCCCAACTCCCCTTAAAGGAAAAAAAAATACAGCGATCTGAGAAAAGACATAAATGCACGTTTTAAGGACCCCCACCCCCCTGGTAGGTATTATCAGACAGTATAAATAATTATCGCTGCATTTTTATGGATGTCCAGGGCGTTTTTTAACATTTAAAAAACAGCTCATTTCATTGCGCGCCGCCAGTAACGGAAACGAAACTAACGACCACAATTTTCATGGGTCGTTTCGTTTCGTTCAATTTCCAGCTCAATTTTCGTTTGTCGTTTCGTTACGTAACGGAAACAACAAACGAAAACGGAAACGAAAATTTCACCGAGTCGTGCCCATGTCTAGTTCTGAGTCTATGTTGCCGGTAGCACCTCGGACAGCTCCTGGTAAGTTTGCACTAAATTCCCTAGTACAAGGGTTCTCAACCTTGGGTATCCCAGCTCTTTACTGCAGTTCCCAGAAGCCTTCACTACCAGCTCTGCTGGTTGGGGTTTCTGGGAGATGCAGTCCAAGAAGACCTCGTTTAGCCAAGGTCACCCTGGCAATATTGCTATCTACTCACAACATCTGGATGCTCACTGGCTTTCGCTAGGGATTTTGAAGGGTTTCTCTAGACAAAAAGGCCTTGCCCTTAGTGCCTCTTGAAGTACATAGACAATATCATTTAACCTTAGGTGGCTCCTTTCCCATGATGATAGCTAAGGGAGCTGCCCAGATTATTTTTCAATCCCCCACCCCCAAAGTGAAATGCGTGATGACCTTATGGCAGCCAAGTCCTGTTTTCCTGAGTTTGCTACTAGAGGGGAGACCGATGAAGCTGTTTGGATGAACAGCGAAATGTTTCTATCTCTCAAAAAAGAAGTCCAGTAGCCATGACTCAACTTCCAGATAAACTCACCTGGATGACTGAGAATCTTCACAGACATACTAGAGGTGGTGAAATTGCTTAACTGGAATGTCTGCAACGAGAAGACTTCTGATGGCCTCCTCAGACAGATGTGCTTATATCATCTGCTGGGATCATGAGGTTGGACTACTAGATTGGGGCTTTCAATTGGCAGTCTGTGGGCAGGGTTGGCATTCTTGGTGCCCTCTTTGGACCCATCTAGACATCTTTTCTTGAGAGTCCCCTGGACTTCAAGGAGATCAAACCTATCCATCCTGAAAGAAATCAACCCTGAATGTTCACTGGAAGGACAGATTTTGAAGCTGAGGCTCCAGTACTTTGGCCACCTCATGAGGAGAGAGGACCACTTGGAAAAGTCCCTGATGTTGGGAAAGATTGAAGGCAAAAGGAAAAGAGGACGGCAGAGAAGGAGATGGTTGGACGGTGTCATCGATGCAACCAATATGGATTTGACAAAACTCTGGGAGGCAGTGGAAGATAGGAAGGCCTGGCAAGCTCTGGTCCATGGGGTCACAAAGAGTCGGACATGACTGAACGACTGAACACAAGACATTTTTTCAGAGAGGTGACTGGCTACGTTTGTCCAGCCCCTCAAAAAGTGGCTTTTCTAAGCCCCGACGCTGCTCCCAAGATTTGAGTCACCTACCCTTGGACTAGACCAAACATTTGTGTGATCTCTCAGGACCGGTCTTCCCTTCTTACACTGCCACCTGCTCTCTCAATTATTTGGAAACGTGGACCAGATCTGCACTCCTAGGTATGATGCAAGGACTGGCTCTAGGATGCAAGGAGGGACTCGATCCCAAGTTCTACAAGCCTTCCCCCTGGGCTCTTTGTTCTCACAGCCTTTTAGCAGTTCTCTTGTCCATCTGGCAGTAACAAGAAAATGAGAGATTCAGGACAGCATTAAATGTCATCTTTGACAGCCGTCATAGGGCATGTTAACTCTCTGGCCCAGTATGGCGTCAGGGGCTGAGTGTGAAATAAAAAGCCCCTGCTGTTGACTGAACCTAGTAATTTTATTCTCTATCCCTTCCCTCTTACTGGCTTGACTCATTTCTCTAATGGACAGGCAGGTGAATAACAGCTTTCACTGACAGGCTTTAAAATTCTAGAGCAGGAATGAGTGAGTCTATAAAGGCATCGTAGAATCTTCCACTATAGAGTTTTTAAATGACAAATCTCTGCTAAGCATTTCATGTTGGATGTAAATATTTATTTTTAGAAGAAATGCTGCATTTTTGACATCCATAGTCTGTGTTTCTGTAGCTACTGTAACATTCTGGTTCTGTGTGGCTTTCTTCCTTATGGACATTCTGCATTTGGTTTGTTTGTTTGGAAGATGAGCCTTCTTTGGAAGGTGAAAGCCCCAGGGAGATCAGACGGGAGACTTCAAGGAAGGTCATCCTGGCTTCTGTCCTCTGGGGAAGAGTCTTCCCGGTAGGGCACAGCATTGAGACTGCTGTTGCCAAGTCAAACTTGTAAGACCCAAAGTGTGCCACAAAGTTCTTATTGTTTCATGGCCACTAAACACAACAGATAAACCAGCTCCAATTTATCTCAGAAGGTTGTATATTTCAACTACCTGGAGTAGTGTGCATTCTCCATCAGTAGAAATTGCAATCTTCTTGCTATGAACTGGATCCAGCTTGAGGGACCTAAAACAAACCCCATTTGTGGGGCCCCTCGTCTACACCAGAGGACCCTGGGCTAACTCTTTCCCATTCAATTCTCATTTAGGGATATTAGAATAAATCTTATTAAACAATGCAATTAAAAAGGAGGGTGGCTTTCTTTTCTTCCTCTTTCCAACATAGGCAGAGATTTACTTTTAAAAGAAAATAACTATTTATTCAACAGCAGGTGTACCCCGGCTTATCACGGCAGACAGGAAATTACAGCTCGGAGCGGTACGTTTCCTTTATAATAATTTTGGCAATAAACAGGTCTCGTCAAACAAGGCCATGCTGGAGCGATAATGAAGCTCATGAAAGGCCTGTAATTGCAATTTATTCTTTCAAGGTTAAACCGGTTAAAGGTGTAAGAGGAGGGGAAGTGAATGGGAACCTGGCCCTCTCAATAGCAGGGGCAAAAAGGTTATTGTAGGCTGATGAGGGATCCTCCCATTTTCAAGGCTTATAAGTGATGGAGGAAATGAAGGGAGGCGGTGGAGGTGGGCGGAGGCTGGACCAAATGCGGAAGGAGCTGTCCAGAGTGCTGAATCTCAGCCTGTTGGGTTGGTATTTGCTTATCCAGTGACAACCTGGAGTGGACCTTGGAGCAGCCAGCCTCCAGAAGAAGAGAGGTCCAAATGTCTAAAGTCCAGTTTCTCTTGTAGGGGAAGGGCTGCACATGGGTGAATTTGCCAGGCATAAATCCTCCCGTTGGGCACGAACGTTCAGGAATGGGTTGAGAACTTTGAAGAGGCCAAGGCAGGGAAAGAAGTGAGAGGATGAGCAGCACCAAGGCAACGCGGCTGATGCAAAGGTAAAATATCAAGCCATCTGAAGAGAACCTGGAAATGGGAACGAGAGGAAAATCGCTGATGGGACAGCCAACTGAGATGCCAAGTATTTTCAAAACCTCCTGCACAGTTTCTGTAGAAGTTTTTGAAATGTTTACAAATATTTTAAAAATATAATGGATGTGTTTGGCATCCAGTTGCTGCACCCAATTGCCTCTGTGCACGCGTTTCACAGTTTATCCACATTTTCAAAACATACACATTATTTTGCATGGCTTTCATGTCTTCAAAAGGTCCCGCCCAGTTGCAGATTTCTGAGACAAAATGTGCTTTGCCTAATGAGAGGTGTCAAGACAGAGGCACAGATTCAGGTGAAAATAGTGGAGTTGCCCAGATTATGTTTCCATTCCCCACCCCCAAAGTGAAATGTGTGATGGCATCACGACAGCTGAGTCCCCTTGTCCTTTTATGCAAACAGGGTAGCTTTTAGACAGAAACTCCCATCAGCTAAGAAATCTCCCCAGCCATTATCTGTTGCATGCTTAATTGTGTGTGACTCAGTATGCAATGGCTAATGTCAGTGGAGTTTAGGATTCCGGTATCCACCGGATGTCTATCCACTGATTCACTTATTGTGATTCACTTTGTTATTAAAAGAAAAAAATCCAGGAAATGCATATGTCTAACCAGGACGTTACCAGAACAGGCCACTAGGTGGAGCCAGAGAACACACTGTGTATAGTTTTTAGAGAAGGGCATAAAACAAAAAACCGTTTCATCTTTTCACACGGTTACGAAATGTTTCGAAAGGAAACAAAAACGGCAGATAGCATTTCATCAAGAAATGAAACAAAGCATCATTTTTTGTTTCGGAAATGAAATGATTTGTCCTAGTGGCTAAAGGCCTCTTTCTTGATCCAGATGTGTTGAGAACAGGAGGTTTAAACTGATTGTTTTCCTTTCCTTCTCTCCCCGCACCTCAGCTGTTGAGCTTACCTCTTCGAGCTATCTGTGGAGCAGCTAGCTAGGAGCTCTGCTGCTTGCCTCTGAGCTGCAGGATGGCAGTTTTAGGACCATGAGGCTGATCGGATCATGTTCCCCTTGTTTCCTTTCCCTTTGCTGTTCCTGTGTGTCTGCAAGTTGATTTAAACTTGTTTTCCTAGGAGGTTATTTTTAATGTTTTCCTTACTCCCCTTCCCGTGCCTCAGCTGTTGAGCTTATCTCTCCGATTTATCTGTGGTGCAGCTAGCCATTAGGTTCTTTGCTTGTTTACAAAGGGTTCTTTGTTTGAAAGCAAATTGATGGGAAGGTTTAAGGAAGGTCTTTGATTTAAAGCTATGTAAACTCAGGCAGTGGGTTCCCTGCTAAATTTAAAAAAAGGAAAGCTCCCCATTACTTATAGCCTTGCGGATCGTTTCGTATCATTTTGTGACAAACATTCTTTTTAAAAATTGTTCTTAACTAAAATAAACAAAATGAAGACTGAAACAAAATGAAACAAAGCAAGACACTATATTTCCGTTTCGTGCCCATCTATTAGGCTTTTGCTGTAGAAATATGTTTCCACAATGTCATTACCAGAACTGGCCAGTTGAGGGAGCTAGAGACTAAGCTATTAGGGATGGGCACGAAACGAAAACTGAACTGCTGTTTCGTCGTTTCATTACAAAATGAAATGAAACGAAGCAGCATTTTGTTACAGATGAAACAAAATGGCCATTTTTCTCATTAAAACGAACCATTTCATTCTGCCTGCAAAATGGTCACTTACGTGCAAGTGGTCCACCACTGGCGCTGCTACCGAGACCACCCAGCCAGGCCCGAGAGGGCGAGCGGCCAGCAGCCTGGCCTAGGCCCACGGCCACCGCTGCCGCCACTGCCACCACCAAAGCCTTTGGAACTGCTGCTGGAGCCTTCAGATGGAGCCGGCGCAAAGTAATGAAACATTTCATTTTTGTTTCATTTCGTACAATTTTTGTTGTAAAAATGTATATAAAGACAAAACGAAATGAAATGCAGGGGGACAAAACAGAACAAAACAAAACACAAATTTTCTGTTTCGTGCCCATCCCTACAAGCTATGGATAGCATCCAATATTGTGTTTGCTATAATCCGTGTTTTTCACCATCCACAGAGCTGGACGGGCTTCAGATCCCTGGCAGATAGGGAAGACCTACTATGTAGGGCATGTCATTTCCCAACATTACACCCTAATGTTGCACCAAGTTTTCCGCCAAACGGGAACCACTGTTTGAGCAGCAATGAAGGCTTTTGATCACTGACAGTTAATATTTCCAGCTGAGGACCACCCGTGGACTACGGTCTCCTGGATAAACAGCATCCAAGACCAGAGCAAGCCAGAGAGAAAGTCTGCCGGGCACCATAAATACGGCCAAGTGAGGGGATTGATACAGATATGCTAAGGCGCACGCTCTCCGCCAGCCCCGACAAGCTAACAACTCCTGCGCCAGGAGCCTTTCTTCTCAAGGAGGCAAAACGAGCGGCGTCCGGCCTGGGACCGAGAAATTAGGCATTTGAGAGTCAGATCAGGGACGCGTTGGTTGGCATCAAGTCCTCTGCTCGCCAAGCGGTTCCCAAGGCAAGGGGAGAGCATGGAGACGGCGCATTAGAACACCCGGAATTGCCGATCCACATTCATAAACATGATCCCAGTAATTGCCTGCCGGAGCAGCCGCTCTTATTCCATCCCCTCCCTCTCCCGGCCATCCTCACCGCTGGGACGATGGCCAGGCTCGGCTCCCAACAATGAGATCCCTGCATTGCCCTTCTGAGTTCGGTTACGAGGGGAAGCAGAAAGCTGGAGACTGCAGGAAGGACAACAGAAAGCTGTTGGGAAAACATATTAATAGGCTACAATTCCCGTGATCCTTTGGACAGGAGAGCTGGCACATCTGTAGACTATGGAATCTACAGTGACATATCTTCCAGGCATCCTACAGCTTTACTCAAGCCTCTGGGTTCTTAGCCGAGACGGGAAATGGTTGTTTAGATCGCAACTCCCAAAATCCCACAGCATGGGGGTTGTAGTCCTTGGAAAAGGACATTGCTCATCTACTGATGATTAGTCAACCAGACCCTGTGTGCCTGTGTTTTCCTTCCCCGTTGCACACTCCTGTTGTTAACCCACCCTTAGTAAATCAAAAACCCCAGGGAGACGGGTGGTTGATGGACATCGTGATATGGACACGGAGCTGCCGGATCAGGCCTGGAAACTGATTTGGTGCATGTGACCACCCTGTGCATAATTGAAGTCCCGCGTTTCAGAGGCAGACAGATGGCCGGGCAGCTGCTTTCCTCCTTTGATGTGGAAAATAAATAAATAAGCCAGGCACACTTCTGAGAAATAAAACTGGGCACGGATTTGCCTGTGAGAATGCTTGCTGCGGAACAATAACTCAGAGTGGGTCTGAGTAAGAAAAACCATACAGGGACACTGGAATGGAAATGGAAGTGAGGAGAAGAAAGGGGGGGGGGAGAAGACGCGAGGGTCAGTACAGGAAGCAAGTGCATTGCAATAAATTGTTCCCATTTAAAGCAATTTGAAGCCAATTGCAATCTCAAAATGTCCAGATCGAGGGAAGTAATAGCACCACCTTTTTTTCTGCCAAGCTTCTCCTGAACTGCTGTTTCCACCTCTGGGCACGACCCTTTAAGAAGGAGATCGAGAAGCTGAGACAGATCCGGAGGAGGGCAGCTAGAAGGGTAGAGGGTTTGTAAACCAAGCCCTAGGAAGAAAGGTTGAAGGAACCTGGCATGTTGACACGGCAGAAGAGGAGAAGCGGCGGCACAATGGCTGCCTTTAAGTATCTGAAAGGCGGTCCAGGCGAAGATGGAGTGAGCTGGGCCTTTGTTGTTGGGGGCTGGGCTCTTTGTTTTGTTTTGTACTGCAGCTCAACAGGATGGGATGGACTCCAGCGGCACAAAAGGGGATTTGGACAAAACCTTAGGACTTTCTAGCCATGTCAGCCCTTCCCCTCTTGGAATTGACTTGCCTCCAAGGATAGGGGACTCTCTTTCACTGGAGATTTTTCAGCAGCGGATGGGTGGCCACCTGTCAGGGATGTTCAAGGTGTGGGTTCCGTGCCTATGGGTCCCATCCTGTTCTATGATTCTGTGATCTGACCACTCATTATGCTGGGACAGGCTGTGGGGCCACTCACTATGTACCTGCTCAATTTTCTGCCCTGGCCCTAGCTATTGACCGTCTCCTTCAAGGCCTTTTGGATTTTTTTATGATCCTTTTCTTTTAGACGTTGGCTGGATATCTCAGTGAGTTTGTTAGCTGGCTAGGGAGCCAGTGGTAGGGAGTTCAATTCCCCAGCCAGCCTAAACGTGTGCAAGAAACAGGTACTTGCTATCATGCATGGTGGATGCAGTGATAAATCGGGGCGGGGGGAGGATTAAAATACATACTTGGCTTATTCGAATGATAAAAATACATGTAGACTTTAGGCCAGATCTGTTTTTACTAGGCATCTTACCAGAAAATCTAGACAAACAAAATACTTTTCTAGTACTGCATATCCTGACAGTGGCGAGGATTGGTTGAGCACAGCTGTCCCCCCAGGCACCCCCAGAATAGGGGAGAGGTACCCGCCCCCCCCCCAAAACTGTTCCGCCTGGAAAACCATCTCCGTGAGTCAGGATTGACTCGATGGTATGTTGTCGACATCCTCTTGTGTTCAACAGTCATATCACCACATTGACAGTGAGTCAGTGATGTCTGGTGAAGAACACAAATGGCCAGCCATGAAAGCTATTGCATGCAATACAATCAAACTTTCCCTGCATCCTAGCAGGAGATCTGAGAATACAGAGTAATCCCCTGAGAGATCAGCTGGTGCCCTCGGACCTGGCAACCTTTTTTTTTAAAACTTTTCAGCAAGACTTCAGACAAGAAGGATACCATCTGTAGAGAAGGGCACATGACCATCCTCATTCAAAATTAAATGCATAGGGGTTTTTGGCCTAAAGCAGGGCTATTTTGCCTTTCAATCCTGTGACACTCCCAATTTATTATTTATTTATTTATTACACTTGTATCTTGCCCATCTTCCAGATCGGAACTCTGGGCGGCTAACAATAAAGGCAGGACATATGAGGATATTTGTTTTTAAAACAATTAACATTTTTTTTAAAAAAAAGATCGCAAGAAGCACTTGGAAAACAATGCAGTAAAATGAAATAGCACCACAGAGGTAGCGAACGAGAATAGTTAGCCATGTGGGACAGCAACTCAGGGAACTTCCAGACTGGGTTGTTCAGCTTTCTTTTGTTGCTGTTGCTTCGCAACAAACAAACATTGGGATTTATCAGAATTGTATCCTGTTAACTGTCTAGTGCATTGCTGGCGAACCTATGGCACGGTTGCCAAAGGCGGCCTCGGAGGAGCTCTTTCTGTGGGCACCTGACATCGCCCCTTCACAGCCACCTGTATTCAGGTTAAATTGTTGTGTTGGTACTTTGCGGAAAAATGAGTGGGTTTTGAATCGCAGTTTGGGCACTCGGTTCGCCATCACTGGTCTAGGGCGAAAGCGCTGCAGTACTATCCTTGCAGCTTGAGGTATGGCTGTACCTGTATATGTAAAGCACTCCCAACCTGCCCTTTCTGATTTCTTTATGGCCCAGTAGCCAATGTTGGCATGCCATCGCAGAAGCCTGCATGCCCAGATTCCCAAGGAAAGTGTGAATAATGCCAGGTGTTGGTTCCTATCAAAAAACCAGTTCTAGTCATTTCCAAATGGGTGTTTTGCAAAACAAATGGCTGTTCATTGCTGGTTCAAGAGAAAGCCATGACAAAATTTTAGCACAATTAAAGCAACATAAATTTTTTAAAAAAGAGGGGGGAGGAACTGTAGTCCCAGGATATAGAACTTACAATGCTTTTTCCCCCAGTACAAAATGCCCAATATGTTCTGGCCTATCAGGCTTCTTCGAATTCATAAAAAGAATTACAATTACATCATTATCATTTACTGGGGACAATGTCTTATAAATGAATTCATTTATCCATAATTCTGGATCATATCCATAAAAATGCTTTAACTGTCATCTTATGTTAATTATATTCTTGTCAGGATAGGTGAACATTAAATGAATATTTCACTGATTCTGTAGTCATAAATATTATCTATGCATACCGTGTTCAATAAACTCCTTTTTCCTGTTTATTCTGTCTAGGACCATGCTCCATTAAATCAGTGTGTAATGAAAATGGAAATATATGGACACTTACTTGATTTTATGTCCATATAAATTCTGGAAAAGAAGATTCAAACTACCCCAACCCCCACAAAAATTAAAAAACAGAAGGGAAATCCATTTCTAGTATATAAAACTGAACTTTGTTTTTCTTTCTTTCTCTTTCTTTCTTTCCTTCTTTCTTTCTTTCTTTCTTTGTACATTTGGTGCATTTAATGCAGTGCATTTAATAGGAAGACCAATGCTAGGAAATTACTGCATGCAAGAAACCAGGAGAGCAACACAAGATGCATTGGGGACTTACAATCCATTGAACGGGCTGGTCTGGAAGTGTTTAAAAAATGCAGTGTTACACAGTTGTTTCTCTGATAGGCAAGTTTGGGTGGACTGAAGCTTGAAAGTTTAGGGTATTATCTACATTACACAATGGTATCAGACTGACAGCACTTGAATTGCCATGTTTCGTTCTTGAGGAACTCTAGGGTTTGTTAGTTCATGAGGTTCTGAAAAATACTCTGCTGTTACTCTAGGGAGAGTGCTGTAGCAGTGCAGCACTGTAGCGCATGAGGAGAGTAACTTAAACCACTCATCGGATTCCATAGGAAGGAGGCATGGAAGTTGAACTGGGATCAAACAGATACAGTTCTGAGCTGCAGGTGCACTCTTTCCATCCTGGCTCAGCATGCCTGCAGCAGAGTTCGCTGACCAAGTGCCCAGAATGACGCAGAGAGCAGGAAACTGATGGAGCTTTTCTGAGGTCAGCCATGCATGGCACATAAATCCATCTTGTTTGCCTTGATAGCCATGTTGCATTTGTACCAATACTGTTTATAATTCCATTTCTCCCAGGCCCGCATTTGTTTCCCTTTCAGCAGACGGTGTTCCGTCGCCAGAATGCTCCTTCTCTAAACAATAATTTGGCTGAACAACCTGGAGCGTAAAAACCCCCAAAGAACACAACCACGGATAATTACCTCCTGCCATCCTCCATGATTTTACCGTGCATAATAAACAAGATTAGACATTTCCTACAAACAGATTGACCTTCAGTGACCTCCTAGGAAGTTATTGTGGAAGGTTTTAATGACTCGGTCATTAGGGGAGTATTAATTAGGTTAGCACCATGGGAGCAAGAAAATGCTTAGATCTGAAAAAAAAATTAAGAAAAAGATTTTATTGCCATGAAAGGGTGAAAACTGGGGGAGGGGAGAGAGGAAATCATAATTGGGCAATTACTACCATTTTGTTTCATTATGAGAATAAACACACCCTTATGTGGCTAAGATGGAAAAGGATTGAAATGGTTTGACCCTTCCTTCCTT
>JAHTLZ010000252.1:13757103-13791907 GCA_023846285.1 Phrynocephalus versicolor | reverse complement strand
CTTTCTTTCTTTCTTTCTTTCTTTCTTTCTTTCTTTCTTTCTTTCTTCTACCAAAATTGGAATTGAAAAGTGATTGAGCACCTTAAATTAAGGAAGGAAACTAATAGAATAGACCCACCAAGACTGGGGATTTGTGTTCATAACTGCTGGTGCCTGTAATCCATCTAGCAGCTGCAATTTGGGCCTGCTGGAGTTTCCATACCAGTGTCAAGGGCAGCCCTATGCATAGAGCATTACAGCAGTCTATTTTAGGGATTACCATTGTGGGAACCATTGGTTTGAGTTATTTCTTCTCCAGGTGAATATGTCAAGGGTTCAACCCTCTGGTCAAAACCCAAAGACAACAGCAGTGCCAAAATATGTGCTGTATCCCTGTCTCTTTCCTTCCTCATCTGGCCTACCTCACAGGGCTCTTATGAGGGTTAAGATTGCCAGATGGAGAGCCACATACATCACCCTGACCTCTTGAGAGGAAAGATGGGGTATAAATGTTAACTGCTAAACAGAATCAAGCAAAATATTGACTTGCTCTCTGTCCACTTGTCAGTTACTCTCTTTCTGTTACCACATACTATGCTCCTGAAACACAGCACTCTTCATTCTCTTCAGGTATCGCGAAAGAAGGCAATATTCATGGAGTTTGAATCTGGGTCAATTAATACAATTAGTGACTTTGGTTTTTTTCATTCTCTGCCTATTTCTCGGATTGGTTGGTTGGTTGGTTGGCTGGCTTGTTGAGGATGGGAATGGGTTGGAGGAGAATTATGGAGGCCAGCTGGAGCCTCCTGGAGAAAATGCAGAATGTACATGTCAGAAGTGAACAAAAAATGTGTAGGTAACTTGTTTTGTTTTGTTTCTGACCTGTTGGACTAGATGCAGCCATCTGAAATCCGGAAGAGGCGGGAACAGCAGAGAACAATTCCTGTAATTCATCGACTTGCCTGGCTCACTATGGAAGACTAGTGATTTTGTTGTTTTGTAGTTCACCTCATGACAACAAGTCACAGTCTGCCTTATGGGGCCAGGTCTCTACCTCCCAGATCTCCCAAAGACCTGTCTGCTCCATTTATGGTGTCGTTCTGCTCAGCGTCGTCATCTTCCTATACAAGCTGCACAGAAGACGGCAGGAGGACCGGACAAGGCCGAAGCCCTCCATCTAACCTTCTGTTTCCGATCACCTCCATTGTTGCTTTTTTGGGGGGGCTGTCCTTTGAAATGAAAGCAACGAGAGGGTAGATCCGAAATGTCTTTTCTCCCCAGCAGCGAAAAGGAGAAAGCGCGATGGTCCTCCCTGGTATTTGTTATCCAGCGGGGCTGCAAAGCCTGAAAGCTGGTTGAATTTGCAACCAGGAAAACATCCACTGTGCAAGGAAAGAAGACACCTCGAGAGGTGAAAAGAGGGGATTGAGCAGGGCTGAGCCCCAAATCTGAGGCCGAATCCTTGGTACCAAGTCCCGAGCCTGCGCCCCTGTTAAAAGTACGCTCTCCCCACCCCAATCCCCACCACCAGGGAGAAGGAAGGGATGGATGAGTTCCAAGTCATGAGTCAAATCCAAGTCATTAAAACAACAACAACAACAACAACAACAACAACAACAACAACAACAACAACAACAACAACAACAACAACAACAACAACAACAACAACAACAACAACCAGATTTGAATCCAAGTCATGTCACCGATGTGACTTTAACGCTGACTTAACTGCAAGTCCTGTGATTTGGTAAAGCAATGCAAGACCTTTGGCAGGCCGGGGGTGGGGGCAATAAATTAGCAGCCCCAGCCAAGATCTTGAATTATCGTCCCACGTTTCTCCCAATGACATTGATCGGAGAACCGTGAGATCTCGTGGAGCCTGAAAGGGGTTTTCCAAATTGTCAAATGAGACTTGCCTGGCGCCGACGTTAATAACATTTCGGCGCCAGGTGAAAACCTTCTTGTTCCAGAAGTTTTTTAACTAATGATTGTGGGTCCTGATGGCAATTTTAGTGATGTGTTTTTAATGTATCGTATTTATTGCATTTAAATGTTTTTATTGTTCTAATTTTGTTGTATTTTGATGTTTTAATTGTCCATTTTGATTGTGAGCCGCCCAGAGACCTTTGGGTAGTGGGCGGCATACAAGCTAAATAAATAAATAAATAAATAAATTGTCCCCCCCCCATGTGTAAATTTAGACCTTTAAATGGCTACAGCAGCTGTGTCCCTCTGAATGGTCTCTCTCCCCCACTCCCCCAGCTTCTCATATATGTATAAATCCCTGGGACGCCTGTCATTTCATTTGTTCCTTCGCCTGTGACTCCTTTGAGCTTGACGGAGGTCCAGGGGGGATTTGCTTGCGGCGTGTCATCAAACCGGTGCCTTTTGGAAGCATTCCAATCCATCTCCTTTATTAAACTGGAGTCCCACTCGGCAGCTAGGCTGGCCCTTGGGACGAAGCGTCCAAATCATGCCTTCTCTTTCTGAAACTCAGGCATGACGGATGATGCTTATGCAGCGAAAAGCACCACTCAAAGGCCAAGGGTTCTGAAATTTGAAGAGGTACCAAGCCGTCATCGGGTCCCTCCAACATGTGCGCCAGAATCTTGCTGTGGCATCTGACGCTAGTTATGGTCCTCAGACAGTCTTCAAGGGCAGCCCCATATAGAAATTGTTAAAAGTAATCTAAATGGTGGGACACCAAGGCAGATCCAATCAAAGACTGAAAAGGATTGGTGCTGGTGGTGGTGTGGGGGTGTTTGATGGTCCTACCATCTGGAAGGTTCTGGAAATTCATTTCAAAATATGAGAATCCAAAATATGAGAACCGCCCTGAGTTCCCTTAGGGAAATAGGCTGCAGTATACAAATTTGAAAAATAAATAAGTATGTGTTGTGTTGTTAGTCATGACTGACTCTTCGTGACCCCATGTCCATGGAGTTTTCTTGGGAGGAATACTGGAGTGGTTTGCCAGTTCCTACTCCTACTATTATCTTGTTCACAGAAGATGGCAGACCTGCGTAAATATATTTTCCCACAATTATCAACAAAGCATTTACATCCTGATTGATAGCCGACAAAAATTAGTTTACGTGACCTTGGGCTGTTCTTCAAACGATACTTCCTTGGAATGTGTGCCCATGCTTCACAGCATGCTCTCATATATTTCCCAAAACTCGAGTTCCCATCCGCCCTGTTGGCAGAGGCTGAGAATGGAGTCCAGAATCTGCAACCCATGTTGCATAGTGAAAGCATAGTGAAATTCCCCGAAATGGCTAACAGATACTTTTATGATTATTAGACTGACTAACGGACCTGTAGCTCTTCTTTCATGCACAGCCTATCTGTGGCCTTACCCTGTCTTCCCTTCCTCACCCAACTTCATCTAAGGACGAGAAAGAGGCCAAACAGGCATTGTTCTCTCTGCCTGTTCTCACGACCGCTGTGCCTCCTGCCGTCCGATGGCCCGTGAAGCCAGCAGGTGCCTGTCCCTATTAACCATCTTATTTGCATGAAAGGAGAGTGCAAATTATTCCTTCACTCTTCTAGGCTGGACTTCCAGGGGAGGTTGGGGGGCAGAAAGGGGACAGGGCCAGTTTCAGATTTCGGGCACACCAGGAAGCTTCCAAAATTAATGAGGAGGGACCAGGAGGGCGGGCAAGAAGCAGCGGGGTTGCGGGGAAGACGGAAAATGCATGCAACAGCCTGCTGCAGCTTTGAGCCGTTTGGTGCTTGACTTTCGCCAAGTGTCACGGACGGCGGTCGTTATGAATCCCAATCCCATGGAAGAGGAGGAGCATAGCAGCTCAGGCATCCGGCACTTTCTTTTTAAGCATTAAGAGAACTCT
The DNA here is from genome assembly GCA_023846285.1 of Phrynocephalus versicolor. Taxonomy (NCBI): domain Eukaryota; kingdom Metazoa; phylum Chordata; class Lepidosauria; order Squamata; family Agamidae; genus Phrynocephalus; species Phrynocephalus versicolor. The sequence continues at coordinate 13,788,077 of JAHTLZ010000252.1, read as the reverse complement.
AAGTTTCATTCCCATGAAGGAATGGGAATATGTTGGCTGGACAGCTCAGTAGGTCAGGACCTCTGGCTGCCAGAGATCGGGGGTTCGATTCCGCACGGCGCTCCCTGGGAGAAAAGCCAACCTGGGTGGCCTTGGGTAATTATTGTTGTATTATGATTGCTGTAAACCGCCCAGAGTTCCTTCGGAAGACGGGAGGTATAAAACTATAAAAATAAATAAAATAAAATAAATAAGCTGCAATGTCCCAGGACATCCCCCAGAAGAAGAGAACGACCAACCACTTCTCTCCTGGGAAACCCTGGTAGTCATAATTGGCTTGACTGCTCATGATGACTATAGATGGGAATAAACCCGGTCTGGATAGGAACAGCTAGATGGCACTAGAATCAGCGGTTCTCAATTCTGAGTCACCCTGGTGTTCTCGCACTGCAACTCCCAGAAACCCCAGCCAGCACAGCTGGTGGCAAAGGCTTCTGGGAACTGTAGTCCAAGACCACCAGGGTGACTCAAGATTGAGAACTACTGCACTAGATGGACCAAGGTTTCAATTCAATGTGGAGCGGCTTCCAGTGTTCCTATTTAAAGCCAAAATTTACCAGCATCACGAGGACTAGAAACTTGTGCTATCTCTACGAAATAGACCACAGATGAGTGGTGCAGGACCAGTTTCAGCAGCAGGAAGTCCCAGCCTCACTTCTCCTCATCTGCAGGTAGGTCTGCAATATCAGATGTAGCATCCAGGGGATTTTGTGGGGAGGGGGACTACACGTCCCAGAATCCCCACTAAGCATTGCAATCCTAACATAACAAAGCAAGCTATGACTTCCACCATCAGAACGACACATGAACACTGCTGGAGTGGACACCAAACACTATTATGCCAACTCTCTGGGGGGCTTTAGGCAGCTGGGTGGATAGTCACCGAGTTAGATATCTGGTTTCAGAGCCAGAGATAGTGAATTCAGTTCCATAATGGGCATCTCAGAAGAGCCAGCCTGGGTGGCCTTGGGCACGCTGCACAGCCCCAGGGCACCCCTGGAAAAAGGGAATGGTAAACAACTTCTGAGTATCCCCTACTTGGTAAACCTTGAAAAGATCCCCATAAACTAGTGTTGCCTTGATGGCACACCATATCCTCCTCCTCTGACAAAGGGGACATTTTTTGAGCTCAAAGCAGAGCTCCCCTGGCTAGGCAAGAATCCTGAAATCTGAAATGGTTTGATCCGAGATCTCCCTCCTTAGAAGGAATACTCCACACCTGGAGTATTGGGTGCAATTCTGGTCACTGCATCTCAAAAAAGACACAGTGGAACTGGAAAAGGTGCAGAAGAGAGCGACTAAAATGATTACTGGGCTGGGGCACCTCCCTTAGGAGGAAAGGCTAAAACATTTGGGGCTCTTTAGTTTGGAAAAAAGGCACCTGAGAGGGGATATGATTGAGACGTACAAAATAATGCAGGGCATGAGTCAAGTGGATAGAGCGATGCTCTTCCTCTCACAAAATACCAGAACTAGGGGATATCCACTCAAACTGAGGGCTGGGAGAGAACAGACAAAAGAAAATATTTACCCAGCATGTTGTTAGTCTGTGGAACTCCCTGCCACAGGATGTGGTGATGGCATCTGGCCTGGGTGCCTTCAAAAGGGGAATGGACAGATTACTGGAGAAAAAGTCCATCCCAGGTGTCAAACCATGATGGAGATGTGTCACCTCCAGGCTTAAAACCAGGGTACTTCAAGGGCCAGATGCAGGGGAGTGGTATCAGGAGACAGAGATCTAGTCTTGTGTGCTCCCAGAGGCACCTGGTGGGGCCACTATGAGATACAGGAAGCTGGACTAGATGGGCCGTTGGCTGGATCCAGCAGGGCTCTTCTTAGGTTCTTATGTAAAAGCTTTTCTCTGCCCGAATCGGTAAAACTGTGATTCTTTGTGGAGGGAGGGGAGGATTAGACAGGTGCGCCTGTCTCGCCGAAAAGTTGAATACTCCCAGCACCGAGATAAGACAGGTTTCCCCCAGAGCACCCAGTCAGGAGCTGCCGGCCCTCAGGCTCATTTGTCAGGGTCCGTCTTTTCGAAGGGCTGCCGGAAACACTCCGCCAGAGTAGCCGACGGTGTTTGTTCCAGCCAGACGCAAGGAACAGGTTGTCGGAGAGGGTTGTTTTTTTCCTCGCTTCATGCCACAAGGAAGGTGCAAGGGTCTTGGGGCGCCATGCAGCGTCTCGGCCTCCGCGCCCAGCAATAGACAGCCTTGTCCTCGGCGGAATAAGCGAGAAGGCAGGAAGAAGCAGGCAATCAATTTTTCTTTTCCGACCCTGCTGGAGTTGCTAATGAAAGTCTTCCCAACGAGGACAAACCTGCTGGGCGTGTGCCTGCGGAGGCCACGTGCGCCACGGTTTGGCCAGCACAGTGCAACATACCTAGTCGAATTTCAGAAAATTACGTTTTGTTTGTGTGTGTGCGTTTTGGACTACTTCTCCCATAGCACTGCCTGCCTTTTTATTGACGTAAGACGGCTCTTCACAATCGTTATTCTTAGCTTTGAAGATTAGTTTCTTGTAGAGATGGGCACGAAACGAACAATTTTTCGTTTCCGTTTTCGTTTTTTCGTTTCGTTACGCAACGAAACGACAAACAAATTTTGTCTCTAAAATGAAACGAAACGAACAGAAACACCGGAAGTTTTGTCCTGCGTTTCGTTTCCGTTACTGCAATATGAATGAATTGCTTAAAATCCTTTAAAAAAAACCCCAAAAAATGAAATAAATGGTAACGAAATGGTAACGAAACGAACGAAAACAATTTTTTTGCAAAAATTCACGAAAAACGGAAACGAACTGAAACGGACCCTCCAAACGACAAACGAAATGCCATTTTTTTTAATTTGTGCCCATCTCTAGTTTCCTGGTAGCTGTAGCAAACTCCGTGCCTCCAACTCTGTATCTTGTCTTTCAGTATCGTAAGCCGCCTTGGGTCCCTCCCTCGAAGAAAGGCAGGGCAAATGCATTTTAAATTAATAATAATAATAATAATAATAATCCCAGGATATGCAAAGTGTTATGACAGGCTGACACAGTATTGAAAGACTTTCTTTTCACATTGTTCCTTTTTCAAAGGGATGAAGAGCGACCAATGAAAATGCATGCAGGCTGGCTGTAGCTTCTGAGACGCTGTGTGCTTGATTTGGGCCAAGTCTCTTGAATGGCGGTTGCTATGAATCACATTTCCATGGTGGAAGCTCAGTGATCAAGCCCCCCCCCTTTTTTTTTTACATTGAGAACTTTGGGTTCAATTCCAGGTATGAATGTGACTAAGATGGCTGGAGAGATGGGTGAGTTGGGTTGCATTCAATTCCCCACGGTGGCTCTGGGGAAAAGAGCCAGCCTGGGTGGCCTTGGGCAAGCTGCACAGTCCAAGAAGCCCCCGGCCCCCCAAGAAGGAAAGAATGGGGAAAAAACTTCTAGTTATTTTCCACGAAGGGTCTCTTGAACCCTTGTGTTTCTTGCTTGCAGCAGTCAGGTGAAAAATCACCTCTTCCTCTAGACTCGAGTAAATCCAGTTTTAGGAGGCTGTCCTAGACCACCAATATGATATGGGGGATAAACTATGAAGACCAGGACTCAGGAAACCAAGGTTCAAATCAGTGTTCAGCCATGGAAACTCTGAGGGTTCAGCCATTCCTGGAACCTACCACATACCTTGAGAAACCCATCAAGGTCCCAGTCTGCTGAAAGTGATAAGAGTACATCACCACAATACTGGAGATAATTCTTGTTGAGTGAATGCTATGGGTTCAGTTATCATCCAAGACATCTTCAAAACTTCCCATTGTAATTTATTGGAATATTTTAGCTGGCTTTTAGCATTTAATTCATTTACATCATTGCTTATTGTGGCTTTTATCTTAATGTCTCTCGCAGGTACAATATTAATATTGTGATTAAATGTGTTGCATGTTTCTACACTATTGATTACATAGGGATGCACTCTAGTATGGACTGCAATATAAATAAATATGATGACGTGTGCAGTGGAATTTACTGATTTATATTTTACTTTATATGTATTTTTTGCACTTTTATACCTGCCCATTTAGTGGCAAGTCGCCGGTCTAGGGGATTTGCAACAATCAAAACCCAAGCAAATGAAATAAAAATAATCCAAATGAAAGAACGACAAAAAAAATGCACCCAGGGGTGGCAAGAAAATTACTCCCGAGTAATCACACACTGGATACAGCTGGACACAGGGTAGCCCTGTTAGTCTGTGCAAACCTTATAGGTGAAAACAAAATAAATAAAGAAATTTTCAAGGTGACGTTTTTCTCTTTTTGAAACTGTTGTCACCTATAATGGATATAGGTAGCCCCACCGGAGTGTGTAATATTTACTTCAGAGTAAACCCGAGCCGAGAAACAACTTCTACCATATAAAGATTACAACCCGGCTTGCATGCAAATACGCCTACATACAAGCAATGAATATTTGGTATGAAACATATATCCCTTGTATAACAAACAGTTTGTATAACATAAAATTGGTACAACATAAAAAATTCCGGAGATAGGGGAAATTTGCTTAACAGAATCGCCTATGGGGTGAATCCGTACAACATAAAATGGGATTACTTCGTTTTCAATGCATTCCTATGGGAAATTTGTATAAAGGAAAATTTACTTAACACAATTTCATTTGGAATGAATTAATTCCTTTATACAAGGTACCACTGTTTATTGCACGTCTCATTCTGCTGCTCCATGGGCGTGTCCACTAAACGTTGCATTGAAATATAAAAGTTAGTCTTTAAGGTGGCCCATGCTTCGTGTCCTTTTGTACCTTTCGTTTTTGGTTTTATTTTTCTTTCTTTGATTTCGGTCCGAAACTTCTACCAAGTTTGAATCCCCGAGGGAGCATGCGCAGCGTGAGAGGCGGAGGGAGAACCTCCCTCCCGCCCTTCCCTTAGGCTGGCACGCCCCTTTATGCAGATCGTGCTCCGCCTCTGGGAAAGAGCGCCCAATCATCAACGGCGAGGGGCGGGGCCGGCTGGCGGGACTTGCCCGGGCATGCGGGCGGGAGGCGCGCTCGGCAGCCTGGACTTCCGGGAAGGGACACGTGGGAGGGAGAGCCGGCTTGGCTTTAGGTAAGGAGGAGGCTATTATGGGGTCGGTGGGGCCGCAAATAGGGGAATCGGGGGTGGGGGGGAGGAGGAGCACCCCCCATGGAGGAGTAGAGGGGGGAAAAAAAGCGGGGGAGTGATAGTGGGATGATAGTGTGGGATAGTGCCCAGATTCCCAGGGAAGGAAGAGAGGCCATATGGACCCTATGACAGTCCCTATTAGTTGCTTTGGGGGTAGGTGCGAAGGGACCCCAGCCGGTGACCTGGCTAAACTGGGGTCGTCATGGGACTGGGACGTGGAAGGCTTCCTTCCTTCCTTCCCCAACCCCTTTAATATGGTTTCATAACCGGTCCTTTTAGAGGCCGACGGATAATGGTGGTGGCGGGGGAGGTGAGTTTGGAAAAGGATCAGAAAGGATCTCAATGTTACGCTGCCCTCCCGTGTAACATTGGAGGCTTGGGAAGGGGAAGAGGTGTAGGGGGGTGGGGGTGGGGGGAGAGGTGGCGGCGGGGAGGATAGATTAAGGCAGGCATGTCCAAACTTCGGCCCTCCAGACGTTTTGGACCCCAACTCCCACAGTCCTTTGCTATTGGCAAGCTAAGCTTAGAATTCTGGGAGTTGGGGCCCAAAACATCAGGAGGGCTGAAGTTTGGGCATGCCTGGGTTAAGGGATTTTGGGGGCTTCCCAGGACACCGGGGTCCGGCAGCCTGCCAGGATTCTGGGAGATGTAGTCCAAATAGGCGTGAGTGGCTTTCGGATATGGACTGTTGGTGTTCTGGGGCAGGTAGCTAGGAGAGAGATCAGCATGGGAAGGAGGGAGGGAGGGAGGGAAGGAGAGGCTCCTTTTGGCCAGCTGGGCTGGTTTATATGGGACCTGAGCTGGCAAGTGGGAGGGGTTTTGCAAATATGCCTTGTGACATAATTAAGGGCAGGGCTGCCGGAGATATTTAGCAGCCAGGTGTGGTTGGATTTAGAATCTACAACAGCCTTCCCCTTTCACAGTTGGCTTTGCTAAACAGAGAACTGCTGGATCGTTCAGTGGTTTAGGCCATTGGCTGCACAGCCAAAGGTTGACCACACTGAGCCTCCTTGACAGGTTGGATACGATGCTCTATAGCAGTGCTGGCGAACTTTCGGCACTCCAGATATTTTGGACCACAACTGCCCTGTCAGATTCTGCAGATCAAAGTAGGAAGGGCATAAGGACCTTTGGAAAAGGACAGTCTTTGCCAAAATTCAGATTTTCCCACCAAATCTCCTTGTTCTGGTTAAAGTCAGAAGCCTTATGTCCTGATGTCTTTGATTGCCAGTCTTGAACCCCCGGATGTTTTTCGACTACAATTCCCATAAGCCTTCACCACTACCTGTGCTGGCCAGGATTTCCCCCAAGAACATTGTGGGAGCCCACGATTGGGAACCACTGCTTTAATTAGGCGATATCAGTGCAGGAGGACCCATGCCTTAGTGGAAGGGAGGGCGTGTCCTTCCCATGTGTACTAAATGTCTCCTTTCCCTTGTACATTCCTTTCGAATCAGAGTCAGGGTTCTCTCCTCTCCGGTCTCCCTCACTTGACTGCCCTTTTCTTGTCTCAGGATGCCCTCTAAAGCTGCATCCATGGCAGGGGAGATGGGTCGAGCAAAAGGCGACAAGTTGGGCACCCCAGGCACGGTTCCGAAATGCCCTTGCTCCAGATGGGATCTGGACCGTGTTCTCCGTAAAAATGGCCATCTGATTAAAAAGAGAAGCCGGAAGCACCAGCGTTTTACGGCGCGCAGGGCCCTGGAGCAGAAGAGTTTGGAGCTGGAGCCCAGTTCAAGGGAGAAAAGCTTGGTGAAGGTGGTGAGCAGAACCCGGAGCTCCTTGCAGTGGGAAGGGAGCCAGGATGCTCAGCTTCTCAAGGACGATTCAAGAGAGGACCAGAAGAAGCTTGAGACACTCCCTCCATCTCTGTCCGTCCCTTCCAGGGTTCCAGATCCCGCTCCTCTCCAAAATGCCAAGGATCGGGTGTCCTTGCCCAGCAGCTCTTCAACGGGCCCCTTGTCTTGCCCGACGGGGTCCAGGAAGCCGAGGAAATGTGTGGCCCTTGACTGTGAAATGGTAGGCACGGGCCCCGCTGGGCGCACGAGCGAATTGGCCCGCTGCACTGTGGTGAATTACGACGGGGATGTGATCTACGACAAATACATCCGGCCGGAGCTTCCGGTGGTTGACTACCGCACGCGGTGGAGCGGCATCACCCGGCGGCACTTGCAGGCGGCCTGCCCTTTCAGGGTGGCGCAGGGTGAGGTGAGCTGACAAAGGGCGACGGAGAACAAGCCCCTTGTCCGTGTCGCCGGAGATCTATAGGTGGTAGGAAGGGGTGCCTATTGGGTATTTGCCATTGGGAAAAGGAGTCGAGGAAATTCCTTCAATTACACTGTGGATGTAAAAGGGGGGCATAAAATGGTTTGAGGCATCCTTCAACACAAGCCATCTCTTCTGCAACACTTTCTTGCAGTTTCCACTGGTTTTCTTAAGCACAATACATGGGGTCTGTTCAGCCCTTTACACTCTTCTCAACTATCTTGTTCCATCAGGACAGCTCCCATCTTACAAGGAGTGGCTTAGGGAGCTAGGAATGCTTAGTCTTACAAAAAGAAGGCTGAGAGGGGATATTGCCCTCGTATTCATGGTGGGTTTTTGGATCACTTTACCTTTGTTTAGAATTTTTTGTATTGTTCACCACCCTGAATTCCCTTGGGGAAATTGGGCAGTATATAAATAATAAATAAATATGTTAGCCATGTTTAAATATTTGAGAGGATGTCATATCAAAGAGGGGCCTGGCTTGTTTTCCACGGTTTCAGAGACTAGGACTCGGGGCAATGGTTTCAAACTACAGGAAAAAAGATTCCATTTGGGCATTAGGAAGAACTTCATGATGGTTAGAGCTGTTCGGCAATGGAAGATGCTGCCACAAAGGGTGGGGTGGAGTCTCCTTTGGAGGTTTTTAAGCCGAGGCTGGATGGTCATCTGTCGGGAGTGCCTTGATGGGGGATTCCTGCATAGTAGAGGTTTGGACTGGATGGCCCTTGTGGTCTCTTCCAACTCTATGATTCTGTGATCAACAGGCTGAATGCATTTTTTTTTTTGCCATTTCAGATTCTGCAGATCCTCAGAGACAAGATTGTGGTGGGGCATGCCGTCCACAACGACTTCCGAGCCTTAAAGTATTTCCACCCTCCAGCCTGGACCCGCGACACCAGCCAGTGCCCTCTTCTGAACGAGAGGATGGGTCTCCGGCCGAAATCCAGCATCTCCCTCAAGAACCTGGCTAGACAGCTGCTGCAAAAAAAGATCCAGGTGCTGTAGGCTTTCTCTTTCCCAGCCTTGGCTTCTTAAGCCTTTCCAAAAGGGCTCAGAAATGAAGGGCCGGGAGGTGATGCAACACCAAGAGGAGAGAACCTTTGTGTTGGTCTTTAGGAGCCAGATACACCATCCAGCCGGAGAGGTTGTGGGCCAAAGACATGGAGGGCTGTAGGTTCCTGATGCTCTCTGCTGAACTTTTCAAATGATGTGTTTTAGCATAGGTGCAACGTTTCCGCATGTATTTATAGCTGGTTTTCTACTTTGAAGATAAGGCGCAGATTTATTTTCAGGTGAGCTGGCTCTGGATCCATTCAGGGGTAGGGGTGGGGCGTTGTAATACATTGCCAAGTTGGTCACCAATCATGGCAACCCTGGTTGGATTTCCACAGATATTTTAACGGTTAGGTTTGGCAGCAATCCCCAGCGTTTCCATGGCTTGGGTGGGGAATTGAACCCGGTATTCAACGGGAAACAGAGCCAGTGCGGTGCAACGCACAGAGTGCTGAACCAAGAGCCTACTTGGCCACAGAAACTTAATGGGGGAAATTGCAACGATAAATCGCTCCTTGAACAGCTCACCGACCTGATCAACCCTGTGAAGCTTTCCATTGAGCCAGAAGCCCCTAAAGAAGATGGTCTTTCTTGAGGACTGGAACCTTACACTCCATATGTTTCCCTTTCTCTTCTGTTAGGCTGGCAAGCATGGTCATTCATCGGTCGAAGATGCTCAGACTTCCATGGAGCTTTATAGGTTGGTGGAGGTGCCGTGGGAACAGACGCTGGCGCCCAGCCTCTCCTCTTCTCCTCCGGACAGTGAGACCGATAGCGACTGCTATATGGATGACCAGTACTGGCCCAAGGATCTCGATATAGATTGCAAATAAAGATTCCGTTTCAACTCTGAGCAATCGTATACCATTATTTCTGATCCTCAACCAAGCGTCAAAGTTCACATATCGAGTCCGACTATACTGTAGTAACTTGCAGTTATTTTTTTACCAAAAGTCACAACCCAAAGAGAACGCAGCGCTCATGACACCAAGGAGACACGTTCATTTGATCCATGAGCCCTGCCACAAATCATTAGTTTCAGAAAGGATTGCTAAAATCCTATTGTCATTTTTCACTGGCATAATGCAAACTGCATTCCCGTTGCCAGTAAGTTGTGAAAAGCTAAGATCTTAAGACTGGAATAATTGAGCTGGAAGGGGCTTATATTATAATGCCTCAGAGTCCAATCCCTGACTCAATGAGCAGTCCAAATCAAAGCAGATTTAACTGTTGTGCAGTTTTATCTTGAGTGCCTCCAGCAATGGAGTGCTCACCACCTCCCAAGGTCATAAGAACATAAGAACAGCCTTGCTGGAACCGGCCACAGCCCATCCAGCCCAGCATTCTGTCTCACCATTTGCTTCAGGGTATTCCCAAGCAGATGCTTTCACCTGCTTATGATTCATGGATTAGGGTCATGGGTTCAATTATCCTACAGTTCTAACAGTTAGGAAGTGGATGTGCCCACGAAAGCTTAAATGAAAGTATAATAGTTGGTCTTTAGGTTGCCACCTGTTTTTGTCTTTTGTTTTGTTCTGCTGCTTTGATTTTTGCCTGAAATTTTTTCCTGTTATTCTGCCTAAATCTAGCTTCCTGCATCTTGAGCCCATTGCTACATTCCTGCATCCTGAGATGATCGGGAACAGATCCGACCCCCTCCTCTAAAGGATTTTACCTTTTGTGTTGATCTCATGGGTGTCACAAATAAGATTTTGGCAGATGATGCAAAAATAGTTTGTCTGAAAATAAGAAATGGCTTGTGTGCTTCCCCTTCAGATTGCTTTGTCTCTTAGAGAGAAGGCTAGAATGCATGTAACCACTGAAGTCTTGCTAAATTCTGAAATTGTCCCCTTTTCTCACAGCATGCGGGTCCTCACAGAGCCAGGGTGAAACTAAGGATGGGAGAACCTGTCCGGTTTCCTGAGCTTTTAATGATAATAAACTCAGAACTGCAGACCTTGAAGGGACCCTGTGGGTCATCAAGTCCAGCCCATCTCAAGGGGCCCCAGCGGGGAATCGAACTCCCAACCTCTGTCTCCTCAGCCAGATGTTGAACTCAAGGTTCTCACTGTCTTTGTGGCTTCCAAAAGTTAATGTACATTTTCGAACTGGATACCCTAGCCAGCATGGCCGCCGGTCATCCTAACTGGGTGATCCTCAAAGCTGGGGTGCCAGAAGGCAATGTGTCTTGACTCTTGGTGGAGACTTCCCTTACCCTTACCTGTATGCAAGTTGGACCATCTTCTCTGGTGAGCACGTTAGCGCTGGCAACCCTAGTACAGTGGTACCTTGTATAAAGGAATTAATTCATTCCAAATGAAATTATGTTAAGCAAATTTCCCTTTATACAAATTCCCATAGGAATGCATTGAAAACAGAGTGATCCCATTTTTATGTTGTATGGATTTTCCCCATAGGCGATTATGTTAAGCAAATTTCCCCTATCTCCAACATTTTTATGTTGTACAAATTTTATGTTATACAAGCTGTCTGTTATACAAGGGTCCACTGTAAAAAAACCAGTGAGTAGGAATGGGATTTAAAATTTGGCTGGAAGGTCATTTGCCGCTAAGCCTAGGGGTGGTCCAAGAAGCATCATGCCTTAGACTAGTGATGGCGAACCTTTGGCACTCCAGATGTTTTGGACCACAACTCCCACAGTCCTTTGTCACTGGCATTCTATGCTTGGAATTCTGGGAGATGTGGTCCAGAACATCTGGAGTGCCGAAGGTTCGGCACCACTGCCCTAGACGTTTATAAATCTTGGATCGCTTTTGTGGTTCTTTCCGCTGATCAGCACCAGAACTGCGTTCTTTGCAGTGTGCTTTTTTGCTAGATTTTTCTCCATAGCAGGAGAAGGGTTTGGAGGACTGCGTGGTATTTAGTATTATTATTATTTGTTTGGTGCTTTGGGCCAGGACTGGAGAGGCGCCTGCCTGTTGCCTTCTGCAGACCCTAGCTCTAGAACAACAACATAAGAGGTCTCCTTTGTTCCTTTGATGCCTAGATCCGATTCCCCTCAAGACCCTCCATTTCTGTGGCACACACCCGTCAGCTGGGCCTCCTGCACCCGAGAGCTTGCGAGACCTCTCTTCATTCTTTTGCCAGCTGGCTGGGCTTAACAGGCAGCACACCTGGCTTCCAGTCACTCAGCCACCTACAGGAGGGGCTTGCTGTCTCTTTTCCCTGGCAGGCCATACCCACCTCTGAGTAGAGGGCTTGATGAAGAAGCAGAATGCAAAGACCCTTGCCTTCTGTGGCTGGGCTGGCCCCAGCAGACTAAGGCAGGCTTGTAAGGGGGCCCTGCATAGTTTCAAATTAATTCCTCACTAAAGCCGCTAACGCCTTCCTTGAGCAGCCGGTTTTTATTTTGTATCACATTATCTCCTCCCGCAGTCACGTGGTCGCTATAGCAGTTCGGCAGTCCGCAATTCAGCGGTTGCTTAGCAATCGGCTTCTCCGTTCACATTTGTCTGAACCGCTTTAAACTACGACAGGGAAACGGGGAAACCCAAAAAAATCCCACAGCCATGGGGAGGGGGGTTAGGGGATATGCTCAGTGTGGAATTCCCAGAGATGTAAATGGATGCAAGGTCTGTGATCTTTCCCACTGCCTTTCTCCGGTCTCTTTGTTCCTTGGAGAGATGAGGACTCCATGCCAGAGGCTGGTTAGCAGAGGGCTGGTCATTCCCACTCTCTTATTTTCCCGATGTGGTCGTGCAATCTTGTTGTCAGTGGTGCTGGAGGAGAGCTTTGCCGCTACCTTGGATGACCAGAAAAGTAATCCAGTGGCTGCTGGATCAAATCCATCCCGAGCGATATCTAGAGGCAAAAACCATGGCCTTAAGCCTGTTCTCCTTGGGCCACATCATGAAAAGGCAGGGTTCTCTGGAAATTGGGTGCCTGTGTGCAAGCACGGTGCTAGGAGTGGGTGCCAAAATGACAAAATAGCAGCTACGTTTGCCCAGGGTGACACGGAGCGAAGTTCTGGGTCTGTCCGGAAAAGACAGTCATGCTAGGGAAAACGGTAGGCGGCAGGAAAAGATGAAGATCAAAGACAAGATGGTCTGGTTCCTTAAAAACAATGCTTCCCAATCTTGGGTCCCCAGATGCTCTTGGACTACGACTTCCTGGAACCCTGGCCAGCACAGCTCGCGGGGTCGTCCAAGAACCATCTGGGGACCCAAGGTGGGACACAGTGCCCCAAAGAAAGCCACAGGGTTGAGTTTACAAGGCCTGAACAGGCCCCCGGGGGCCGGGGATTTGGGGGGGGGGGGTGTCAATCATTGATAGGCACTCTGCAAGTTGGGCTCCAGGGTGCATAACAACATTAGATGGTGGGCCTTGAACTGGTGGAATCAAGTTGCAAGGAAGCAGATTTCAACTGAACCACAGGAAGAAGTTCCAGACAGTAGGAGTTGTTTGATGTGGAATGAGGAAGCCTCAAGATCTGCATAAACTAAGTCTGTTGATGCTCTCAAGGGGAAACTATATGGTGTGCTGCTCAGCCATCCTGTGGCCTTCCGTATCCTGAACAAACAAACAAGCCAAGCAGCAGCGTGCCTAGTTAGATGGCCCCAGCTGTTTGCTCTGCAGCCCTGGCATTTTTGAAAAGGTATATTTAGAAATAGCTGGAAGACTTCCTCTCTATCAAGTAATCTCTCCCCAACCCACGCTGTCAACAGTCTAACTCAGTTGTAGAAATGATGCAAGCCTTCGTTGGAGCGAAAGCACTCCTCGGGGACCAAGGAAGGACGTGCAGAGATGACGCTTCGAAATGTCAGCCGAAAACACAGACACATTATCATGCTAAAGATGTGACTCATGTAATGCATAGGTTTCCAGTGGGAAAGACACCAAACAAAGCACATCTCCTATAGCTTGCAAAACCTCCAAATGAGCACATATACTGTATGTTGTTTTGATTCTGATAGCCAAAGTTGGTTTAATTCGGAAAGAAGCAGCTAAAACCTTGGTCAGCGGGATTTCAGCAGTCATGAGAGGCATCGGGTAGAGTGGAGGCCAAACTGTATTTTTAAATGATTTAGAAAGGAACTGGTTCTGTTAGTCATTACTTCCTATTTATTTATTTATTTATTTATTTATTTATTTATTTATTTATTTATTTATTTATTTATTTATTTATTTATTTATTAAACTAATATCCTGCCCATCTTCCCAGAAGGGAACTCTGGGCGGCTTACAATAAAAATCAAGTAAGACAAAACAGACACAATAGCAAAAGAAAACGGGATAGCGGGCATGACCCAAGCAAAGATGGTGCGGGCCAAAAAAAAAAGAAAAAAAACTAAGTAGAAAGTTCGCCAAACACCTCCCTGAAAAGGTGAGTCTTCAGGGCCTTTTTGAAGGCAGGCAGGGAGGGACTCTGCTAGGCGCAGCTCACTGGGGAGCTGGTTCCATAGCATAGGGCCCACCACAGAGAAGGCGCGGTCACGCATATGCGATTTCTGCACCTCTCTGAGTGTGGCCACCCTCAGTGAACACACCTGCACCAATCTCGTGGGTCTGGTCCCAGTTGATCTCTGAGAGATACGCTCCGCCAGATACTCTGGTCCCAGTCCGTGGAGGGCTTAACACCCAGGTTGCATTCCTGTTATTGTTATTCAACTTTTGCAAGCATTGTGTGTGTGTGTGTGTGTGTGTGTGTGTGTGTGTGTGTGTGTGTGTGTGTGTGTGTGTGGTGCATTAACTTTGTTGGAAAACTGGGGGAGAAGTTCTCTGATTCCCCCTAGTGGTCAATTTTGATATCCCAGCTTGGGGACGTTTGTATAAAGACAGTAGACAGTGCTGAAGAGTACTGTCCAGGTGCTGTCAAAAACCAAGTTTAAAATATTTGAGATTGATATCCAGTCAAATGCTGGCTCCTGAAGCTTGAGCTCATTACCATGCAAAGACAGATCCTGCCCTTCCACGGGAGAACAGAATGTGGAAGGCGTTATCACGTTTCCCCCTCAGTCTTCTTTTCCCAAGGTGGAAACCTGCCCAGGTCCAAACTGCTAAAATAGTGCGACAACGGAACCAATTACCTTGAGAGTTGGTGAGTGCTCCAGCAAGGGAGGCATTAATGGGAAATGTGGACAACCACATGCCAGATATCCTTTGATTTGTATTCCTGTATGGAGCAGGGGGTTGGACTTGATTACTTTATAGGCCTCTTCCAACATCACGACTGACTCTATGATTCTGTAATAATTCCCAGATGTCCCAGCCAGAAGAGCTAATGGTGTAGATTTCTGGAATGATAGGGAAAAAATATTTTTTTTACCCAGCGTGTTGTTAGTCTGTGGAACTCCTTGCCACAGGGTGTGGTGATGGCATCTGGCCTGGATGCCTTCAAAAAGGGATTGGACGGATTCCTGGAGGAAAAGTCCATCACAGGTTACAAACCATGAGGGAGATGTGTAATCTCCAAGCTTAAAACTGGGGTGCTTCAAGGGCCAGATGCAGGGGAGTGGGATCAGGAGACAG
The DNA here is from genome assembly GCA_023846285.1 of Phrynocephalus versicolor. NCBI lineage: Eukaryota > Metazoa > Chordata > Lepidosauria > Squamata > Agamidae > Phrynocephalus > Phrynocephalus versicolor. Next base: position 13,773,073 of record JAHTLZ010000252.1, on the reverse strand, counting down.
ATATCTAGTCTGGTGCGCTCCCAGGCACATCTGGTGGGGCCACTGTGAGATACAGGAAGCTGGACTAGATGGGCTTTTGGCCTGATCCATCATGGCTCTTCTTATGTTCTTATGACGTTGTGGTCTTACATTATCTGAAGAGCTCCACAATGAGTTAGAAGACTCATTGGTCCCAAGGGTGTCTAAAACTCCAGTATCAGTGGGTTAATAAACACACCATTCTTCTCAGCTTTTCTGGGAGCTATCCAGGGTGCTGAACTCTACACCCTGCCAAAATAGGTCCAGGACTCTGGATAAGTCATTGAGAGCGCCTTAAAATGTTTGAGCTAAAACCCCAATAAGATTCACTATTGGGGCACACCACCTCCACTGACCCTATCTTGGTATCGGGTAACTTTCTATGACCGCATCAGTTGGTGGGACCTTGATGAGCCACCTTTCTTGATCAGGTTGACTCTCGAACTGCTGCTAAGCACCTGTCAATTATAGAAGGAAACCGGTCTGGTCTTTCAGCCTTAGGAACTGAATGCCTTCTGCTTTAGAAGCTTGGTGCAGAAATAGGTTAACAAAATAAGATTAAAGATTTAAGATGAACATGGGCTATTGTTCAGATAAGTGTTTTCACAGCACTGATCATCTTCCCTCAGGGTTTATGACCCCGCCATTAAAGGGAACTTGAATTTGTAATAACAGTTTCCCAGGCTTGAATTAAATTTGCTTTCTTATTCACAATTCAGCAACAATTGCCAAATGGATCCATCATTTTGTTGGCATCTGCGTCACAGCTGAGGAAGAGACACACTGTTTGTTCTACAGTGGTCTGGGGTTACATGGTAAACTTCAGGCACTCATAAAAACTGTTTTTCCTCAGCACCAGGAAAATGAACATTTCATCTCAGAGTCAACAAATGAGTTCCGGCAGTTTTTGTCTCTACCAGGAACAGGTATTTTGTACAGTTTATGGATCTTGATTGCCTAGTCATGACTAAGCCATTATCCTTAAATATTTTGCACCACAATAGGGAAAGGGCATAGCATACATCATCTTGGATGACCTGTGTCCCATCAGCTGCTCTGAGGACTGTGGCTTGACCCATAAGTAGGGGAAGCAGCCTGAGAAATGATAGCAGTTGACTAATCCTGGCATGGTGACCATTGAGCATTACGTATAACATGGACTCCCTGCAAATATGCTTAAATTGTTACTTTTTCTCCTCTCCTCTTTTTCTTTTAAAAAGAAACAAGATGGTGGTGTCATGAATCAACATATAGAAACCCTAACACAGCTTGCAAGGTACCATAAGTGAGAAGCTTAAGGAATGGGTTTTACCAGTTCCACTCCACCAACTCTGCCAAATGTGGACAGTCATTGACAGACTCATCCCCCCTCTGAAACAACCTGCATTTCTGTGCCACATGTTTCACTCTTCATGCATATGCATCAATGTTATGCAAATATGGGTGGGTTTATTTGGGGGGAGAGGGACTTGCGTGCTCATTGCCTCTATCTTGATATTGATTAATAATGAATCAGAAGAGGAGAGAGAGCTGCGCATTGGTGGCAGCTGCTGAGGCTGATAACTGGCAGTTATGTCAATGGCCTTCTTCTCCAGCTCACAGCCGTGAATGGAGCTTGGCTGGCAAGCGCTTCTGCATCTGCTCCCTGTCCAGCAACAAGTGGCTTGTGAGCAGCACCGAGGTGATGCTCCCAATTGATGCTCCAGCCGCCGCCCCCCCCCAAAAAAAACTCTTAGCAGCCACTCACAAGACAGGTTAAGCTCCCTGAATGAATTTGCACTTTGCAGGTTTCGTGCCTTGAACTAGGCTTCACCCTGGCGGGCTGTGGTGCCTAGGTCCTGATGCCCGTAGGCAGAGAGAGAGATAATAGCACCAAATGATACAGGATCCCCAGGATCCATCACATCTGGTCCACAAAGGTAGTTTTCATCCCGATTGCATTCATGCACTCAACCATCTCCGGAGAGAGGTTGCTATTGTTTAGATTTAAATTTCCTTAATGGTTTTGGCTTCCCCTCCTCTCAGTGTGCATCTTGAGGGTTTGCAACAAGAAAGGTGGGGAAGACTTTCTGGACTGGCATTCTAGTCTCTTTCGAGCATCTATCAGGACAACACCACTATAGCAGGAGACGGCCCCAGAAGTGTCTTGATCTTCTAAGTTTTACTTGTGATCAACTTGTATACCAGGTAAGCAAGGGATGGATTAAGAGAGAGACCGAAGGCCATGCCTGAAGCACTGTCTTCCCCGTCATTCCTCCCAGGCTTAACTCAATATTTATCTGCATTTGAAAGTCAGTCTGTTTTCCAGAATTTGAAGCCTGCAACTGCATCAATTGATCGCATTTTTCCCCAGGCACGAACGTGGTGCCGCAAGCAAAGGTACCATCTCGGACACGATTTTCTCCCTAACCATCGCAGGAAAGTGGCGATAAATTGGGAAAATGGTCTCTCCTTCCACACTGCCACCCAGCGTACAGGCATCCCCTCCCCTTCCCCAGGCGTGCCTCCTGGTCAGAGTTTGAGAAAGTGTTCCCGTTTTCCAACTACAAATCCCATGCTCCCCAAGCCAGCGTGTTCCCAGCCTCTGTCTCTTGTGCCCAATGTTTATCCCAGGTTTTACAAAATGAAGAATTGAGGAGAGGGGGATTAGAGGTTTTGCTTTGGGCTCTTGGAAGTGTGCGTGTTTGTATTGGGGGGGGGGGGGGAGAACGCAACATGGTGTGTGATACGCTCCCAATGAGTAGCTGAGGTCTCCTGCTTGCTTGTTGCTGTGCCTGCGTTGAAAGGGAAGCGGAACCTGATTCACTCCTGATTGGCTTCAAATGGTCCTTGGCAACCAATGAGACAGTGGCCCTGTGTCCTAGCAACAGCATTTCCCTAACGAACGCCAGGGCATCACGATGAGTGTCTGGAAAAATAAGAGGAGGAGAGATCCTCAGTTGGGGAATTTAAAAAAAGAACACACACAATAAAGTCCAATTATATGTTAACAAAATCAACACGTTTCTGGAGTAAGGAGTAGAAAGGGAGAAGGGGGAGGTTTTGCTTCTCTCTCCTTGCTTGGTTTTATCTTTTAAAATTAGAAGCAATCCTCGTCTGCTTTTCCTATTCCCTTTCAAGTTATGATTCATTACCTAGATAGCCAACTTTAAAAAGAAAATGGAAAAAAATATCAGTGGTGGCTCCTTTCCTTTGAAGTGTTGCTTCAGGCTGAGGTCTCTGATGTTGGAGGGAGGGAATCCCCTTTGGGTTTTAGTCCAAACTTTGGAGGTGCAACTCCATTGGGCTGGACCCTAGCTGCCACCCCCCCAATAGTTCAGTGCCTTGAAGACCTTCATGAATATTTGGGTTCCAAGCAGGAGCAAAGTCCACATTCCACCGACGGACAAAGCCACCGACCTCCATCATTGGCACCAGGAAGTATTCACTAAGTAGGTTATTCTTTGTGACACAAAGGATCATGGAGCTGGAAGGGGCCTGCAAAGCCTTCTAGTCCAAACCTCTGCTTAAGGCAGGAGTATAAATCATAGGAGATCTGCCAGGTGGCTGTCCAAATTTCTCTTGGATGCCTCCAGCATTGGAGCACTCGCTCAACACCTCTTGAGGACATGGGTTCCATTTCCTCAAGTGCAGAGGAGGGCAACCAGAATGATTTGGGGACTGGGACACTTATTGCAACATGTTGCATCTAAGGCTGCAACGGCTGGGCCTCTTCGCTCTTGAACGACAGTGCCTAAGAGGTGACCTGATTGAAGTTTATAAAATCATATACAGTGCGGACAAAGTAGATAAGGAAAAACTGTTTTCCCTATCGCACAACACTAGAACTAGGGGGCCCTCCATGAAACTTTTGGGTGCTAGATCTCAAACAAATAACAGAAAGTAATTTTTCACCCAGAGGATCACTGATCTGTGGAACTCCCTGCCAGAAGAGGTGGTGACAGCTGTCAACCTTGACAGTTTTAAGAAAGGACTGGACAAGTTCATGGAGAACAAGGGTATCAATGTCTCTCATTATGGATGCCTAAGGACAACCTCTGGGTTGGAGAGATAGGCAGGATCTCTCTCAATTCCATGACCCTAACCCATGAATCATAAGCAGGTGAAGACATCTGCTTGGGAATACCCTGAAGCAAATGGTGAGCCACTGTGTGAGACACAACACTGGACTGGATGGGCTGTGGCCTATCCCAGCAAGGCTGTCATGTTTCTATGTACTCTTTTTTCCTGATATTCACCCAAAATCTGGCTTCCTGTAACTTGAGCCCCTTGTTGCATGTCCTTTGCTCTCTGATGATCAAGAACAATTCCTGCTCCTCTTCTGTATGAGGACATATTTGAAAAGTGTTCTTCCTGAAGTGTGAGAACCAGACAGGAGGCAAGACCCTAACCAGTCCTGAATAGAGGGGAACTATTATTTTGTGTGATTTGGAGACTATACGTCTATTTACGCATCCTAAAATAGCATTGGCCTTATTTGCAGCCACATCACATTGTTGGCTTATATTCAGTTTGTGCTCTCTGACAATTCCTATTTCTCTTGAAATCCTTTCCCTCTTGATTTGAATCCCGGTGCATCTCCAGGACGAACTGTACTGTCTGGAGAGGCTGAGAGTTGACATGCAGACTTCCCATCTTTGCTGTTCATCCATGATTGATGTTTCTCCAGGGATGATGCTGCAGCAACCAAGTACCTGGGGATACCATTCCTTGAAGATCCCAGAATGTGTGACTCATTGTGTTTGGCAGTAATAGGATGGTGGTGCAGTGCTCCTCATGGCACAGTGGTTACATGCCTGTACTGCAGGTAAAACTATGCTCATGACTAGAGATGGGCACGAAACGAACAATTTTCCGTTTCCATTTCCGTTTTTTCATTTTGTTATGCAATGAAACGACAAACGAATTTTGTCTCTAAAATGAAACAAAACGAACAGAAACACCAGAAATTTTGTCGTGCGTTTTGTTTCCGTTACTGCAATAAAAGTGAATTGCTTAAAATCCTAAAAAAAATCACAAAAAATTGAAATAAATGGTAACAAAATGGGAATGAAACGAATGAAAACGAAAGTGAATTGTTTGCAAAAATTCACGAAAAACGGAAACGAACCGAAACGGACCCTCCAAACGACAAACGACAAACGAAATGCCATTTTTTTATTTGTGCCCATCTCTACTCATGACCTGGGGTTCGATCCCAGGTAGATGGCTCAAGGTTCACTCAGCCTTCCTTCCTTCCGAGGTCGGTAAAATGAGTACCCAGCTTGCTGTGGGGGCAATGTGTAGCCTGCATACTATAATTAAAACTGTAAACTGCCCAGAGAATACTTGAAGTGGTATGGGGCAGTATATAAGCAGAACACTTTTTGCTTTAAAGCCAAGTGGTCCAAAAAACACTCCCCAGGCATCCACTCACCCCTGCTGTAAAGGCTCACATGAATACAAATCAGGAGTTTACAAAGCTCTAGTTTGGCCTTCACAGGCTTCTGCCCCCTCTCCAGACCCATTTGATCCAACACTCCCCCTTGCTAGCAATGAAAGAAAGCACTCAAAGGGAGATAGCAGCTTTTCCATGCATCAAGTCCGATGACTTGCTCTTCCATTGATGGCCACGAGGTGGAACGCTTGCGCTGCTCACCACCTCCATTCATCTTACTTGATGCCATTCTTTGGCACTTGGAGAGCCTGGATCCCATCGTTGTTCCTTTTAAGTCATGCAATGATCAGTTGCCTATGTCATGGTCATGTAGGTTGCCTAAAAGACGGCCTTTGCCTGACACACACAAAAACCCTGTCGAAGGGAGGCCTTCAGCCTGTGCAACTGTTCAGCCGCTGGAGCCCTTGTGCTGTGTGACATCTTGCACTGACTTTTTAGTTTGTGAAATCCTTGTCCGTGGAGGAAGTTTGCAAGTTTTCCAGCAAGGACTGGCAATCAGAATGGACACAACTCTCCCATGTGAGATGGCGTTGGACTTTTACACTACAACTCCCAGGGACTCACACCTGGAAAAAAAGTGATCCTTGCACATACGACTGAAAGCTGACTACTACAATCTGTAGTGATTTTGCACATTTTTCAGAACCCCCCCCCCCAAACTCGGTGCAATGACTAAAGTACTGTCTGCGGGGTGGACAAGTCAGCATCCATGAGGTTCAGTTGTCTCTTACTTTAGCTGAAATCCTCACCGTAGCTGGGGTGAAAGGTATGTTGCTGGGAGCATTCAGCATACAAAGGATTTTGGAATGACTTGTTCTTGAGTGGGGGAGTTAAGATCCATCGCCACCATCATTGCCACCAAGTCAGTTATGAGTTTAAAAAAATGAAGTCCAATTCTATGTTAACAAAATCAACACATTTCTGACAATCCCAAAATACCGACAGATTTTTTTTTTCCAAGAGCCAGATTTAATTGTCTTCCATCTGCAATTTTAGAGGGTCGCTACAGTGGCATACCACATGAAAACTGAACTTAGAACTGCCCCTGCCATGATAAAGAAATTGAAACATTGCAGCATGTTCATTTTATACAGTATGTAGTTATTACAGGGATGAGTGTATCAGGCTTCTTTACCTTGTAATGAGAGGTCTACCAGGCAGATCCTTGGACTGGTATACAAGATATCTTCTAGAAGACAGAAATAAGCCCATTACAGAACTTGTAGCCAAATTCCTTCTCTCAGCCCAAAAAACACGAAAAGAGAATTATGGTGCTTAACTAATTTTAAGTTTCCTTTAATTATTGGAATGTATACTTGTTGGAATGTATACTGTATTTTATCGGGCCTTTGGCTGTAAAATAAAATTGATTGACATTTCTGGAATAAGGAGTAGAAAGGGAGAAGGCGGAAGTTTTGCTTCTCCCTACTTGCACTGAACACCTGGATGGCTGCCAAACGAGCCGACACGACCTGCCGCACCAGCGATTCATGCCCATCTTCAGTAGAGAGTATTCAGACGATGACTGCCATTATCTTTTTCTGCAGGGTGCCCTGGGACTATGCCACTATTGCCCAAGGCTCCCCAGGTTGGCTCTTCTCCCAGGAGGCACACTAGGGAATCAAACCCCCCAACCTCTGGCTCTGTATCCTAATACCTCTCTCTCACACACACTTAAATTACAAGTTACAACTACAACATCCAGGATTTGTCCCAGGGGTGTAACACCCACCAGAAACATCTGAACTACCAGGAACTAGAGGTGAATTTAACCTGTTGGCAGCTGGGGGCCGGGTTACAGGAGGTTTGAAGGCAGTGTGCAGAGAGATGAAAACTCTTTTCATAAACAGCACAGAGGGGTGGCTGTTCTCTGCACCATTAATCCCCCCCTCTCTCTCTTGTAAGGCCCAGCTGGACACAGACACACACACACAACTATAAAGAAAGGAAAGGCACAGCCCCAGTTGAGAACGGACCAGCATCAGGAGAGGAGCGGCCACCGATCTGCTGGTGTTTGGGAAGGGTCAGTCTGACGAGGAAAAAGATCTTAACTGTAGTGGGCTGATGCCAGCTTTGCTCTGTGGCTGGAGCCCTTTCCCAGTGTCCAGCCGGAGCACAGAGGTCCTCATTGTGCATGGAGTGAGGGAGCTTTTTCGGAAAATGTTTGCAAGAAGCAAAAAGGAGAGAGAGAGAGAGAGAGAGAGAACAAGCTTTACCTCACAGATTGCCTTGTTAGGATATTTAAAACACACACACAGAGAGAGAAAATGCCTCCTCCCTTACAACACACATCTTTTCCACCCTTCCAGTGGTTGAGTGCCTTCATTTTCCCAAGTTGTCTGTCTACCCTTAACCCAAGGCATTTCCATTACGATTCACATTGTTTGCTGAAAAATTTATTAGTAACCACCATCAATAGCTTAAAAAATCAGAGACCGGCCAATGTGGGGGTTGGAGCTGAGAGGATCTAGAAGACCAGGGGTACAGGGATGTCAGCACTAAGGATCCTATAATATGTTATTTTTTTTGTGGGGGTGGAATCTCATATCCTTCCTTTTAAAACAATTGATGGCACGCACGGCTGGTAAAATGGCAGCATGTTTTCCACGTACTTTTGTTTACTCGTTGCTCCTAAAGACACAATGGGGGTTGATGTACCTGGTAACCATAGTGACAAAAATTAATAACAGTTATAAAATAGTAACAAATAGGAAACTAAAATAAAAAAAATGTTGTGTGTTAGCCGTGCAGTACTAACACATATTCTTCAAATAGCATGCGTTGAGTTATGCCAATGATGAGACTGTTGAAAAGATAACAAACAAGGTATGGAGCAAAAAGCAAAATGTTCTGCTTCTATACCACCCCATACCACTTCAAGTAGTCTCTGGGCAGTTTACAGTTTTTAATTACCATATGCAGGTGACACATTGCCCCACCCCCAGCCCCCAGCAAGCTGGGTACTCATTTTACCGACCTCGGAAGGATGGAAGGCCGAGTCAAACATGAGCCTGCTACTTGGGATTGAACCCCAGGTCGTGAGCACAGTTTTATCTGCAGGACAGGCATTTAACCATTGCAGCGCGGGGATCCTCTAGGGAATTTACTGTTTATTTAAAACAAATACATTCAAAGCTGGGGCACATGATACAGCTGGATAGCTCTGTGGTTTAAGTCTCGGGCTGTGGATCAAGAGGTTGTGGGTTTCATTCTCCACTTTGGTTACTTCTTGAGAGGGCCTAGACTTGATGATCTGTAGGGTCCCAGTTTGGCAGTTCTAAGTTCGTTATCCTTAATGAACTAATGCATGGAGTTCCCAACCCCCAAGCTAAGTGGGTCAGTATCAGTCCATGGCCTGTAAGACAATGGGGCACCCAACCACCAAAGTTCCTTTTAAGGCACACAACCATGCTGTTCCGCACAGCTCTCCTCTCCCTCCCCATAGCTTGGGTCTCTGGCTGTGGAGCCAGAGATTGGGAGTTCAAGAGGCTGGGAGAGTAAGAACAGACAAAAGAAAACATTTTTTTCACCCAGCGCATTGTTAGTCTGTGGAACTCCCTACCACAGGATGTGGTGATGGCTTCTGGCCTGGATGCCTTCAAAAGGGGGTTGGACAGATTCCTGGAGGAAAAGTCCATCCCAGGTTACAAACCATGAAGGGGATGTGTGTCATCTCCAGGCTTAAAACCGGGGTCCTTCAAGGACCAGCTAAAGGGGAGTGGTATCAAGAGACAGAGATCTAGTCTTGTGTGTTCCCAGAGGCATCTGGTGGGGCCACGGTGAGATAAGGGAAGCTGGACTAGATGGGCCTTTGGCCTGATCCAGCATGGCTCTTCTTCTTATGTTCCTACTGACTCCATGATTCAGAGGGTCCCACCCAGTTCTGCAATGGAGCAGAATTCTACCTCTGATGCTTGGCTGCTCTGTGGTTGGTTAATTTTTGGATTTAAGATGGCCATTTAAAAAAAGCCAGATAATAGCATTTGGAAGGGTGGGTTAAACCCGGGCATTGATGCAATGAACAGGTTTCACAATAGCCCATTTTTTCTAGTTGTAGAAAGGGTCAAAGGTCATGAATAAACTCCAGTGATTTCTCTTTCACTAGGTGCAAATAGGGATGCTTTCCTTGTTGTTGTCATTTTAATTTTAAATCAAATTACTTAAAGAAGACTAATTTGAAGACAGAGTTGCAGCCACTGGGACATCAGCCTCTTCCTGTTCTGATCCTGTTCAAGGGCTTCCTTTTCAATTATTGAAAATATCCTTGCTAATTCTTTAATCTTCACTGATGAGTATAAATTGTGGCAGGAGTAAAGGGTTTTGATTTCAAACTAACAATGGAACACCAGCCAATTTTCTGCTACAAAGGTCCCCAATATTCTGGAACAGCTGCTTTTTTATATATACAAAGAAAATTTTCATAAGCCTATTTATTTATTTATTTATTTATTTATCTATCTATCTATCTATCTATCTATCTATCTATCTATCTATCTATCTATCTATCTATCTATCTATCTATCTATCTATCTATCTATCTATCTATCCGGAGGATTCAAGGCAGCTTACAGCATTTAAAGGAAACAAAGTTAAAAGCCAAATAACAAATTATTACAATAGTTTTTTGGAGGGTGGTGGGGGAAACCCATTAAACTAACATCAAGCCTAGATTGTAACAACAAGCCTGAATCTACAGCATCAGTATTAGAGGTGTGTCGGTTTGTGCTTTTGGGCTACCACTCCCAGGTGTGCAGAAATTCTGGAAGAGATTGTTCGCAAAATATAAACATTCACACCATCGATGATAATACCATTGATTCAGGCTTATTGTTACAATGGAGGCTTTATGCTAGTTTTGGGGTTTTTATTTAATATTGGAATCATCTTCCTCCCACTCTCCTGACAACAGTCTCAAGCTATATCTGTGCAGGACTGGTAGATGCACATCCAATCTTGCCTGATTTTGGAAGCTAAGCATCTTCGCCCTGGTTAGTATTTGGATGGGCAACCACCAGGGAATACCAGTGGCTGTAGGCGCCTGGAGTAGGAACTGGCAAACCACTCCAGTATTCCTGCCTCCAGTATTCCAGTTCATGACTGTAATGATGCAACACACATTATTTTTATTTTATTTCCTACGTGCAAGGAGTTTTACTCAATTTACTTTGTTATAATTTCATCTCATTGTAACAAAGCCACGAGAGAACTGGTCCTCTTACCCAGGGTGAGGTGCAGGAGGCCCCAGTCTACCTTGACTAGAGATGGGCGCGAACCGATTCGTCCCAGTTCATAAAGATGGCAGTACATGGGCTGCTGCAGCCCTTCCTGGCTTCCTCTGGCCCAAACCGCTGCTCACCTGGTGCAGCCTGCTTGATTCCTAGACCTCCTCAGCCGATCTTTCAGTCCTGGCTCAGGCGTCTCTGTTGCACCCTCCGGGTGGATCTCCCACTCAGACAGAGGAAAAGCGGGGCAGAGAAGTCTCAGCACTCTTGCTCATGGCAGGGAGATGAGCTGAGGAGGTGAGGGGAATGCAAGCATGCTGGGCCAGCTCAGCTAAGGAGAGGTTGTGTGCTGCTGCTTCTACAAACTGGCATGAACTGAGATGACCCGCTTCATGCCCATCTCTCTCCTTGGCCTCCATGATGGGCTGCCATAATGCGTGCAAGAACAAAATCAGATCAGATCGCTCAATGATCTGAAGGAGTGCCATTCCTTGGGAATTGCTGCCTTGTGACTGCCACCATTGTGCGTGCGGGTTCTTCGTATGCTTTTGTAGGCTACGCGGCTCCGAACCAGCGTTCTTCCTCTCAAGGGCCCCAAAGACATCCATTCATGAACTGGATTTCTCCCTGATATTCGGCTCACCTCCTGCTGCCACTTCCTGCTGCTCTAAATGGGCCAAACAGAACTCCTTGAATGACTACACAGTGGATTCCTACAAAGCCTCCATTCATCGGTTTTAAGGTGTGTGTGTGTGTGTGTGTAGAGGAAATCTGCTTAACACAAACTCAGGAGACGTGGCAGTAAAATAGTGCTTTATGCCGTAACTTAGGTTTAAAAGGCCAACACAATTGACTGCTCCAGACGCTCCCCTTTACCCATCCCTGTATTGGCCAGGGTAGCAAGAATTTTTCTGTGGCAAGGAACCTTGCCGAAAGAGAGGGAGAATCACCAGTGAAAATTACATTATGAACTCTTGCAGTTGCTTGCTCAAATGTCCCACTTTTGGCCCAAAATGGTCAAGGAAGAGTAATCTTGCAAACCTATGGAATTTGCAGGAACTGTGCCAATTGGATGGATCACCCACAACTATGAAGGTGGCAGCCTCTTTAATAATTTGAAGCACTGGATGGGTTGCTTGTAGGTTCTTCTATGTTGGCACAGGAAAAAGCCACTACTGTAGAGACATTTTGAACAAATTGGGGAAAGAGTGTTTGCCTCACTCGGCTGGAGGCAAGGAATATTGAAGGATTTTGAAATTCCTTTTAAAGGCATCCCTCATGTTAAAACAGATTTGCCTGGGTCCAGCGCACAAGAGTAGCTGCTTTTCTGATTACAACTCTCAGCTAGTGTGGCCCCACCATAAATCTGCATGAGCTAATGCCTCAAGTGATGGTACACTTTTGGCTCCCTCCGCCTGAGAGCTTGCCTCCGGTCAAGGGTCCCGACAAGCAAAAGTACATGTTATGAGAAACAGATGTCTTTCACCACGTGTGGGAGCACCATTTCTAACTACATGCTGTGTCTCATCGAGTTGGACACTCGGACAGCTTGGGCTGAAGCGACTTGTACTCCACCTGTTTGGCTAGGAGTTGCACCCCCAGCAACATCTGGAAAGCCAGACTTTCGTAGCGTGGAATTGAATGGAGGCATAGAAAGGCCTCGCATTCTCCCCAACTGCCCTGCTTTGAAAGGTTGTCATGACAATGAAGGAGAGGGAGAGAGCCACACATGTCACCTTGATAGGCCTGGAAGGGAAGCATGCAGACAAGAAAGGACTGCAGTGGCATAAGAATAAAAATGGATTGGAATAGCTTCATTGTGTGTTTTGGCAGTACTAATCCTCCATCTAGAACCTCATGTGTGATTCTCCGTCATCCTTCCATTCCCTACTACCTCTTTTTGTTCAGATGTCAAGGACTGATGCCTCCATCACAAACCAGTTTTTTTTAAATGGGGTTGAGAATTTGTCTAGCAGCTTTTTCCGCCTGTCACCGGCAGCCTCACCTTCCCGGCTGGCTTCTCTTCTCCCTGATGAATAGACTGTAAAAAGGTTATTTTTAAAAGCTTGGCTGCGTGTGCCTTTATGGGCTCTGAGCTTCCTGTCTCTCAGCTGCTGACACGTTTCCAGTCTGTCTGCCTGTGGAGCACATGCAGAGGATGATGATCCAAGCACTTCCATGCGGGACGCTCACAGAAGCAACAGTTGGAAAATCAGAACTCTCCTCCACTCTTTCTTTCTTTCTTTCTTTCTTTCTTTCTTTCTTTCTTTCTGTAACATGCCAAGTTTCCTGCAATTATATTTTAAGGGGGAAAACTTTTCCTTCTTCCCATGCTTGGAAGGAAGGAAGGAAAGAAAGAAAGAAAGAAAAAGAAAGAAAGAAAGAAAGAAAGAAAGAAAGAAAGACGCCTGTTTTGGGTTTTCCCGGGGAAGGGTTGGATGCAGCAGATATGACTTCATATTACAATGAGGGGTGGGCAGGCGGATATGGCTTTCAAAGAATCCAGCTATGACTGCAATCATAAACTGTCCAAATGAAAAGCTTGACTCACCAAATAAAATAAAATAAAATAAGGCTTCATGAGGTTGGGATGAGAGCCATCCTCACACACTGTAACCCATTCATTTGCTAATGGATAGTATAGGCAGGGCAGTATTTAACTGCAAATAATAATAATTAAAAAAGCCTCTCTGCATCATCATGTGGAAAAAAAGAGTCCTGGATTAGTGAGAGGATGCCTCTTTTATGCCTTCCGGGAAGCCTGAGGGCCAAACTGAAATCTACAGGGAGCCCATCGTTAGAAGATGAAATCCAAGACTGTCTTGACCGTGACGAACGAGCCACGGGTCCTTCTTTGGGTCCAGGAGGCAAACCATAAACCCAAGAGCACAGAGGAATATTGCTCAAGAGGCTCATTAATTTATTGTGCATTGATTCAAAATAGTTTTACCAAGACCCAAGGTGGGCACGTTTATCATCCAGTGAACTTCAGTGTCCGTTGAACAAGAGACAGGTTGAGAAACATTGACTCCCTCTCGGTGTGTTGTTCCTTGCTTTCTGTGGTATCACAGGGCTTCTACAAGGGCCGATGGCTCTCTGCGGAGTAACAGTAGTGCTAGCCTAAGGCACATTTCTCTGTAACACTCCTGGCTACCAAGGGTTTTTTCTACAGAAAGACGTTCTGACTTTGAGGTTTCTCCTGCCTTCATCTATCACCAGGTCATGTCGGGTGGCTATGTAAGCCACCCCAAGCCGTGGGGGAGAGGGGGGAGAGGGTGGAAGGATGGTGCTGAGTAGAGATGGGCACGACTCAGCAAAATTTTCGTTTTCATTTTTGTTTTTCGTTTCCGTTACGCAACGAAAACAAAAACGAAAATTTTCCAGAAAACAAAATGGAAACGAAAATGAAACGAAAAATTTTGCCCTGGTTTTCGTTTTTGTTATGCCAGACACATTCCAACGAAAAGAATGCTAACGAAAACGAAAATTTTTCGTTTTCATTTTGTTTTTTCGTTTCGTTTCGTAACGAAAACAAAAACAAAAAATGCGCAAATCCCCCCGAAAAACGAAAACGAACCGAAACGGACCCCAAAACGACAAACGAAAAACGAAAAATTATTTTTTTGAGTCGTGCCCATCTCTAGTGCTGAGCATTGTTGTTCCTGTTAGGTCCTGTTGAATCACTTCTGCCTCTTGGGAACTCTGTGGCTTGGTGGTGACCTCTAAAAGGTCCTCCTGGCATTAACTGCCTTGCTCAAGTCTTCCCTTGATGGACTCTGCCCATCTCAGGTTTGGGCTTCTGCTTGTCCTGCGGCTTTACAACAGTTCCAGCACCAGTGTTGATAGCGCCATTTCCTAGGGATGGATGCACAAAGCGAAACCGTTCCTCCAGATGAAACAGAAAACGGCATGCATCGAATCGTAGCAAGGAAATGAGGTGGGCCTGTTGGCTCTGCTGTCCAGATAGTAACTATTCATCACCCTTGCTCTTCTTTCTCGGGGTTCTTTGCTTTCCGGCAGGATTCTCAAAGCACATACCTTTAAAAAGAGGACTGACCCTTGATGTTTTTTTTTCAAACCAAGGACTATCCATGATAAAAGGGGTGGTTTGTGGCACCATAATGAATGTGCCTCATTATCTCAGTTTGGCTGCTAAGCAAGCTCCAGCCTGGCCAGTCTTCGGATGGGAGACTGTCAAGGATCTGCAGATAAGCCTAGGAAATGATGCTGCTGCCAGTCAGGGCTGGCAGCACTGGACTATATGGCCCAGCTCAACCTTTAATAGCCCTCTAGTTCAGGCATGTCCAAACTCTGGCCCTCCTGATGCTTTGGATCACAACTCCCAGAATTCCAAGCCTGTATTGCCAGTGACAAAGGACTGTGGGAGTTGTAGTCCAAAACATCTGGAGGGCTGAAGTTTGGACTTGCCTGCTCTAGTGACTCCAGGGACACATTCTCGGCTGCTGTACATCGCCGATGGCTCCCTTTGCTGTGCTAATTTCTTGTTTCTCTAGTCTGATTCATATTCTGAAACAGAAGGATGGTGAAAATGTTTGCGGAAAAGCCCTTGCAGGAACCTGCGAGAATACACATGGGTCAACCCAACATTAGGGTTAGTAATTGAAGAGGGAGCCTAACCAACGTCTCTTTGCCCTGGGATCAGACATGTGGAGTGCCACTGAGGTTCACATAAGGCTCCTGGAACGTGCCGCAGCTAATTGCAGCCATTGGGCGAGATCTTGGCCTGCGTCACCTCTGCCCACCAGCGGTGTGGCCAGACAAACCACAGAGAGGCACCCTGACGCCTTGCCGGTTAGCAGCAATTAGCTTCAGGCCAACTTGCACAGGTATTCCACCATCACTAGGAAGGGTTCCAAGTTTCAGCCGATCCTCTCAGGAGGACCAGCGTGAGCAAAGTGTGACCCTCCACATGCTGTTGCCCCAGTACTGCTCTCAAAAATCATCATCCTTGCAGGAACCATGTTTCTGGCTGTGATCTTGTGTTTTGGCCAGACTCCAGCCTTCCAACGGGAAGGCACAGCTTTTTTCTCGAACCTGAGAAGGACTGGTCAATGAGCAGGGACCGAGCACTGAAGGGCAGTCTCCATAGAGAAGAGAGGACCTCTTGTCTATTCATTTTGGTGAGATGGTAACTACAGAAGACCCTTTTCGGAGAAACCCCAGTGGGTTCTAAGGGCTCGGTGGAGCCTCCCCGTTCTCCATTTCTCAACCAACTATCAGATTCTCTGAACCCAGTACTCCTCTTTGTGTGTGTGTGTGTGTGTGTGTGTGT